>WAAB01016663.1:89204-121580 GCA_013389865.1 Piaya cayana | reverse complement strand
TGACTGACTAAGTATGCATGGATATCTGTAAAGGATTCTCTCGTGCCTGCGTTGTATTCCTAGGAATGTTGTATATTAGTGTTCTGAAAGCTGTTGAATGTTAACTATTGAATAATAACAAAGTTATTACATAGGCAGACCAAGTCACTCCTTCCAGATACACTGAACAAAGAAATAGACCTATTGTGACTTCTTGGCCCTGGGATGTTTCATCAATCACACAATGAGGACAAAGATTTCACCACACAAATCCCTCTGATTTCATGTAGTGTCAGAAAGGACTTAAATGTAGATATTTTATTGTATGGGGCTGTGTAGGCTGCACAGATAGATAGCAACCTGCTATGAAATTCTCAGTAAGTTGGCATAAAATAGGATTTATGCTTGGGCTGTAAACTAAATGGATACATTAAGTAAAAGATCCCTATAGGGGAAAAGTAGGCCACGACTTCAGTGCAGCCTGAGGGGTCATGGCAACAGCTGCAGAGCAATTGTTCTTTGTCTCATGCAAAATGTTCATCTTTTCTTGTTACCACATGGGTCTCTACAGAGGGAGAAAGATTTTATTCTCTAATGGTGTTTGGGAGGTTATTCCAGTCATTTTCAGGGGGTAAACACATGATGTTTCTTATTAAGCTATACTGTTAATTTGAAAACAAAATCAGTCTGGAAGAATTGTCAAGTTTGTTAAAACTATTTTGAAAAAGTAGAATAGAAAAATGCAAGATGGTCATGTTATGTGTCTAAATTTATCTTGACATCAAGATTATTTGAGAGCGGTTGCATTCTTCAAACTGGCTTTCTGAACTTTCTAAGCAAACTTGGTAAATAGATGAGTAAAATGAAGAGCTGCAAATACAAGGCATGTCTGTAGGAGCAAATGCGGGATTTGCACAGGGAAAAGTTTAGTTTAATGTTTAGTGGGTTGGTTTAGACTGTAGACTGATATAGAATCTCTACAGTCTCTGCAGGCAAGAGCCTTCATCTTCTACTCTGACTTGTACAAAAATGTGCACGTGCAACTCCAGTGCTAGATAACTCTTGTGCGTTGTCACAGCCCTTCAGCATCTGCATGCTCAGAATGTGCGCACCATATACCAGCCAACCTCTACCTTATGGTGCAGGGTGCTCTTAAAATACGTTGTGGAAGTCATGTGAAATGCTTTCAGTATTTGCTGTTTGAGAGCTTTTGCAGTCAGACGATTTTACTACGCTCCATTGTGTTTGTTGATGATTTTACTTGAAAAATAATTTTTGTGGGAAAGCTTTTTTTTTTTTGCTCAAAATCGTGCTACACAGTATCAGAAATGAACATGTTAAAAATTAATTTTCACTTACAATCTCTTCACTTAAAGGAAAACCCATAATTCTCATAATACTCACTTGAACTTAATGTTTTCCTGTCTTCTAATGGACAGTAATTGAGAGGGATCCATCATCTAAATTATACTCTGGTGCAGAGAATCACTTAGAAAAATGGTGCTATAAACTGGAAACTCTATAGTAAAAATCAATCCCTGGAAGCTGGTTAATTTTAAGGAAAGAAATTGCCTATTTGCTAGATGCATATGTAGCTTTATTATGATTATATTTACTTATACATGGAGTTTAAGTCATCTAACATGAGGTAAAATGGTGGCCCTTATACTACTATTTTTTTTTGTTTCCACGTATTTCCACAGCATACTGTGTCTTTTTCACCAATGTAACTGGATACAGTTTGCAAGATATTAAGGATGCCATAGAACCACATAATTCCAGGATTGTTTAGGTTGGAAAAGATCTTTAAGTTCATTAAGTCCAATCCTTGACTGAGCACTGCCAACTCCACCACTGGACCTTGTCTCTAAGCACCACATCCACATGTCTTTTAAATACCTCCAGGGGTGGTGACTCAGCCACTTTCTGNAGGTAGTTGTAGAGAGCGATGAGGTCTCCCCACAGCCTCCTTTTCTCCAAACTAAATAGACCCAGTTGCCTCAGCTGCTCCTCGTAACACTTGTTCTCTAGAACCCTCATTAGCCTTGTTGCCCTTCTTTGGACACAATCCAGCAGCTCAATGTCCTTATTGTAGTGGGGGCCCCCAAACCTGAACACACTACAGCATTAACTAGCAACCCCTTTTTTTTCTATTTCTGATGGTTTCAAAAAAATGTCCAAAAAGTCCTTTCTTGTTCACATTGGGTTCATAACTTATTGTAGGTGACTGCCTTTCACTAAGCTCCAGGAAAATCCTAGGAAGTTAAATTGGAGGTAAGAACACCATTGTTCTTCCCTGCTGTACGAGGGGATCTTCTCTGTCTTGAGTCCTTCTGTTGTAGCAGAACTTGGTCCCTTTCTGGTGAGAGATCACCAAAGTGACTGTGGGAGAAGCTTACAGGGTATCTAGAGGTAGACTCTAAGTCTGAAGGCTGAGGCAGAGATGGCAGCAGTCAGTGGGACCTGGGATATTTGCATGCTGAGGGCATATTCTCCACATACTTTTAACATGGGTTTGCTTGCCACTTACAAACGATAGGGAGCAGGACTGACTGGGAGACCATGACCATTGCACTTTTATTGAAAAAGTGGAATACAAGGACACTAATGAAGGCCTTCAGACTATCATATAAAAAAGATCAAATATCTGTGATCATGAATGTAGCGCACTTCTATTTTATTTTCCATGTTCTGCAGCTGTAACTTTGAGATTTGATATAAAAATTTTCTCTGAAGTATTTTAGGAAATCTGAGGAAGACCTAGGGATAAATGCAGTCCTGAATCCCAGCCCAGTAGTTTAACTGGAAAATATTTATTTCTTCTCTCCAAAGTCTCTTGCAAACTCCAAGGGCCAGCAGGTCTAGGTGAAAAATTTGGCAATATATACTAGAGATCATATTTGAAAATTATTAAGAAATTAATCATAAAAGACAGAAATTAGTCTCCTCTGACCAGTTCTGACCTTGAAATATTCTTCTTCCTTGACACATCAGTTTTGATTTTCAATAGCTGTGAGGAGCATCTTTCTCTGAGAAACCATTGATATTCCTTTTGTCAGTTTGTAAGCAAAACACAAAGCAATTTTAAAAGCTGTCAGCTACAATGACTTCTTCAGATTGAAAAATACCCTTTGTTTTTCCAGTAACTACTGATGTTTTAAGGCACTTTCATAAATATCTTCTTCACTTTGGGGGAAGGGCTAGTTTTATAGCAAAAAACTCCCAAATAAATCTCCTAAAATCCATCAGCCTTGGTACATGAAGGATTTTCTTCCTCCTTTCTTGGAGCCTTTACCATAAGCTTTCTATTTTTTTTAATATTATTCCCCGGATTTAGACAGAGACAGCCTGACAGTGTCTGATGCTGTTCTTCTCCTTGCCACTTATGTATGCCTCCTCACAGACTATGATATCACAACTCATTAATCAGGCAGCAGGCTGGCTCAAGTGAGATCAGGGTGTGGGCCAATGCCAGTGCTCCTTTCCTCTCATTCATCAGGTGATCCTTCTTTTTTTTTCCTCTTAGTGTGGTCACAGAAATGTATAAATAAGAACAGTATTCAATATTTTATTCTCAGGCTAAATTTAAAGGCTTCACTGAGATCAGGTGGAAGAGATGTGCTGAGCATCCAAAGTAAGATTTGTCAAGCAGACAAATTAGGCGGCAATTGCTAAAATACCGTTTATCTAGAGAGGCTTCATTTAAGGGAGAATGTGCCAACTTTTATAAAGAAATGGGAAAAGCAATCAGGAGTCTTCACTTGCTTTACGTTGTTATGTATGTTAGAATCATGGAATTATAGAATGGTTTGTGTTGGAATGGACATTTATATGTCATCTAATCCAATCCCCCAAAGGGTAGGGGCTGACCTATTTGCTCTGGTTCTTTGTAGAAGAAGGCAAAGAAGTTTTGGCACAGAAACTCTTCTGATTTAACTTGCAGCTTTGTGTCCTTTTGCAGGTGTGGAAAAGAAGCCAGAGAGGTCGTTGAATTCAGGCCCCTATTGCAAAAGTTTGCTTATCCTGTTGGAGTGCATTGTTTTTCTTTCTTTGAGTGGAGCATCTGGGCTGAATGAGCATTCAGCCTCTTCCAGGGATGACTGGTCTGTTCCATCATGACAGCAATGAGAGGACATTCCTTCTGTTTTTCAGATATTTGTTTGGATTTTGCCCTCCTTTGTGCAGGAAAGGGCAGTCAGTGGTTAAGGACTGAACTGTAACCACTTCCTTTGCAGGGCAAAGACTCTCAAAGCAGATAAGAAACACAGCAATAGGAATAAGGAGTAAGCTTTACATAGCTTACAGCTGGCACTCTGCAACTGACTGCATCTGGGATAGCACAGAGGAACACATTGCAGTTTTTTCACTTTTCCAGCAAGGTTCAAGATGAGGCTCTACAAAATGTGTAAAAATGCTCATAATTTTGAGTCAGAATACACATTTCTGTCTCGATGAATTAAAAAATCATTGCTTTCCAGGAATGTCCTATTCAGGCTACAGAGTCTCTGTATTCACAGAACAAACCAGTATTGATTAACACTGAGTTTCCAGGCATTGATTCTGACTCCTGAATAAGCTTTTTGTTTTCACTTTGATGGAAATAGCATGGCAGTACCTTAGATGCAGCTGCGTTTGTAATAGGGAACCTAAGTGCTATCCTGTGGCACAATGGGTTCATGGATTGTAGATATGAGGATGAACTGTTGTCAAATCTCCTAGCAATCTCGTTCTCAAAAGAAATCCCCTTTCTTCTTGCATCTTTATTACTGTGAACTTGCTTTTTCACCTTTTTCCTGTGCATCCCATGTCTTTGTTTCAGCTCCTACAAAAAGCTTTCCTGCCTATCTTTCCAGCCACCCCCCCTTTTTTTATTCTTTGGAGAGCTCATTCTTTCCTACTTCAAAAAATTCAGACTTTGCATTCAACCTTTTTCCCACCTCTGTCGGTATTGTTCTATGTTCTCTTGCCTGTGATTTCTCTAGCTTCCTTTGAAGCCAACCAAATCTATTTCCTTGCATGTCCATGTTTTTATTTTCTTTTCTTTTGATACAGAGAGTTCTGGTCTATCTCTCTCTATTCCTTGTGACTTAATCTCTTATTTAATGTCTATTTCTGAAGTGCATCTTTCAGAGAATTAGCTCACAAGCGTTAAGTAGAAGTCTATAGAAACACAGCAGAGTTTATGTAAAAAATAATTAGGTAGACTGGACGAAAAAAGGTCTTGGTCATTTGAAGGCTTTGTGTACTATGTAACTTCTTTGTTTAATTCAATACTTGGTTTGTATGACGTCTCAGATACTAAACTCTTTAGGCAATCATATGAAAAATACTTATATAGCACTTTATATCAAATACAGCACAGGGGCTATGGTCAGACTTGCTGATCCGCAGTAGCTGTGTGCATGCTTCCAGCGTCTGGAGATTTCCTTTCCCCACTGTGTCAAATCAAGCTGGTCTGTGTTTACAATGATGTAAATCAAAGTTGAATTTGGCCCAAATTTTAGGAAAACATTCTCCCTAAAGTATCACAGTGAAGTCAATACTCTTATTGTTTCCTGCTGTGTCTTTATTTGCATGTTAATGGCAGATCATTGTTGTCTCTTCCAGTGTACTTCCCAAGAGACTCTATGCCTGTTTTTATTGATTAGTTCCTCTTCATTTAACATTTAAATGGATATTTTCAAATTGGTGCAGAATTATAATAGTGTGTTTGCTCAAGGCATTTAACTGTGGCATTAGCAGAATCGTCCAAGTCTGCTGATTAAGCATGCTCTGTACAAAAGAATTTGAGGAGTGCACTGCAGACCTGCAATTAGGTCTGAGCAAAGGAATCCTGGGCCAAAAGCAGCCATCATCTCATTTTGCTTCCTCAAATGTTAGTGCAGGTAAGGTATATAAACAGACAGTACACATTAATGTAAGAAGAAAACAAATCTGAATTTGTAGTCCTCCAGAAAGTTCATACATTCTTTTCAATTAATATAAATGTTACATGCTGATCTTGCAGATTATCAAAGCTATCTCCTTCTGTGGTTATAGAAAATTTGGAGTGGAAGCTCTTGAAATATGAGGTTTTATTAGGTGAGCGTGGATGCACTTACTGCATACAATAGTGAAAATTTTGGCTATGTAAGCATGCACTGTAATGGTTGGTTTGCAGCTTTAAGCTTATAGGCTGTAATCTCATCAAATTACTTAAAACTCACGTGGCCTCCTCAATGTCTAAGCAGAAGCAGCTTAAAAACTGAGATTTCATATAACTGTAAAATTGTTTAGGTTGGAAAAGACATTTAAGATCATTGAGTCCAGCTGTAAACCACATCTATGTCCAGGTATGTTTACACAAACACTTCCCTAGGTAACCTCTTCCAATGTTTGGCAGCCCTTTCAGTGAAATAATTTTTCTTAATCTCCAGTCAAAACTTCCCTTGGTGCAACTTGAGGCTGTTTCCTCTTGTTTTATCACTAGTCACTTCAGAGAAGACCAACACCCACCTCACTTCAACCTCCTTTCAGGTAGTTTTAAAGAGCAATAAGGTCTCCCCACAGCCTTTTCTCCAGATGAAAACCTCAGCCACTCCTCATAACATCTGTGCGCTAGACCCTTCACCAGCTCCACTGCCCTTCTTTGGAAGGCTCATATTCTTCTGGCTATCAACCAACACCCCCCAGTCTTTTTCTGTGTGGTGGTTTTCCACCCATTCATCCCCAAGCCTGTATAGCTTGTATTTTGCTTGGGGTTGTTGTGACTGAAGTGCAGGACTCAGCACTTGGTCTTGTTGAACCTTGTACAATTGGCCTCAGTCCGTCTATCCAGCCTGTCCAAATCCTTCTGTAGCGCCTTCCTTCCCTCGAGCACATCAGTGCTCCTACACAACTTGGTGTTATCTGAAAATTTACTGAGGGTGCACTTAATCCCCTTGTCCAGATAATTGAAAAAGATATTAAACAGGAAATGTATTTAGTTTATTTTTTTTTCTGGGGGTGCACATAGGGAGCATTTATGGAATCTACTGCCCTTGCAAATCTGCTTTCTTCATTGTTTCTACAGGGCTGGCAGAAACAACACTGTTTCCCTGTTGTTTCTGAGAGGCCTGAAGATTATCTTTGCATTGTTTCTTCTGAGTTAACCTTATTTCTAGCCAGTGTTTTTCATAGAATCATAGAATAACCAGGTTGGAAGAGACCTACCAGATCATCGAGTACAACCTTTCCTATCAAGCACTAAACCATGCCCCTCAGCACCTCGTCTACCTGTCCCTTAGACCCCTCCAGGGAATGTGACTCAACCACCTCCCTGAGTAGCCCATTCTGGTGCCAAACGACCCTTTCTGTGAAAATTTTTTTCCTAGTGTTCAGCCTAAACCTCCCCTGGTGGTGCTTGAGGTCATTCCCTCTTGTCCTGTCCCCTGTCACTTGGGAGAAGAGGCCAGCACCCTCCTCTCTACAACCTCCTTTCAGGTAGTTGTAGAGAGCAATGAGGTCTTGCCTCATTGTTTTTAAGTTGTTAATTGTGTCAGGTCTTATTGCCTCCTATGGTCTTCTTTCATGTGTTTGTCTTCCTTTCTCCACACTAAGGTGCAATGAATATAAGTATTCTTCTCAACAGCTTCTCAGTTTTGCTTAAAAGGTCCTTCTGCACTCAGCAGAGAGTCCTGCATAGAATGTATCCTGGTGCTTGGGAGAGAAGGTGCTACCTCTATCAATAATGTTCTGTTGGTGTGTTTCTTAATTCACAGTATGTTTTGTCATGAACATTTAAGCACATTGTATCTCCGGAACTAGAAGGTTATGAACAATCCTAAAGTCAGGACAGAATAGTGTCTTTGTGGACAATGGGAGGGGGAAATATAGCTCAGCTGACATAGAGGAGTTAAATGGCAAAGCAATGAGTGATCTCTGGATGGGATGCACTGTGTATGAACAGCCTACACAGGTAACTGTCAGCCTCTAAGGGGAAAGTGGAGGTTTTTGCCTAATTCTGTAGAACCAGTGGAACTTATACTAGAAAGGTCCCATACAAAGAAAACCATGTTTCAAATAAATGAAGTTAGTATGTTTGCTAAAATGGGCATATTCCTTGAATATCTATTCTAATGTTCTTTAAGACCATAATTTTAATGCACTGTGATTCTTTCACAGGAGTAATTTGTATCTGTTGAGACACTTAAATGACTGGATCTCAGTCCTTCTTTGGTGGCTGTGAGGAGAAATATCCAGACCCCTTCCTGGGCTGGGTTACCCAGGAAATCACAGTAGTGGGAAGGCAAAGGGTCTTAGATCTACAAAACCTTGTCAAGGAAGCTGGCACACACAGAGCTGGAGACCTTCATGTAGCAGGTGTCTGCTATTCAAAAGGACATTATGCATCTCTATCCTTTATTTAAAATAGAAGTGTTTGTTAGAAATGGTTTAAAATATTTGGGCTGGGTGTGCAACACAGGTAAAGCATAGAAAACTTGGGTGCTGAAGTTGTGTTCCAGCTGGCAGGAAATCAGATTATATAAGGGTTGGTTAAAGGTAGAGATTTTGCTTTTAACTCAGCATTTCCTGTCAGCTTAAAGCAAGTCCTAATGTTATTTTAATGTAGTTTGGTTTTCTGGATTGTATCAAAGTACATTATATATTTATTGCTCAAACCTCAACGCTCTGAAGGTAAATCTCTACTGAGAAGTGTCAGAACTTCAGTTAGTACATGTATTGATAGGCACAAGATGTCACTATTGTGCTTATTGCAGAGATAACATTTGTGTTGAAATTTTAATGCCCATAATGTTTAGCCCTTCTAGGCTATGGCAAGCTAATCAAAGAACCTTCTATGGTATATAAATCACTGCATACTACTGAAAACTGTAGACAAGATAAATCAAGATTTTCGATCAGTTCAGTCTTCAATCATTCTTTCCAAGCAGCACAGAAAATATAGCCCATGTTGTACTTACAGTTTGCTAGCAAGGAGATGTTTAACATCGAGGCTGGAGATAAATGGTGACAAGTTATATTGTGGAGAATGTGAAAGGGTGTTTATACTGAAATATTAATTTCTAGATTGATGTAGAACTCCATAATTGAGGCCATAAATCAGTGCTAAAATCAGCAGGATTATGCATCATCTAAGCTAATACTTTAGGTGAACATGTTCAAAAACTAGCCTACAGTTTCAAAATCTGGAAATTAATTTAGGAAGAAGGATCGGGTTTTGGACAATGTATTATATTCTCAAACTTAGGTAGTGTTCACCACAAGATAAGTTTTTTCCTCTGTGTTTTCACAGATTGTTTCTCCTGTTGAAAACTTGTGAGATGTTTCTGTGTCTAATCAATAAAGGAGGCGGTTTATTTGTAATGAGCACATATTGTGTGGTTGCATCCTCTTTTTTCACCATGTATTTTTTGGTCTTCAACATTTGTCAATTATATGGAAAGATTTATCTGAATACATTCCAGCCTATGGGTTGCACTTATCTTGAAATCAGAGTTTATCAGTATCTGCTGTTTATTCTGCATGGCTGGTCACCAAGGGCATGTGGTATTTGTTTTGTTGGTTTTTTTCTGTTTCTGTGTTGAAAACCACAGAAAGCTTTTAAGCTGGAGCTACTTCTGCCTGGGAATTTAGGTCGACAATGCATAATCAAATACAGAATAATCATTATGTAGTTGAAGTCTGCTCCAGTATCAGTAATGGAGGTGTGTCCAGGGTAGAAATTTTCAGTGATACCTGGAAAAGTGTGTTTTGTTTTGTTTTTTTTTAAAGTGTGTTCAGAAAGGAATTTCTTGCTCATTTGCCAGTGGGAAGCTGCCTTGCTAAGCTGTCCCACATTTAGGATCTGATTTGTCTCACAACATCTTTTTTTCTCTTAAACTAGATGTGCTGAGGTAGCTGGAGAGAACTACATTTCCCAAAATACATCTCATCTGAAAAAAAAAAAAAAAAAAAAAAAGGAAAAATTCTCCTGGCCTGACCTGCAAAGCAGAATGCTGGGAATTGTAGTGTTGTCTAGCAAAAATAGCCACATGAAAACTCAAGTGGCTGTATACAGTGTTTTATCAAATTTAATTGTTCTGGGTTACTGTGTAAAAGATGTTTTGCCAAGTAACATCTATTATCACTATTTTTGTCAACAGGACAGAAATCACACATTCAGAGATTTTTGAGTGCTTTGTTTCTCTTCAGGTTACTGGTAGTTCTCCAGAACTGATGGAGTGAAATGTTTCACTGCTCTGGCTGGACAAGAGGGAAAATGGATCATGGTTTTGTCATGGTACATTCTGGACAGATTAGGGGAATTCCAGGCATGTACAGGAAGCATATTTCAATAACCCATGATTATGCTGGGTTTCATGTAAAGCTATTTGTTTGGCTGCCAAGGTGTTTTATGGTGTGACGCCAACTGTAATATATTCAGAGCACAAGCTTAAAAAACCCCTTCAAACTTTGATGCTTGATGAGTTCATAGGATGGGAACACAAAGACAAAGAACATTGAAAACCTCAACATGAATAATTAAGGTAAATAGACAGACTGTTCTGTATTGTGATTAGAACATAAGGTATTTTTGGCCATTACATAGTTATCTAGAAATCAAAATCTTCTTAAAACAAAAAGCATATACTGTAATATCAGTATTATCTAACTATTACATGACACAATTTATTATGAGGTGACTTACTTGCTTCTCCATTATGGAAGGAACATGCTGCCATTGTGGTATTATTTCCAGCATTAGAGTATTACTGGCATCCTTTGAAAATACATAAAAATGAAAGTCGCTTGCATTAAAGTTTTCTAGAGAATCCTTCATATTTCATAGAGGCAGGGCAAATAATAGAATAAACTGTATTTTTGAATATGTTATATGCACTTAGGTGTGTATCGCTGAGTCTTGTAACTACCAAAATCCATAGGTTCATACTTGAAGTTGTAATGGATTCTATGCCAGGGCATCCAGAGCTCTTACAGAGCTCTTTGTGAAATCCAGAAGTTTTGACAAACACTTGTAGGAAAGCAATGTGCCTGTGACTCCCAGCAACAGAGTTGGCATTTCTTAAAATGATGGGTGAGGTCTGGCCAGAGTCTGAGTCCAGGCATCACTGTTTCAAGTCCTAGTTTTATAACACTTAAAAAAAATTTGAGGCAAAAGCCCAGGCCTGGCTGTGATTGTTGTTGCTGTCTGCTGAGAACTTTCCAGGTCGGTTGCACCTGGGTGAACACAGATTTTCTGAGTTGCGTGCCAGGTTCTTCTCCTGCCCTGCTCTGATGAGTGCATGGGGACCCACAGTAGCCTGGAAAGCCCGGAGTGCTTCAGAGAGAAAAAGTGGTGAATTCCCCTGTATTTTGGTTTCAGGAGTTGGGACAAAGGTGATTGCCAGATCTGCATGTGTCAGGGCTTGTTCTCCTGACCTTTCCCAGGGCTGGATGGAATAGCCTTGACCCTGGGATGGGAGCAATCCCCCACACAAGTCAGCTGGCACGGCACTCCAGGCATATGACAGAAATAAAAGAGTGCAACAGCATCTGCACCCCCGCTCTCCCCTTGGGTCCGACATAATGAGTGTGGCCGGGGAAGGAGGGTGTGGTGTCAGCCAGCTGCCGAATTAATTAATTGGGAGCTGGAAATACATGGAGTGACTCAAGGACTGCTTTGGGGTGCTCACTAGGGGATGGATTTGATGCTGACCAGAGCCAAGGAGCCACAGACTGTGCTGATAGCAGCTGCTGTGCCCTTCTGAGTTGACCTTCTGAGATACTGCTGAGGACATGGTTCCCAAAATAGTCTTAATAGTCTTCAAATTTTGGTTGTTAATTGCTTTGTTTATAATTTAAATCTGTGGGGCTGTTTTGTTTTAATGAACCTGTTGTCAAACTGCAGCTAAAACATTAGTCTGATGTCTATTTTCATTGCCTCTGGCTAGGTTATGGTGTAAATATGTAAATAGCAGTTTCCTTTCTCCAGGAGAGCAGGACTGTACAATAAAAGCAATACTGGGGCTAAAAGACAGGAAAGTAGTCTGCAGTGCTGCGTCTCCCTCCTGCGTCCATCATAACTTTAAGTTTAGTCTTAATGAAATCCTTTGAGCTCTGTATAGCTCCTTTTCTAAACTGTGTACAGGCTGATCTCTGGGATTACAAACTGCAGAGTTATAGTAAGGTGTATTCTTCTTGTGTCAGGCCCTCCAAGAGTAGATTCTATGAGAAATGAAACATCAGCTTTATTTTATTGTGTCATTCAGCACCTAGCATGGGAAAAATTCCACTGTTGCAGTTTTGCACTCTGCAGAGGTTGAATCTCTGGCATGGGGATGAAACAAATTCCTAGACAGATGCATAATCACATTGAGATAGGGCTCACTTTAGCTAGAAAGTATATTTATTTTTTTAACCTGAAGGGCTGTGCTGATTCTTTGTTTTAACCTGGTGTGGGCTCTCATGCTGCCTGCTTGCATTGTAGCGTCTTCAAAGATGGATGGCAGAGGAGGATGGATGAGGAGATGTGACTCCTATTCTATTTCTGAGTACTGGGAATATTGTGTTTGCTCTCCCTTTTAAACGTGTGGTTTCTGATCTTGTGCAGGTTGGAGGAGATGTATTAGGAAGCCCACAGATGGGAGCACTGACTCTCTACTGCCCTGGGCTGCAAGAGTCAGCAGCCCTCTCCATCCCTTGGCTCTGGTCCTGCCTGAGGGATGAAAGGAGGGGTGGGAGGAAAGACACACGTCTTCATCTCTTCCCCCTAAATACAGGTGATTTACAGGAAAAATCTAGAAATGCTCAAAAACTAGAAGTGACCAGTTCCTTCTGCCCACCTTCTCATAATCTGTGTAAAAATATGTATATAAATCTCCCTTATACAGGATAATGGGAAGGCATGGAGGAATAGAGAGGTGATATGATAACCTGGATAAAGCCAGAAGACAGACAACATAAAGCCTTTGTAAACTGAGCCATGAGAACAAATTTAGTACTCCACTTACTTAGAAAAAAAACCCCACTTCTTTTTAGGGAACAAGAGCAGCACTGAACGGAATAGTGCAAATTGTGCCAAAGTTGACAAACATGGAAAATTACTCGATCTTTTTGTTTGTTCCTGAACATTGATGGTATTTGAGTTTCTATGGAAATGCTCTCTTAGGGATGAAACCTTTCTCAACATGGGGTGTCATCCAAGGCAGTCTTGGGAGGAGAATAGGAGAGGCGACTTGGTGGGGTTCCTGAGGCCAAATTCTTCCATGAGCCACAGCAAGTCAGTTGGCCCAAAACTGGAGAGGACCTGGCAGTCACACCTGTGATCTGCCCCATGACAGAGCCCATCCTTGGATGGAAGGAGGTGGTTGAAGGACACAGGCAGCTGTTGCCACAGTTCCAGCCACTGACTCTGAATATCTGGGTTGCTGCCAGGAGCACACACTGCTGGGGCTCTTTAGCCTGAAGTTGTAGCACTTAACTCCCTAGAACATCGTGCATGTTTGTGTACCTGCAATAGCCATTTATAAATCCTTTATAATCCTGGCATGCTCCTCAGCCTGCAGATGAAAAGGGAATTTCAATCCAAGATGGGGTTTGCCACGATGTCGTAATAATTGTTCTTTTCTGTGCATCATTTCTATGAGACTCTGTCAATCAAAAAGTTCAATGTCTTCATTATTTTGTAGGTGCATGTCATGCTTGAGGGGAACGCTAGCAGGCTCACTGTTGGAACTTGCCCTGAAACAGCAGTAGAGGTAGCTTCACCAAGAATCAACAGCAGCTTACCTGTACTACAGGTCTTTTCTGGAACGTCAAAGTAACATCTTAAGTTCAGAGGACCTAATGAACACACCAGACCAAATTCTGCTTTAGAAAATGCATGTGCGGCTCCTATTGATCTAAATGGGCACTCTGCCTGCATCTAAAATAAGAATCTGGTTTGTAGCAAAGCTTAAAGAGATATACACTGGGTGTTTAATGGACTGTCGCCTACAACGGAATTTATTTTTAAGCTATTTTTGGTTTTTTTTGTTGTTGAAATCAGTAAACTTCCCTTGCTTTGCTGCTACGTCTTCTGCATACTGGTTTAATAAGGTATAGAAATGAAAATAAAGCAATCCAATCAGATAGTTTATTGTGGTTTCTTTAAGGCAATGTCAAGATATTTTACAAGCTTGCAAAATTACATTTATTACACTCCAATCATCTGGCAGACCATAAACACTCCTGAATATTTCTGTAGGTGGAATGGCAATTTTTTTAAAAAACCTAGATAGGGAATATAAGTTTGTTTGAAGAATGAGTGAATTTGCTTCAACATCTTTTCATTTTCCTTTAATTTGGCCTGTTTGGCCTTTAAGACCTGTGTCTCTGACATCTGTTTTTTCTTTCTGACACCGTTCAGCCAAGTAATCAAGGAAAAGTCTGCCACTGCTTTGCACTGCGTTGTGTCTGTGTGTTTTTGTGCATGTTTGGAAATCACAGATCTTTTCTGGGGAGGGAAATGGTGAGATTTAAGAAAGAAATCATGACACAGGATTTAAAGGTAAGAAATAAAATAAACTCTAAAGGCGAAACGTCCAAATAATAGATATTAAGGAAAAAAAAGCAACCACAAATAGAAATGTTATAATAAGGAAATAGACACAAAAAAGCAAGATTAAATGCAGAGGTATAGTTACATTTCTTCTCACAAAACCTCTGGACAGGACTTTTTGTGACACCATACCAGTGTTGGAAATGTGAGGTAGGAGTCCTTAGGCAGAAAGTGGAACCCAGCCACTGGCCTCTGTGATGCTGCATCATGTCTGTGGACCTTCCTTTAAGGCTTTTAATTCAGAAGATGCTAATTCTCCTACAGTAGAAGGCTGGTAATTCTGACCCAGGATCTATGTCCAGTGTTCTTGGGCTCCACTGAAATGTGCTGCTAATTAACTGTATATGGAACTCACTGACGACTTTACTATGCAAATATGCCAAATACAAATACACATGCTAGACCTATGGAGAAAGCTGGTGGTACAATGTCATATACTTACATTTGGGAACATTCTATAACATGACTAAATAACAAACCAGGTCTTTGATAAAGAGGAACTCATATTGGGATTGTAAAGAGTTTTAGAAAGTTTCCTGAAATTAAGAGTTTACGACTCCAATATAACCGAGGCTGAATTTAATGCCACTGTCATCCTGTGGGCATGGCAATGTGGACTGGGTATATTTTCAAGACTGACTTAGAATAAGATATGGGCTTGCTTACATATAGAATGTACCAGTTCTCTATGATTTTTTCGCCAAGACTTATAATATTTGATATTTCTTTCTTTCAAAATCTTATCAACATGAGAAAAAAAAACAAAAAAGGGGAAAAAAGAGAGAGAGAAATCTCAGGTCAAAAAATGATGCATGTATTTATTAATTTTGAGCATTTATAATTTATAAGTGCTTCATGCCTATTATATTATCTTGTTGAAATTACTGTATCTCTCAGTAAGCTTATAAATCCTGCTTTACAGCAACAAGACTGTGTATAAAACCTCTGGGATGGACTAAGAGACATTTAAATTCTCATTATCTGGGTATGTTTGAGGAGAACAAGAGTACAGCCAGTACTCCCTAAAAGATGTCACTCAGATATAATTGGCTTAATGAGAGGTAGTGATGAGAAAGTAGTTCTATCAACAGCAGAATTTCTAATTTCTTTTAAATTTCTATCTCATTCAATGAACAGTCCCATCTCCCACATTGTAGAAGCAGAACTGGAGCTTTTTCTTCACTGGGACCTCTGAAACATCTCCCTTCTCATGGCTTCTCCACTAGTATAATTGTTCTCTAGCCTTTCTTGCAGTGGGAACAAAAGATTCATTCAAGTATCTTTCCTTAGGGAGATTGCCATCTTGGGTAAAGGCCTTTAGTAACTTTACATTTTGGAAGCTCTGTTCTTCTTTCAAACAAGCTTGAATTTTTTTCAGCAGATTCAGTGGTTGTGAGGAATGGGATAAACTTCGTTTCCTTAATATGCTGAAGTATAGGAAAAAAAAGAAGAAAAGCCCAAATCATAGCAACATCTTACGAGCTGAAGAAGATGTGAGAGAGAAAGCTTCAAAGGAGTGAGAGAAATGGGAAAAATGCTTCATATGCTGGTTTTACAGCTTGAGATTTTTTAAGGGAAACAAACATATCTGCAAAATGCTGAGAAATAATATCAGTGGATGCCCTAAAATAACAGGTGAATGGTACACGTGTTAGAGCCTGCGTACCACATAATTTTAAAGAGATGGAGCTTATGCTCCCAAATGAAAGACACTCAAAATCACATACTATTTTGGTACACCTTGCTGGGCAGTATCCATAATATTTTGATGGTGATAATGTGATCTATCAAACACACTGTTATCCTGAGATATGCCTATTTTGCCAGATCAGATAGAAAGATGAATAAACTATGGTTGCAGCAGCTATCGGAGATGGTAGATCTATGTTTTTCATGCAAGGAAGAGAAATCTACTTCCAAGCTTTTCTTGTATTAATATTGACAGACATAAGCACACTCAAGTTCTTAGAAATGTAATTACAGCAGTGAAAGTAGGTTTCCAAATATTAATTTAAATACACTGAAAAACAGGTAAGAGAAACAGTACAAATAAATAAAAGAACTAGGCAGAGAAGCTTTCCTCATAATAACATAATAGGAATAATTTAGAAATGTGATTATTATTAATAAATAATACAGAATTATACAATGAACTTGACACGCAACCAAGGCTTAAAGGGTGTCCAGACTATTAAACAGATGAGGAAATGTGAACAAAGAAAGATTTTTGCAAGGTGCAGACATATTGCAATAAAAGACACAAAAAGGAAGAAAGGACAAACATTAGAAAAAAAATCCCTCATTGTCCAATCTCACTGACTTATCCCTGGCTCTGATGGATTTTTGAGAGCAATATGGGGTTTCAGTTACAGTAACTTTAGTCCTACTGGTTTTTCTCTAAGTGTTTCGAATACAACCAGTGCAAGTTCTTGCAGGGGCCTGGAGTCCTAAGCCAAGTACTGTTACCTGCTTGACAGCTTAATATTCCTGGGCCTGGGATTTCTGCCAGGAGAACATATGAGTGAAGTGGGGATGAGGATGTTTATTATTCATCCATTCAGAAAGAATTTCCATCAGAAGTTCACAAACTGAAAGCAAAATTGAAAGAAATGGAGATATTAGGGAGATAGAAGGTGCAGATGAACTCGTCAAGAGGATTTTAAGAATTACATTGAGCACAGCATTTTTTCCCTAGTAATTCAAGGGCTATGAGACCTGAACAGAATGAGAAAAATGCATGTTTTGTTCCTTTGTAGCAAGCATGCCTTAAAGGTGGGATTCACCTTGACCTGTCTGCTTCCAATCTTAGCCAGGTAAACTGCAGCTCTAAGAAACACCATCCAGGAACCACCTGAGTTGTTGCCTACCACCACTGCAGATGTCTGACCACTTCCATGCCTCATGAGCTTCCACTTCTTTCCAGGCTCTCCTCACCTCTGCTCTGCTCTTGGGAGACCCTAGAAGTTTTGGCAACTCTATAAAGTAGCTGTATGGGGAGGAAGGATGATTCTTGAAGACAGGGAATTATCAAAGAAAGATGATTTTGATTCCAGGAATATATACCAGTCCTAGTTTCCTAAGTTTGTAGGTTAAAACAGCAGGGCAAAATACAAGTGCTCAGCCAGGCTTTAAAAATTGATCTGGAGTGGAGAGCAAGGCTGTTTTCCTATCTACTACGATTTTTCCTGTTGTCTCATACTGGTTAATTGGGTAAGTCTTATTTCTTTGAAAGCACTTTGATTCACCATATGAACACTGGAAGTATAATAAAATCAGACTGTTTAAGAGTGTGTCTGGAAATGGTGATAAACAGTCCATTGTCTGCTCTGTGGTTTGTTACATCTCTGGATCATGGTGAGTTCCCAGTCACTGCTAGAGACCAGCAGATTACAGTGTTTTTAGGGAGATCTTGATTATCCATTTTTTTCTTGGGACATTTGCAAAGTTTATTAAACTAAAGGCATTGTACAGAGCATAATAACTAAGTAGAGAAATAGTGTCATACACCAGAAAGGACCAGACTTTCTCCTTGCTTCTCTTTCGAGTGCCCTCCCCAGTACAAGCAGCCTAAAATGGGAAAGTAAAGAGACTGCATCTGTGATCAGAAGGGTTTTGCTGTGCTCAGGGCATCAAACAAAGCAACATTTGCTGATAAATTTATAAGAAAAGCGAGAGGTGGAGACCCATTTCTGGAAGTTCACTTATGTTGCATTGTTATCTTGTGTAAGTGGTGGGAGGAGGGCGTGAGTAATGCAGATAAAGGCTGATGAGATTGTTTTGAATCACTGCTTCATTTGGAAAGGGTGATGTATACTAGGATCTGCCCTTGGCATTAAATAGCTTAGGGATGCAGTGCCAATGAAACTGGAAATAATATCTGTTGGTAGAGCTAAAAGCATAAAAAAAAGATATAGAAAGGCATTTTAGCATTGTGTATCTTGTGAACTCTGCTTCTGATTTCCCAGTCCTAGGGAAATTGGACCTTGGTAGAAGACGGATGTTGTTCCTTACTCTGATGTTATCAGATTAAAAAATATGTGAATTTGTTGTTGTGGAGGAGGAAGGAAGTGACAAACATTAGCATTAAAGTGATTGGCCTGTGCCCAGTGTCCATCACACCCAGAATTGTGGGGCTGTTGAAGGCTGGGCCATATGTTTTCACTAGGCTGCAGGGAACAACATTGGAGACTGAAGAGAAGAGTCTCCCTGGGCAGAACGCTTCTTTGGTGAGCATGTAAAAGTGGTGTAAACCTATGAGCATTCACATTGGTAACGTGAAGCCAAATCTCAGGAAGAGTGTTTGGTGCTGTCTAACACTGTCAGGGCCCTTTAAAATCTCAGTCTTTGTGTCTAAATTAACACACAATTGATTCACATTTTGCTATATAGAGGAAAAACTTCAGAGTGGACTTGGTTATTTGATACTAATTATTTAGCAGGTATAAAAGTGTATTCAAGTCCCTAATCTCCTTTCTGAGCAGGCAGGCATACTCATGTTCAAATAGTTGCATAACTTTCCTATCTCCAGTTGACAAACCCTTCTAACTTTGTTTTCAGATCTAACGCAATCCCACCCCCGGACAAGCTGTGTGTATATCTCATCTGTGGTTGATCTTGCTGTTAACCTCATCCTCTTTTCTCTGCTCTTCCTACCTGCTTTCTGTATGTATTTAAAATACCAGCTGTTGAGGAAAGAGTTGCTGCAGCAGTTCTATAGTGCTTGGCACTTTGGGTGGTCGGGCTGATATTTTGGTGAAATGAATAAAAAAATCAGGACTAAGCTTTGTACTGTTTTGAGATGTAAAAGAGTTTCACTCCTAGGCCTCTCTCTGCCTCTGTCTCTTTATCTGTCTCTATACATCTATATCTGTATGCATCTATATCTGTATGCATCTCTATCTGTAGATGTATATGTGTATAGATGGCCAAGTACAAAGTCCTACACCTGAGTCAGAACAGTCCTCAGTTTCAGTACAGGCTGGGGGATGATGTATTTGAGAGCAGCTCTGTGGAGAAGGACATGAGAGTATTGATGGATGAATAGCTGGACATGAACCAACAGTGTGCACTCACATCCCAGAAGGCCAACCACATCCTGTCCTGCATCAAAAGAAGTGTGGCCAGCAGGTCGAGGGAGATGATTCTGCCACTCTACCAGGCTCTGGTAAGACGTCATCTGGAGTACTGAATCCAGCTCTGGAGCCCTTAGCACAAAAAGGATATGAAATTGTTGGAGTGCGTCCAGAGGAGGGCCACAAAAAAGACTGGAGGGCTGAAGCACCACTCCTATGGGACAGGTTGAGACAGCTGGGCTTGATCAGCCTGGAGAAGAGGAGGCTACAGATATGCCTTATAGTGGCCTTCCAGTACTTAAAGGGGACCTATAGGAAAGATTGGGACAGATTTTTTTTAGCAGGTCTTGTTCTGACAGGACAAGGTTCTAAACTAGTGGAGGGTAGATTTATACTGAATATAAGGAAGACATTTTTTACATTGAGGGTGGTGAAACACTGGAACAGGTTGGTCAGAGAGGTGGTAGATGTCCCACCCCTGGAAACATTCAAGGTCAGGCTGGATGGGGCTCTGAGCAAGCTGTATAAGTTAAAGGTGTCCCTGCTCACTGCAGGGCATTTGGACTAGGTGACCTGTAAAGGTCCCTTTCAATTGAAAGCATTCTCTGACTCTACAATTCTATGTCTATATACATCTGTTTGTGCTTATGTGTGTATATGTCTGAATAGCCAGCATTTGGTACCAGGACTATATAGCACAGATTCTGGAGGCAGTGAGATGAATGCAGCTTGCTGTTGAGATTAATTGTGAAAGGTTTCTCACTGGCAGGTGTTTTCCTTGTCTTTTCACATCTTTCATTTGATGAAAACTGACCGAAGTCAGTGGGATCACAGAGGATTCAAATAAAAATAAAACCTGGGCTGAGCCTGATACTGGGATTTTTTTCTGAATTGGACATTAATTAGATGTTATCTCCCAGCCAGTTATGGTGATACTGAAAGCAGATACTTCAAACTGTTTGCAGTGTGGGAGAGTGTCTAATCTTTCATACAATTTACAAAACGACCCAGGGACAGGGCTGTGGTTTCAAGCTGAAGATAGAACAAACATTGTATTTATCTGGGTGCTGAGGAGGTCAAGGAAATAAAGCAATCTTCTTTCAGCTCCCTGCATTATTATCACAAAAAATAGCCTGCTGGCACAAAACAAGTTTTAATTGATTGTTGTTATTGATTTTACAGGAAGCAAAGCAGAAGAAATACAACTTAATTTTTGTAAGCCAGAGTGACCTGAAAAAATACAAAGGAGAAAAAGAGAATACAGTGCCCTCTCACATTTTGCCCAGTTCCATGAGTTTGCAGCTGAGCACTCCATAAAAACCCTCTCCATTGATTCTCTGTTTGTGTATTTTGACCATATTGATTTTCTCTTTATATAACCTCCATCTGAAAGTTTTATTCAGATTGTCTGCTTTGTCCTGTCATTGTGCAGATCGGACTTGTTCCTTATGGATGGTAATTTAAACACATCTCTCCCTCCTTTTCCTTTCCACCTGCCTGAAACCCATGTGGCCAGGAAAAGCATAACATTTTTAGGCCAATTGGTGCTATTACTTTCTCCTTTCTCTTGATCATCACTTTCTGGAGCATGTTTTGTTCAGGTTGAACCCTGGGTACGGGATTTATTTCTGCTCATGCTATTCTACCAGCACCTGGCTGAGAGCAGAGGTCCTTGGCTGTGAATAATCATGGGTTGCCTGAATAATCATAGCAACTCAGTTAATTAACCCAGATGGGCTGGCTGGTATTCAGCTGGGGAATGTTAGCTGTAGTTAGCCTTTTTCATGGTCAGGAAGGGAGGAGATGGTGAACTTCATGGGATGCTGCTCCGATTCATTCTTTTCCTGAGCTCCTCTTGGGTACAGATTAGGAGATGGAGTGGGTTAAGAGGGAGGATTTTATTGGTGGTGAATAACAAAGTTTTGCAAATGTGGAGTTGAAGGAGAAGAATTTTCTCACCGTTCAGTCTCACATGTAAATTTTATGGATTTTGGTATAGGTGCGTGAAGAAGATATTAATGGGAACAACACTACTTGACACTTTTACCAGAGGAGCCAGTGGTTCCTTAAATTTTAGGTAGACTCTAAATGGAATTAAGTCACATGAATAGTGTCATTCCACAAAGCTTTTAAAATGATTAACACCACCAAAAAAGTTATAATGGATTTTACTCTGATCATTATTAAACTAATTAATATTAATGGTATTAATAGTATTATCAGATTACCCAGTGTCTGTCCTCAGGGACTGTGCAAAGTGTCTTCTGAATGCAGAGCACAAAGATGGTTACAGCCACAAAGATCCGAACAGTAGAGGGTAAGTCACATTCTTTCCTTTTTCCCTTCTTACATGTAATCCTTATTTTACTATGACTTGGATATTTGTACAAAAGTAGGAAAACCCCTACAATGTTGTTTAAAATTGTATTCTGGTGTTTATTCCTTTAGTTACATTTGCAAGATTTTCTTCTTGGTAGCCATGACTAAAAGCTTCCTGTCTTCCAAAAATAACAATTGAAATAAAATGACTGTAGGATCTGAGCTTTGAAGGAAGAATTTTTACTAACCCCATTTAAAATGAAATGTTCATTTATTAAAAAATTAGTGATTTTAAGGCAAAGAGAAATGTTAAATTACTACCCATATCCCAAAATAAAGTCTTCTGTGGCACTGCTTTACTCAGAGCGAGCTCTGGTATTTCTGTTCATAGCAACTTGGCAACAGCAGTCTTCCCAGAATGACACACAAGGAATAAAAGCAAGATTTCTTTCTGCTCTTGCAGCACCCACCCAACTTTCCCACCAAGTGATCTGTTGTTAATGTGCAGGAAATCCCAATGAATGCACATCATTTGGTGAAAGAATGACAGCAGACACCACAGCTATCCTTAGCAAGCATCCACCTGCTCCCGTGGTGTCTTTTTAAAGCAAGTTCAGCTTACCTCTTCTCCTCTTAGTTTTCCTTTGCTTAATTGCAGGTGATGATTCCAAAGAAGCCTTCACCTGTTTGAGTGCGCTTTCATCTTTCTAGACAAAGCAGGCTTGGGCTTGGTGCTTGATCTGTGGTATAGTTAGGGCCTTTGGTATTAAAGGCGTTGGGATCACCCTGAGGCTTTTAAGGTTTTAGGGTTAAATTGATGAGCGTATATAAAATGTAAGCTTTGTTGTTTGGCAGAGTTTTTCAGCATTTGTTATTCTTTTTTTTTTTTTTTTTTCATTAAGAACCTATGGGACTGTACTGCATTCCTCAACTGCCTCTTGCCTACTAAACAATGCTGTCAAATGGAGATTTCTTTGACTTACATGAATCTTGTGATTCATTAATCCTCAATAGCTATCTGATTTAACTGAGATGTACAGGTATGCCTCAGTACCAGGATATATGTTTCTCTATCCATTTCATTTGTGCTGTGCCTACTGGACAATAAGTGTTTAGTACACTGTAGAATGGGGAGATAAAACAGCTTCTGACCACAGAACCCACACCTGACTTCTGTCTTCTCCGCTGTGGCTACCAGCAGTTAGGAATTCAAAGCTGTTGCATGAAAAATCAGTATCAAAAGCCAAACTGTTCCCAAATACCTTTTTTTTTCTCTGTGTGTGTGTGTCTCTTCCTCTCTTTTTATAAAGTAGGGAATCAGTTGACCAAAAATCTAGCTGAAGGCAATGCCCTGACCTTGACTGTTGGTGAAGAGGTTTAAGGAGTGCCACCCATCAGTGCTAAAAACATAAGTTGTCACTTTTAGAAAAATGATATGCCTGGATTTCTGGCTGAGATCCCACTTCAGCTCCATTTGCTGTGAAATTGTTCCCGCCACCTCAGAAAGTTCTGGTGGCAGGACTGGCCCTATTAAGGAAATTGCTGTCCTCTGGGAAGAGGAACAAGTAGTGGCTTTAGTGAAAATGATTTCTGAAAATGATTTCAGCACACTTTGTAAAGTTATAACTGAGATTAAAAGCTGAGCAGAAATGTGTTTTCTCACTTTTTTTCTCTCTTTCCTCAGTTGTTCAGGTATGTTGCATGGGGGAATTTACTTATTTTCTCCCATGAGGTTTGAGATAATGTTTTCTCTGGCTGTTTGCAAAGATGTTGGATGCTTTCATGGTACTACATGGCTCACATACCCATCCCAAACATTCTTGCATATCTTCATATGCAATTCCTTCACATAAAGGCCCAGAAAAGCTTTTGTGAAACATGGTTGGACAGGTAAGATCCTTCAACTAAACATTTTCCTGTTCCTCATCCATTGCTAATGCAAAGTAAACTGGGAGAATAAACTATTGTGTGTTTGGTTTCATCACATTAGTTTGAAATATTATGTGTTATTTAATACTACTAATATAACCTTCTTATGGTTAAAAGCCTATGCTGATACATATAGGTACATATATGAAACATACATATAACATACATTTATCATGTCTTGGCTGATTGGTGGCAACTTGTAAAACTTAGTAATCTGGTTGCAACTTTCTGTTTGTTCCGGCAGTAAGGAAAGGACTGTGAGTCTCCTTAAAAGGGAGAAAGATTTTTCAGCAGGGAATAAAATGAAAATCAGTGAAGATCTAAATGCAAGAAAAGACAATGTGTTAGCTTTGCTGGCAATAATGACAGAAACATTCTATGGCTTTCCATTTATCCCATTTTGTGGCAGATGCAACATCGTGGGAGGAAGGTGCAAATACCTCCCATTTAAGCATTCCCAGAGTTTTTGTCCACCAGGCTGCTACTCGGTTACACAGGTTGCTTCTAGATATGGTCACTAGGGTAGAGCTCTTCTCCATGCTAACTCCAGAACTGTTTCTTACCAACTAGATAAAGTTAAGACCTAGAGAATAAAGCCAGATTTGGAAATACTTTGCTTTTTGTATTAGACTTTGGCACACATTCATGTTATGCTGTTGTCTCCTGAAGCAGTCTTCTTCTAAAGGCTATAGGTTCTTAGACCCTGATTCATCTCTTAATGTTTGCTTTGCCAAGTGAAACCCTTTAGGCTTCCCAAGTCTTTTTGTATAAGTCAGATTTCTGATCTCTTTAATTATTTTTATAGGTCTGCTCTGAACTTTCTCCAGGTGTCCAAGTGTGGACTATGAAATTGGATAGAGCATTTCAGAGTGCTCATTCTCAATGTCATGTTCAAAGACATATGCATATTTTCCTGTAATGTTTACAAGTCCTCTTACCTAACGTTTGAAAAAGGAAGGTCAAGACATTATAGAACCATAGAATGACAGAATCATTAGGTTAGAAAAGACCTTAGAGATCATCAAGAGAAATGGAACTGTACCTGTCTGTACTAAATCATGTCCCCAGGCACCTCATCTACCTGCCTTTTAAACACCTCCAGGGATAGTGACTGAAATGGCTTCCTGGGAAGACCATTCCAGTGTTTCATAACCCTTTCTGTGAAGAAATTTTTCCTAGTGTCCAATCTAAACTTCCCCTGATGCAACCTGAAGCCATTCCCTCTTGTCCTATCATCTATCATGTGGGACGAGAGACCAACATCCACCTCTCTGCAACCTCCTTTTAGGTTGTTGTAGAGAGCAATAAGGTCTTCCCTCAGCCTCCTCTTCTTCAGGCTAGACAATCCCAGTTCCCTCAGATGCTCCTTGTAAAACTTGTTCTCCAGCTCCTTCACCAGTTTCATTGCTCTTCTCTGGACACACTCCAGGACCTCAATGTGTTTCTTGTAGTGAGGGGCCCAAAACTGAGCACAGTATTTGAGATATGGCCTCATCAGTGCCGAGTACAGGGGGAAAATCACTTCCCTGGTCCTGCTGGCCACACTGTTTCTGATACAAGCCAAGATGATATTGGCCTTCTTGGCTACCTGGGCGCACTGCTGGCTCATGTTCAGTTGACTGTTGACCAACATGCCCAGGGTTTATCTCTACCAGGGAGCTTTCTAGCCACTCTTCCCCATGCCTGTAGTGCTGCACAGCGGTTTGTGTCCCAAATGCAGGACTCTGCCCTTGGCCTTGTTAAATTTCATCTCATTGGACTCAGCCCATAGATCCAGCCTGTTCAGATTCCTCTGCAGAGTCTCCCTACTGTCCAACATATTGACGCTTCCTTCCAGTTTAGTGTTGTCCTCAAGCTTGCTAAGTGTGCACTCGATCCCCTCGTCCAGGTCATTGATAAAGATATTGAACAAGACTGGACCCAACACTGAGCCCTGGGGAGCAGCACTTGTGACTGACCTCCAGCTGGATTTAACTCCATTTACTACCACTCTTTGCGTCTGACCATCCAGACACTTTTTAAAGCAGCAGAGGGTACACCTGTCCAGGCTGGTGGTAGACAGATTCTCAAGTAGGATACTGTGAGAAAATGTATCAAAGGCTTTACTAAAATGTGACTACCTCTTTTTTTTGAGTTAATATTTTCTGTGATATGATCCTTCATCCTTCATATACACAAGCACAATTAGATGGAGGTGTCAACACCTCAATTTGATTGACCAAATTTAACAGACAGAAGTGCAGGGTCAATAGGGTCTGTAGGCTTTACTGACCGCATTGATCAAATCTCTGTTAACTAAGCTGAGAGCTGTGAGACAAAGTTTACAGGTAGAAGCCAACAGGCAGGTTCCTGAATTTAGAGTTGAGCCTCTCTCTGGGTGGTATGTAAAGTTTTACTTGACAAAAATATTGAATATACATGTAAATATACATGAATTTAGTGAATCCTTTATGATATAAAATTATATTTTAAATAATTATATATTCCTCCTAGTTAAGACTACTGGCTGCAAATCTTTGCCATATCTGCAAACAACCTGGAAAGTTCCATGTTTTCCTGACCTTCCTTGACAAAATGATCTGGAGTCAAGTTCTCCTCACTCAAACTTATACGCTTCAACTGACTTCAAAGGAGATGAATGAGTTGCTGAGTGTGGCAGAATACAGGCTTGTTATTCCTGTAACATGTTCTATATGTCATTAATAGACTTCTTATCTGACTCTTCTAATAGTCAACTAAATTTTAAGTGTTTGCTACAGTTGGCTCATTATTATTATTTTTTGCTTTTAAAACATTGGAAGGGTATTTTTCCATTCCCTTCTGTTTATATTTACATTTTCAGATAGTACCTATACAGCCTAATCATATCACTTTGAAAGTGATATAGAAAGTTGTACTCTCTTACTCAATCAGATTTAATCAGTTTGGATGCGTTCCAAGTACTAAGCATTAATCTCACTTAAACCAAACTCCTGATAGTTCATCTAGCCTGAGTATTCATGTCAAAGACATAAAACAATCTCCTTTAATGCCCACAGTGCTTTTAAAATTGAGCTTTCACCGTCTGTTAATAAAACCTGCTTTGTACTGCTGGTTGTGTTCTGTGGAATGTGTCAGAGGTGAGTTTTTCGTTTCCTTCAGTTCTTACAGGCCTTCTTTTTTCCAAATGTATATGAAAATTATGCAATATAGTAACAAGGAATTAGTCACACCTTGGCAAAATCTCCATTACCTTGACTCACATCAAAGGGAAGGAGAGAAGTGTGGTCCTTACAAGCTTACAGCATTCCTTTGCCTTGGAATCCCATGCTGTGATGACAACTAAATTGGACACTGATGCTTACTTATTTTTCAACATGTGGGTGTAAAACACATTGACCTTGCAGTTTACTTTTTTACAGCACCTTTCATCATGGGCCCAAACCCATAGCGTGATGCAGAGCTGTCTGTTGACTTTCAGGAGTACCAGGGGAAGATTATTTGGAGGCAGAGCTGTGGAGCTGAAATCCCCCTTTGATGCCCTCTGTATTTCAGCATCTCACATTATGAATACTGGTCAAAGCGCTGTGATGCTTCCCTGTCAAATGGAGATCACGCTTAAAGGAAATGGTGCCTTCACATGACATTTTGCAAGGTTCAGCCCTTTAAGGTTTACAACAACAGGGGAGTGAACTACAAAATGGAACAGGCTAGAGTAAGAATCCCTGTTTCTCTTGGTCATACTTTTCAGAACACACCACTGGCTTTACAGACTGCTGCTGCTATCAGGAGCAGGCTAGGTGTGTTTGATTCCAGCTTTGCCTGGGAAAGCAATGAGGTGTGTGAATTAGATGTTTTTTAAGTCATGGCTGGCCCTGTATTCTATGATTCTTCATAAAAGTAAATGAAAACGAGAAATGTTTCTGTTGATTTGAGTGAAAAAAAAGGTAAAGGATGGATTTGAATGATGGATTTGAATGAAGGATTTGAAGGATGGATCAGGGATCAGGTTCCATTCTTGATGAGCAAGAGACTTGATTGTCAACATGCTTGAGCAATGATACTGGGGTCTAAGTATCTAATGTATAAGTATCTAGGCATCCAGGTACAGGTCTACTCTCCCAGGCTCTGTGCACTGGGATATTTTGGAGAAGTTTTGCAGCTAGGGAAACAGTTGTCTGATTTTCTGACTACTCCAAGACAAAAAGTCTCCAAGTTTCAGAGCAGTCTCAGAGATTTTGATGGTTACAGGACAAATACAAGTTTGAACTGTCAAAAGACTACCACACTCAACCCTTCACTGGTGTCAAGACCTCTTTTCCCAGAAACCTGCTTCTCTGGGCCATGGAGAAGCAGTCTCAGAGTACTGGAATGCCATTCTGAAGGTATTCATCATCAATTAAGGTATGACCAGTAGACATTACCCTTAGTGCAGTAATTCATTTGTTGTCTGGTGTAAGAGTAAAGTTGCAAATCCAACAATAAAGCAGTGTGGCCTGTAGCCCAACAGGTTGTGTAAATCTCCACTGTCTCCACTTTTGTACTGGGATGTTGATCCTTGAGACTTGCTTTCAAAGCAGAGTAATTTGTGCTTGGGAAGTGGTCAGAACCATGAGCACTGTCACCGTCACCTCTCATCTTGCAAGTGTCTTCAGTCCTCGCGGGACCAGGAGGAAGCCACCCATGGGAAAGCTGATGGTGTTATTAACCTGATGTCTTCAGGCTTGCTCTTGAGATGAGGCACGTGTTTAGCTGGGTTAAGAAATTGTCATCTAACTCAGCTCTAACCTTCCTCCACATCTTCTGGTATGCAGGAAATTAGAAGGGTCAATTCTGCTCTCTTTATGCTGGGTAATGCATTGAAGGCTGGGAAGCTGTTTTAAAGTAAGTATGGCAGAGTTCAGCTGAGATGATGGTTAGGATGGTGATGGTCATTTTATGAGTTTCAAAATGTAACTTGAACATGGATTTCACTTAGCAGATGTATTAAATAACAAAATACACTTTGGAATATTTGATTGCACAACAGCTCATTTCTTCATCTACTTTTTCAGCTTCCTCTTAACACTTATGTTTTTGCTTGTAAGTTTTTTGTTTGGATATAATAAGGCTTTGTGTCTCTTGATCCCTTATCTTATGTGGGTGGTAGAAAAATTGCTCTACTGCTCCAACATTTGTGGTTGTGTGGGGCAGGTGGTTTCACGCAGAACTGTGCAAAACGTCTATAGTAAATAAAAAAAGGAGGGGAAGCATCTTACTCTGAGATTTCTTTTTACACCTAGAACCTCTGCTGCAAACCCCAGGGACCCATTAAAAGAGCTAGTTTCAGGGATGGAGAGGCCCTTTGCCAATCTTTGCAACTTCCAGTGACCTGGAGTTTGTTTGAGTTTTTATTTTGCATTGTGGGCATATCCTGGAATTTCTGCTGCCTGCTACATTGCCTGAGGGTTCCAATCCTCCCTCCTTTCAGGCATCATTTTCTTCCACACCTCCCAAGACTCACACGTTGAACAGGTCAAGACCAACTCTTTGAGACCTGTGCTAAA
This sequence comes from Piaya cayana, assembly GCA_013389865.1. Lineage (NCBI taxonomy): Eukaryota > Metazoa > Chordata > Aves > Cuculiformes > Coccyzidae > Piaya > Piaya cayana. The sequence goes on along the minus strand of WAAB01016663.1, from coordinate 92,196 downwards.
ACACAAGATGTAGTATAAGTGTATGAGACCTGAAATACTCCAGAAGTGTCAGTCATATAGCTCCTTGCTTAACAAGCATGCTGATCTATTCTTCCAAGCACAGATGTGGATCTTGGACATGTGTCAGCTGGAAAAAAAGAAATTCTGTCTAGATACTCTACTGGGTACTGCTCACAGCTAGCTGGGGAACAGATCAAATTAGATATGTTTAGGATTTGATGTTGCCACCTTAAGACACTAGGAATTTAAGTAAAATTTATCGTAGTAAATTCCTCAGGAAAGATTTCATCCACTTGTTAACCGTAAGCTCCAGGACTCAGGAATTTGGGTGTTCATGCCAAATAATTTGTGTGGTTTGAAATGTATTGTTAATGGAGTTCAGTTGACTCTGGAGCTTAATGCTCACACCTTCTGGGACTGCTATGACATTTAACATCCCACCTAGAATACCTGCTGCTGTGCCATTTCTGCATATTACAGTAGGGACTTCTGGACAGCTGAAAACATGGATTCTGTAACTTTGCTTTAAGACAAGTACCAGTGCTGAGCTTAATGTGGATCTGTGCCTTTCTTGGCTAAAAGTAATGGAGAGAAGACAATGCAACTCTGAAAATCCTGTTTGGTGCAGGGGCAGCTGATTAATTCCTGTAACAACACAGCGTCTTCCTCAATCACTTGTGTTGACTGGCAATTAATCTAGCAGGTAGATGTGGCAACATTGCTTCTGCTCTACTGTGCAACTGTCATGCCTAAATGGGACTAGGAAGTTGTCCTCAAATCACATGACAAGTTTATGAAGTTATATGATAGAATGGCAGACACATCAGTTGATATAGCACAGAGCCCTCCAGTTAACTCTGTCCTGCTCTCTATGGGAGCAGGATATTACCACCACTATTCTCCCCGTATCTTTCGGTACTGAGCCACAAGCCAGAACATCTGTTGTGCAAGGTCGAAGAGCAAGAGGAAAGACTAAGCACAGGGCAGTGTGAAATCCAGGTCTAGCAGTGGCAGTGCACAAGGAACTAGCCCATCTGGTGAGCAGGACGCTCAATGCCTCAGATTTGGCAAATCTAAGGGCACTTTTCCTGATACGGGGTCTTGGATCTGGAATAAGGCGACAATTTGCATAAAACCCCTCCTGTATAAATGCATTTATGCACTAAGGCATGCACCATTTGCTAAAACTACTTAATTCCTTACTTTTATGGACGTATGTATGAACCTTAATATGTTTTTTTCAGTTATATACTTGATGTGTACACACTTATTTAAATGATGACACTTTTAAACTAGGTAGATGATGTTTTTTATACAAGGCAGGAGTAGGACTGTGCAGCAGTAAACCGTACTGTTACACATGTATTGTACAATATCAAGCTGACAGGGAGGCAAGAGTTTTGTTTCTGGACTTCAGAAGGTCAAAATCAGTGTGGGAACATTTCCCAGTGGTGGCAACTGCAAATGTCAGGGAGAATTGCGTTTCCAGCAGATTCCCAGGACAGATTTTCACAGTCAGAACCATTTATTTCTTGTGTACTGTTGGAAGAACATAATAAAAGAAAACTGGGTATCAGTTTGAGGTGATTTTTAGGATGAAGACAGAGGCGTATAAGCAAGGGATTGCAAAGAAAGTTTTAATTTCAGATATATTTGGTGTGTGAATTAAAAGAACACCCAATGCAGGGACTAATCAAATACATACTTATTAAAAGTAGGAGACTGGAAATCTGAAATAACTGTATGGCATTTGTGATAATGCTGTGGTCTTAAATTTGACCATCAATAATACCAATATTTGTCTACAATATCAAATTTAATTTGCTATAAACCATATAACCCAGGTATATCATAACATGGCACATGTACTCCACAGCACACCACACACAAGTCTGCATCTCTTTGATAATCTACTTTAACAGCTGATACCCTGTATTTATTATGTATCTTGGAGAAATTAATGGAGAGTTTATCCCAGACACTTGACTGGATACTTCTGAATTGTTCCAGGTGCTTTTAAATGAAAAAACAATGATCATTGCCAGCAAATGTGGGTGATAACTTGAAATCTCAAAAGAAACCTGTCAGTTGTAAATGAGATCCTTGGTGAGATGTTTCAGTACCAGCAAGTGTCTACTGCAATCTGTCTCATAACCCGTGCTCACCATCATGACCCGTCCCACACAACATCAGCCTCTAGACATTAGCTGGTGACACCATGTAGAATGGAAGGCTTAAGGCAGCACTGGGGATAGGGGTTTTTTTTCATATTTTATTTTAGAGTCACCTTAATCAGTTGGAGAAATTCAGATTTGGAGATGTGTGCTTATCTGAGCAATAACGCAGCCAGCTGCCTTCAAAGGGAAGGGTGGGTAAGTGCTTATCTCAACAAGAAGTAAGGGGTGGAGAAAAAGCACATTCACAAATATGGCCCATTTTTTTAATGACTAGCACTCATTGTTTCCTGTTAAAAAGAACAAAAGTGGGGAATGTGGCTCTCCTAGGAATTTATTGGGAAATTAAAATGTTGATACAAGTAGTGGCAAAAGCCAGCGCTGGTCATGCAACCACCTCCTTTTTCACTAGCACTTTCCCTCTTTAATGTTTTTTTACTTACATCAGAACACCCAGGACAAGTTGAATTGCCACAAATTTTCTCCAGTGCTTGACAGACTAGTGGAAGGGGTTAGTGGCTTTTGTTTGTAAGATCTACACTGCAAGATCTGCAGATGACACTAAGCTGGGTGGAAGTGTCGATCTGCTGGAAGGTAGGGAGGCTCTGCAAAGGGATCTGAACAGGCTGGACCACTGGGCTGAGTCCAAAGGCATGAGGTTTAACAAGGCCAAATGCCGGGTCCTGCACTTGGGGCACAACAACCCTATGCAGAGCTACAGACTGGGAGAAGTCTGTTTGCAGAGCTGCCAGGAGGAGAGGGACCTGGGGGTGTTGGTCGACAGCCGACTGAACATGAGCCAGCAGTGTGCCCAGGTG
>WAAB01016663.1:0-89137 GCA_013389865.1 Piaya cayana | reverse complement strand
GGGGAATGGCCTCAAGCTCCGCCAGGGGAGATTTAGGCTAGAGATTAGGAGGAAGTTTTTTATGGAAAGGGTCATTAGGCATTGGAATATGCTGCCCAGGGAGGTGGTTGATTCACCTTCCCTGGAGGTGTTTAAGTCATGAGTAGATGAGGTCCTGAGGGACATGGTTTAGTGTTTGGTGGGAATGGTTGGACTCGATGATCCGATGGGTCTCTTCCAAACCGGTGATTCTGTGATTATGTGATCCCAGTCACCTTTGGAGTAGGAGCTTTCCATGTCCCCTACAGAAGATCCAACAGGTTGTAGCTCATGCAAATACTTGACAAATCACATGAATCCTTCTCCAGCTTCTAGAGGAGATGCCTTACTGGCTGGTGAAGGTGTGTGTCCCAGGCAGGGTAGTAATCTCCTTCAGAAACTCATCAACTACAAAATCTGCACAGGTACTAAAACCTCTCCTGATATTTTAACAGCACATGATTGTTACAAATATAGATGCTGCCTGGAGGTTAAAAACTCCATAATAACGATTGGAATTGACCAATCCCAAATTTCCAAAGAGTCTTTTTGAGATCTTAAACTCACACAATCTTTGTTATTGTTACAGATCATTAGCTTCAGTGAAGCAGAACATTCTCTTTTATGTCAAATGCCATGACCTCACTGATATCACATTCCAGTATACTTTATTTCATCTAATCATCGAATAATCGAATCATCGAGTCATTGAATCATTTAGTCATTGAGTCATTGAGTCATGGAATCATAGAATGGTTTGTGTTGGAAGGGACCTTAAAGATCACTCAGCTCCTAGCACCCTGCCATTGGCAGGGATACCTCCCACTAGATCAGGCCACTCAAGTCTCCATCTAACCTGGCCTTGGACACTTCTGGGGAGGGGACATCCACAACTTAGCACAGCAACCTGTTCCAGAGTCTCATCACCCTCACTGTGAAGAATTTCTTCCTAATGTCTAATCTAAATCTTCCCTCTTCCAATTTAAAGGCATTCCCTATCACTACACGCCTTTGTAAAAAGTCTCTACCCAGCTTTTTTATAGGCCCCCTTCAGATACTGGGAGGTCACTATGAGGTTTCCCTGGAGTCTTCTCCAGGCTGAAAAACCCCAACTCTCTCAGCCTGTCCTCATAGCAGAGGTGCTCCAGCCCTCTGATCAACTTTGTGGCCCTCCTCTGGACCCTTTCCAACAGTTCCAGATCCTTCTTATGTGGGGGATTCCAGAACCAAACACAACACTTCAGGTGGGGTCTCATGAGAATGGAATAGAGGGGGAGAATCACCTCCCTCAACTTGTTGCCCACACTTCTTTCGATGTAGCTCAGGATACAATTGGCCTTGTGGACTGCAAATGCACTATGTCACTCCATGTCGAGCTTCACGTCAACAAATCTCCCCAAGTCCTTTTCCACAGGGCTGCTGTCAATCACCTGGTCCCCCATCCTGTATTGAAACTGAAGATTGCCTTGACCCTGGTGTAGGAGTTTGCACTTGGCCTCATGAGGTTCACACAGGCCCGCTGCTCCAGCCTGTCCAGGTCCCTCTGGATGACATCCCATCCTTCCACTGTAGCAACTGCATTGCTGAGCTCAGTGTCTTCTGCAAACTTGCTGAGGGTGCACTCAATCTTGCTGTTTATATCATTGATGAAGATATTAAACAGCACTGGTACCAGTACCATTTCATTCATATATACATCAAGATCTGTACTTAAAAAGAGTCTACAGCCTATCTCAGGGTCTGGTCCAAGACTGCTCTGAATGTTTCTATAGAATCAGCTTAAAAGCCCAGATAAGTACTGAATGGTACATTTTGAAATGTCATCATGGATATTTTAGATTAAATAAAAGACCTCTGAAGCTTCTGAGGTGCATTGTCTGATTGATAGCTAGGTAACATTTTGGTATCATAAAAAAGAATTACTCCTAGTACTCAGAAGAAATCAGAACGTACTGGCAAATAACATACTGCAAACATGACAGAGATTTTTTATGGCAAATGTAACTGTTAGATGAACTCCTAATAACTTTGATTATTTCTTTAGAATGATTGTGAATTCTACATTATATGTGGTGAAAATCATGTTTTGGTAACTTCCAACTACATGTGCATTAGACTCCCATTCCTTGTATCTATGTGATCGGTATGAAATCCACATACACGTAATTTTCCTGGCTTGTTTGAACTGCTGTTTTCCCATCTATGCTGTTGTCACCGTTTGGCCCTGACCTGGCTAATTTTAGCAGCTAAAACTGTACAGTTCTTTCTTAATTTCATTCACCCCACCCCCAAGCAAAAGGAAAATAAGAGGAAAAAGACTTGCAATAATGATGATGATGATAATAATCATGATGATTATGAAAATAATTAGAAATTAATAAAATACATAAAATATAAGAGATCACGTCCCCACCCCTCGATGACTGTACATCACCAAAAATGCTGCAGAGCATACGCAAGGGAATGGGTCTGTGGCTAGAAGTGAACTGAGCTCAGGAATTGGGTTCAGGAATGCATGGATCTGGGATCAGGAGCAATGGACAGACAAGGTCCTCACTGGACATTGGCCATCACTGAAGAGGGACAAGACCTTGTGATCTCTTGTTTTATACTCAGTATGATACACATGAGATGAAATTCTCTGTTGGTAAGTTTAGGGTCACCTGTCCTGTCTGCCCCTCCTCACAGGTGTAACCCTTTTTTGCCACCTCGAGGATGGCCTTGGTTACTATAGGGATAAGTATAAGCATTGGTCTTTCTGCATACCAGTGCCCTGTGTTATCAGTTCTAGAGAGAAACACTGTCTCAAAAACATGCATTTAGCTTTCAGATAATGAAGTTACTTAGAGCAACTGAGCCAGAGTACGAAATTAATCCTACTTTAACTCAAACCACAACAGCAGTGAGTTTAAAAAGTTGTTGGTCTGAATAGGAACTGTTATAAACCCCACTCTTCACTTTTCTTGCTCAGAAGTCACTGTCCACAAAAAGTCAGAGGCAGTAGAGAAGCAAGCCCCTTGGCTCTGATTGTCTTTTCCTACAACATAAAATATGGATAGGACAGGCTGTCCACCTGGGGATGCCGGGAGCATTAAACGCCAGCTGGGATCATGTCCTAACGTGTCAAAACTTGTACAAAGGTTGCTAAGTGACTTAAATCCATTGCACAGAATAGAACCATGTAGCTTCAAAACAGCAGAACCTGACTTAGTTTCTAGTAACTCATTAAAATGACTCTACAGTTCTTTTGATGTTCTGTACTAGTCTGGTCACATTCCTTTCTGTTTTATAGCACGGTAATAACAACATTCTTGTAAACAGTCATATATACTCTAACCTTCATATTGATCTCTTCAGAACATCTGAAAGCATTTTCACATTGGGATTTGGCTTTCTTACCCCCATAAAGCATATCCACCCTAATAACCCATTCCATCAAAGGACTAGAGGGTGAAAATAGGGATGCAAAAGTTGATTACTGCTGGGTCACTTGCTTAGGGCAGCCATCCCATCCTGCAGAAGCAGAAATATTTTGCAATCATTACCTTCATAAATTCATTGTTCAGTGCTATTGGGGTTTCCATTTCAGAAGAAACTCTTCTGTGGACAAATATACACTAGCCAGGATATTTGTCAGTTAGGGTCTACCCTTCAGTGATTAGCAGCCCACGCTATTTCTATTGTTATGAGTACACCATTACTCCCTGCTTGCATCTACAAGCTGCGGTAATGGTTTCCAGGAGCTCATATTCTGTATGATGCAGCTGTCAATGGAGAATTACAGAGACAAAGAAGGCCTAGGAGGCAAAAAAAAAAANAAAAAAAAAAAAAAAAAAAAAGAAGCCACTCTATTTTAGCCATGTTGCTATAGTCTAGTGATAGCATCAGGTAAAAGAAAAACGACTGACTTCAGCTACAGAAGTGTATGCTGCATGTGCTGTAAGGATAGGCAGCAGTTTCCAGATGTCTCTGACCAAAGGCTTGGCACTTAAGCAGCTACTCAAACAAAAGGGCCAAGGATAAGGGACTGCACCCTTTGCAAACAACACGGCACATGGACATGCACTCACATGCAAAGAATTTACATTGGCTGAACAGTTTTTCAGGCAGTCAGTAAATATGACTTATGCCTTCTGTTCCTCCATCAATAGTTTAAACAATCTGAGAGCAAAATCAGATACAATCATCTTCCTGACACTGTAAAAGACAAGGAAATATTTCAGACATTTTAACATTTCCTCAGCTTTCTTGTTTTCCCTCTGTTTTGTTTTTTTTTTTTTTTTTTTTTTTACGTTTCTCTTTATCCAAGAAAACTGCATTTTGCTTCGTACTGTCCAGTTGGAGCAGAGAAACCATGTGCTGGGAACCTATCACAGAGCATAAAAAGGAAGCTGGAAGTGCTCATCTGAATGGAGTGCAGACAATCTCCAAATAAACAATGCATTGCTTAGTGTGTGTCTTGAAGACGGATATATTTCATAGAATGATAGAATCATAAAAAGTCAGGTTGGAAGGGACCTCAAGGATTATCTAGTTGAACTTTTCTTGCAAAAGCACAGTCTAGACAAGATGGCCCAGCAACCTTCCCAGCAGAATCTTCTAGGTACTGGGGAATCCACCATTTCTATGGGGGATTATTCCAATGGTGGATCACACTATGAAATATTTTCCTCTTATGTCTTATTGAAATCTCCTCAGGAGCAGCTTGCGCTCTTTAGCCTTTGTCTTTTCCATTTGACACCCTGGAATAAAGGAATTTCCATCTTCTTTGTAGCCACCCTTTAAATACATGAGTAATAAGGTCTCCTCTAAGTCTTTTCTCAAGGCTGAACAAGCCCAGTTCTCTCAGCCTTTCCTCATACAGCAGTCTTCACAGTCCTTTGATGATTTTTGTGGCCTTTGTCTGGACCCTCTCCAACCTGTCCACATGTTGTTTGTATAGCGAGGACCAAAACGGAAGACAGCATACCAAGTGTGGCCTCATATGCTATGAGTAGAGTGGGATAATGACTACTTTTCTCTGCTGGTGATACTGTTGGTGGTGCAACCCAGCATCCTGCTGGCTTTCTTTGCTGCGCCAGCACACTGCTGGCTTGTATAGAGCTGCCTGTCCACCAGAACCCTGAGGTTCCTTTCCACAGAACTGCTACCCGGGTGGGCAACTTCCAGCCTGCACTGCATTCTTGGATTATGTTTTCTCAAGTGCAAGACCTTACATTTATCTCTGTTGAACTTCATAAGGTTCTTGTTAGTCCACTCTTCCAGCCTATTCAGGTCTTCCTGCAGGATGTTTTCCCCTTCCTAAATGTCCATTTCCCTACTCAGTTTGTTATCAACAACAGACTTCATGAGGGTACACTTGATCCTGAAATTCATATCACTTATGAAGATATTAAACTGCACTTGGTCCAACATTGATCCTTAGGGACCTCAACTGTGGCAGGTTGCCAGTTGAAAAGGAACTATTTACCACCACTCCTTGGGTGCAGCCTGTCAACCAGATTTACGCTCACAGGTTCACTTGTCTCAGCCATAATGTATCTGTTTCTCTACGAGTCTGTGGGAAATGGTATTTAGAGAAATCCAGATAAAGAATGTCCATTGCTCACCTCATATTGGCCAAGGTTTTACTTTTTCATAAAAGGCAATCAGGTTTATCAAGCATAATTTGCCCTTGGTGAATCCATCCTGGCTTTTCCCAATCACGTGCTTCATTCAGCTTGTGATAGCCCCCAGCAGGGTTCATTCCAAGATTTTCCCAGTGACTGAAAGAAGACTGATGTGACTATAATTTCCTAGATCCTCCTTTAATATCTTCTTGTAGATGGGGGTGACATTAAATTTCTTCCTGTCTTCTGGGACTTCCCCCAGTCTCCATGATTTCTCAAAGATTATGGAGAGTGGACTTGCAATGGTGTCAGCCAGTTCTCTTAACACCCTTGGGTGGATATTGTCAAAGCCCATTGCTTTGTAGGGATCAAGCTCCTGTTCACATACTGACTCATCTTTCACTGATGGTGGGTCTGTGTTTGCATCAACCTAGGTTTTTGTTCCCAAGGCCTGGGGCCCAACAGTGCTGGTAAAGACAGAGGTTGCAATCTGCTGGAGAATTATTTGCAAGTAGGAAAAAAACAAAGGTAGATTTGACAGATAATTTTTTCACAGTGTTACCTTTTGTTTATAGACCTTCTCTCCTTTTAAAGTACCCTAGAGCAAATCTCTGCCTTTTCAAAGGGCCACACCATTGTTCAACTGAAATGTTATTATTTCTTTTCTCAGGTTTGATTAAATTACTTGGCAGTCAGACAGTTGATAATAATACAAATGCAATGATCAAGGTGGCAGATGTGCCGTTATTCTCTTAATGGCAAATAACTCTTTCTTCAAACTGTGACTAGACTGCTTTAAAGTGATGCAGGGGCTAAGTGGGTGATGTTATAGCTAGTTTTACATTTATTAATTGAAATAGGATTGAGAATTTCATGAGGGACATCTAAAGAATTGTTTTCCTTAGAAAATACAGTCTGCTGGTTTGTGGATTATGCATATCTAGAGATTGCAGAGATTAGGGTTGGAGAGGCAAGTGGAGATTTAAGACAGGGGGCTGACAGAGCCTGTGCAGCTACAGGAGCTCAGCTGCCTTTGCAGGAACTTGCTCCTGTATCTAAGCCCTAGGATAAAAGGTGTATTTTTAAAATGTGATAGCTAAAATGTTTTAATTAACACCTGTTAAAGCCCTGGAATAAGCAGGACAAAGTAGTTGCTGATGTGTCAACAAATAGAAAAGTGGTCAAATTAGGTGAAAGAGTGGAGGGAAAAGTTAGGACAACCTGGTTCTCTAAAATGACCTAGCAGTGAAAAAAGTGACTCCTGTACACTGCCTGGGAAGATTAAAGTAACCATAGCTTGAGCGAGGAACAGAAACCGGGGTTTTTAAACATATTAGCTCAAAAGCTTGAGCTAATAAGTTTTAAAATAAATCTTTTCTAAACTACACAAGCCCTGAGGGAAAAGCAAAGAGATTAAGGTAAAAATAGAAAACATGAAGTGTCTAATAATGAGCCACACCTGTTTAGCAAAGTTTCCCTATCTCTGCTCTTGTCAACACCCTGTTTTTGTATTACTATCACTGGCTTGGCCACAAAAGTGTTTTTCTAAAGGACTGAAAAGATGAACAGGTTACCATGAGGGAGCCACATGATAGTGGTGAAGGTCCTGAGGGCAGCCAGTGAGCTGTCTGCAGAAGATGTTTCCCTCTCATTTATCCCAACACTGGAGGAGTTATGGGTTGTTTCATGTGTAGATAAAAATAAGGACTTAAGAAGATCTAAAAATGTTTTAATAATTTAATTATTTAATTACTTGGAGACAAGTGGTATTCATTTACTACAATGGATCCCAATCTTGTTGGCCTCCAGGCTTTATTGTACTATAAATATTATTACTTACAGTAAAAACCAACCTAAAGTTTTTTTCCCCAAAACCCTTAGCTTTGGTCTTCAGCTGTTGATGCTGGTTCACACTGAAAGAGGAGGTAGATAAAAAGCACCAAAGAAGTCTTCTTAGAGATTTCTGATATTATTTCATAGAACCTAAATTTCACATAGCCTCCAGAGTAGTACAGGTTAGCACCCTGCAACCTGCTAGTCTTTTCCAATCAGTCTTTTTTTGTCTAACATGAGAACTGTCACAACGTGTGGTGGTATCCAGATTTGCCCATGGCTGTACTTTTCATTGCTTTGGGGCACACGGATGACATATTGGCTACAACAGCCGGTAGCTCATGATGGTACTCTCATGGCTTTATTTTGGAGCTGTAGGTTTTTTTATTGTAGACAGGAACCTGCCATTCCTTCCTGAAATATATCAAGATCCTTTAAAAGAAATACTAAAGATTAGGACAGACTACGGGAAGCTCACTTTTGAGACCTGATAATTTATGTTGTTTATATAAAACCAAATGGCCTTTCTTCCCTGTTTGTGGCAAATTAGCTAGTAGAAACTTTTGTGTTTCCCCCTACCCTAGAACAGCTACTGGAGCTTGGGCATCTGAGTGGCTAGGGTGGCATCCTGATTTTACTGAATTCAACAGGAGATTTGCCACGGTTTTCTACCCCTTAGAATTTATCCCACACCTTTGTTGGAGTAGATAATAATCTTGATGAAACTGTAGGACAAACACAGGCATAGTATAAATAGACATATAAATTATCTTTGGGGTTAAGTAGTGCTGATGAATATATATTAAGTAGATTACATAATATAGGAAAGTTGCCACAGAAGGACTTTTTTTCTTTACACCTTCTTTTACTCTTGTCTGTGTCACTTTCTTTTACAAACTAGCTATTCAAATGTGAAGAGGGAGGAAGCATTTATTCATTTATTGATTTTTAAGTTTATTGCAATGTACTTCATTGCCTCACCTCAACTATCTGACTGTCTGATCAAGATGAAGATGTAGGTTCCATGAACAGACTTTTAGGATAGACCTGAATTTGGCTACATGTCATTGCACTAATAAGTTGTAGTCATTAATTCATAAGTGAATTTACCTACATTTACTTTAGTAATCCTCCTAAGATCCCTATTGAGAAGAAAACATTGTATTGTCCAGACGACTTTTGTGATATGTGTAAATTGTACAGTCAATTACAAAGCAAATGAGACAAGTCAAAAATAGAGAAGAGAAGGAATCAGGAAACCTATAAAAGTGATTTTTATGCTCTTTTTTTTGTATTACATGGTCATCTGATAATTGTTAACTGTGAGATGACAGCTTGAGTTTGGTTTCAAGCAGAGCTGAGCAGATGACTGAAAAGGAGAGGTGATGTCCAACAACTTCCTACCTTACTCCTTCTTTCCCTTTTATCCTCTTTCCTCCCTCACTCCATTTCTCAGCTTCAAAGCCTTACTCCTTTGACACCAATGTTGGTATAGCTGGATTCTGCTGTAAACTAGATCAAACTCCCTAACCCAGCAGAAACCTTTTTACTTTTCTTATGGAGTTTATTTTCTGCTGGGTTAGTGAGTTGAACTGGCTCAAATGTGTCAGTGACACCAGAAGTTGAGACAAATGAATAACAGCAGAGAGGGAGGACAAGGAATCGACCAAGGAAGAGAAGGAACTTCTCTGTTTTAGTGGCAGTGAGCTCATCCTGTGTCATTAAATTGTAGCTTACACATATAAGTTCATTTCTGCTGAAAAGGTAATTTCTGATTCCTTCTCCCCTCCAGACTCATGGCAGATTTCTGTGAGTTTGGTGAGATGAAATGGCTTCTTGGTGAGAACAGCTGGATTGGAGAGAAAGGAAGAGGAGGTCCTATTTGGTGGCAATGTGTTACACCAGCTCAATAAGCATATCTAATTGCACCCTAAGTGTCTTGCCCAAGGTGACATGGGAAATCCATGGCAGAATAGAAAGCTGTCCTCCTCTTTTGTGAGAACAAGAAAATTGCTATACCCACAAAATCTCAGGACCCTGCTTCTACTGTTTCAGTCAGGGCCAGGTGGTTTAAAGGACAGTGATGGTTTCCCACAGATATATGATAATCAGCTTTATCTAGTGTCTCAGTTCATCCTACTTTTTATAAATCAAAGAATGTTTTAAACTTGCAAGTATGTGATTCTTAGTCCTTTCCTAATTTTTCAGTAAAAACAGCTGCTCAGAAAATTTCTTCCCCCAGAAATATCTAAAAATTTGTTCAATTTTACTAAGTTCTCAGCCTTGGGGATGTCCTTTGGCAGTGAGTTCTACAGGCAGGGTAGGTGAAGAAGTCTTTCCCTTTCATCAGTTTTGAATTTGCCATTTCTTAATTTCAGTGAATAGTCCTTATTCCCTGTGGTTTGTGTCAGTAAGAAAAAAATTTCCCTACTCATACATTAACGCTGAACCATGAGACCTGCACTCCTGCCTGTGCTCCCTCTCTCTGGGTGGCTTCTGGGCAAAGTTATAAATCGAGGGTCCTGCATCTCATCCTGACTTCCACACTGATTCCCCTCTGTCATTTTGGTAATGCAGATTACCTGTTTGCCACTGTATAGCTATTTGCAAAAGAAGATAATGATACTTGTCTAGCTGACAAGGATATTGTGGGATTATTTATCTCACTGAAGGGAGTGAAGTGCCTAATGCAACTGCTACTTTGCAGAAGCTAAACATATTTTTACAACTTGAATGCCTTCCAGCGTGGCAGCCTATGCTCCGCGTGTGCACCAGATGGCACTGTGCTGCAGGTACAATTATTGCACAGATGGCAACTGCCTTTTAATTCGGATAATAGACACGATTTATAACCACTCTTTTCTATTCCAACAAGAATAATGTAAAAACAAATCTGGGAAAATATGTAACTTTTTAATATTATGTTTTAAGTAATTTGCTTTGATTTCTTTTTAAAAGAAATACAACTCATCTCACTTCCCTCAAATGACAGAAGGTCTTCAAAACCCACAAAGAGGTTATCCACTATTTCTGACCATGGGGACTGAGATGTACCATGCCATAAATTGTATTTTGATTTGCTTATTCTTGACTGTAGCTACACAATATGCATGATACATTGATCTAATAATAAACCCCAGGACTTACATAGTTCATTTGGGATAATCAAAGTTCACTTTCACAGAGGTATTAATAAGATTTATAATTATTTACATATGTCTCCAGGGAAGAATGGGATCTGTTAAACAATTTTCTCAAGTACAAGCAGTACCGTTATAATGTAGGAAAAAAAGAACTCCACTTTCTTTATCCTCAATTTCTTACAAACCTGCGCTGCTTCCAGTATTCCCATTTCTAGTTCATATGTGAAATGATAAAATGAAATGGAATGCTTGAAGGGGAAGGGATTGCTGTATCCACATTGTAATTTTCATTGTCCTGTCTTAAAACACTATTTATCTTTATTGCTCCCAGAGAGTTGATATATCGCCCTGCACAGTAAATAGGCAAGGTAGACTCTGTGGTAAAATTTAAACTTACTTTAACATTTTCTTGGGTTATAAAAATATTCCTTCCTATTGCACCTTATTTAGAGATTAACATGTGTCCTTTCCACAGAGTATTTCCAGTGCTACAGTTCACGAACACCTGCTCTTTATATCTATCCTTTTAGCGTTGGAGCAGAGAAATTTTCAAAGGAATGAAGCACATATATATATTGTATTTTATTCAGGTTTTGCAGATTCTGTTATCTTATTTGAGACATCACAGAGAATATATAAAAAGATCCAGAATATTGGTATGCACAAGCCATGGGGCTGTGTCATTGCACTAAACCCACAGTGGCCTGTGAAGCTGTATGGGAAGAGTGAAGGGTGTCTCTGTAGACAAGGGTTTGCTCCTGGGGTTATCATTTTGCCTCTCACCTAGTCTGGCAGGATGAAGACCTGGGAAGAAGGCATGGGAGGTCAGATAACAAGCTTTCTCTACGTTGTAGGAAGGGAAAAATACCTCAGGTTTTTTGCATTTATCTAAATGTCATGATTTGGCCTCTCTCCTTGCAGTCTGGCAACTTGAAAAGTTGGCTCTGAAGGTTACAGGTGAGAACAAGGCTGTGTCTGGCTTCCCCTCCTTTCAGGGATGACACAGAGTAAGCAATAGCCTGTCTGGAAATACAGCTGCCAGTGGGAACAGATGGGAGTTTGGACTTCCACTACTGTTTACTGAGGATTCGCCAAGTATGACCAGGTTTGTTGCTGAAATTGAAGATCCTTTGAAACAGGAGCCAGTCCTGGGCTCTACAGCCTGCAAATTCCTCTTTGGAAAGCAAATGGTTCAGGGCAAAGGTATGGGACTTGTTTAGGGTGGAAACTGAAGCTCAGGGGCATAAACCCCTTTGTGCAAGTCCCTATGGATGAGAAGGTGGGTTAAAGACAAGACACCTTCCTTCCCTTCACACAGATTATCCCAACTCTTTGTCTAGTTTGGCACCATTTGTTCCTTCCCACCAGTGTGAAGTGATGAGCGAGTTTTAGGAAGAGCTGAGCAACCTGGACCCTGGTCCCATTAGTCAATGCTTGGTCCCTGAGAGAGTATTTAGAGGAGTTGTCCTCTGCAGCTGGTGTGGGCCACTGCACTTCCTCGAGTGACACGGAAATGGGAAACACTGACTCACAAAGTGTTTTGCAGTCCTGAAGGTCGATTGTCAATGCTAAAGGACAAGTTGCCTTGTACTTTCTCTGCATATGCTCCTCTTGTTTTTCCAAGGTGAGTTTTTATACCCCAGGTAATTTTACAGGTCTGTCCTTACTCTTAAGAAAGATAAAGGTAAAACTCCCACTAAGAGAAATCTGTCCTGCATTTAGAGGAAGCTGAGAACTGACGGAAGCTTTAGTTACAACCATAATATTGTTTCTCATAAAAGAGAAAAATAATTTTAAAAAGGAGATAAACGCTCTACCTAAGGTAATTGTCCTTTCAAATCTCTTCTTATATCAATTAAAAAAAAAATTGGAAAGTTTGTTCATGTTTCTAAATACACATCTTACATAAAAATAAAACCCACAAACGTTCATAAATGTGGCAATTCAAGCACTGCTTTTGCAGAGTTTATTTAAGAAGCTCCAAAATAAACCTGAAAACAAAACCACTTAGACCAAAGACATACTTAAGATAAAGTAAAAACACAATCAGAGTAGTTTTGGTCTAGAAGTGGCTAGGGTACAATAAACTATAGTCACAACTAAATTATGTCTTGGACTGAAGTAGATACATACTATTAATTGGATGTAGGCCCTTTAACCTTTTTGCAGGAAGCAAACTTGAGATCTAATAATTTTTGTAAAGATGAGCTTTATATACTTCCAGTAATATTTCTGGGCTTTGAAAGGATCTTGACTTTCCATTCAGATGGTTTTCATGAGATTGGCTTTAATATTTCAACCACGACAACTGGGCAGAGGCAACAGAGGATAAAGAAGAATGAAGTTTGATTGCCTTATTAAGAGGATACAAATACCTGGCTGGTAGCATTAGTGCTCCACTGCTGATCCTTTAAAGGTACTTCATTGCTATACATTTTTATGTGTGTGAAAAATTGTGGCAGAAGGGAGTTTTAGATAATGAATTAAGTATCTGTACTTAAAAAGAAGTAACCTGTTGGGCTGGGAAGAAGATGTGAAGGCAACAGTGTTTATACCATACATAAAACTAATTAAAGTCTCATTTCTCTGTTGAGTTCAGCACCTTTTGTTACCGTTTACTGTGTCTAGAATAAGGTCCTAAATTAAGCTTTGCACTTCTAAAATATGCAGGATGATGCAATCCCACCCCCTAATATATTTTGGTTTTAGCAAACTCTTTTAATTTTAACCCCAAACTGGTGCTGACTTCACTAAAAAAAGCTGAAACTCTAATTCAGGGTGACAAACCTACATCTGCAGTTTAAAAAGCCGTAGGTGATTTTGTGTGCCTTGCCTTTGTCATGATAGATTTGTCTCAAAGGACCTAGGACCTCAAAGTCAGGTTCCTTTGAGGCTGGAACAAGACATCAGGAATGGACCTCATCCACTCTAACACTTGCTGTGAAGAGTTTTGGAGGAACTTGAAACGCTCCTGACGTGCTGTTTTCAACTATCTAAATTTCTGGAAGAGGCACAACTCCACCCCCACCCCCCATTAATTTCAAACTTACCATCCCATCTGTCTTGCAGGAGTTATTCAGGAGGTGGTAACGGTGAGTAAAGTAGGAATAAGTGACTGAAGAGCTAGTAATAGCTTAAGCTGTTGCCACCATTTCTTCAGTAAAGGTCTGGCCACAGTTAAAGAGGTTTAAGGTACAACTTAACCAAATAACTGTAGTGGGCTCAGGGAATATAAATGCTTAATATGTATATATTATCTGTCAAGTCAAGATTTAACAGCTACAGGCCATTAAAAATGAAATCCTTCAAGGACTGTCTGCAGGTGAGAAAACCACTACACAGTCACCAGTGGCCTGGATGAACATTTGCTATTAATTTCCTCTTATTGCAGATGCAGTTTCATCCTAACAGCTGAAGTTTTATGAAAGATCAGATTTTGTTTCCTTGTAAAGAGTATTAGAGAAATGCCAAAACAAATCTGAGTACTGAAGGGTGATGATATCTAACAGGTCTGCAAATAAACACTACTGCTAGACTCATGCACTAATGCTCTGCATATGGGAAAAGAGTTAAAATTGATAGCAGATGAAATATAACTAAATATTCTTGAAGGTTAGGGCAGGTGCTATGCAATCATTCAGTCTTTTACTAGTTGTCAATGGTTGTTTGTAAGTGAGGTCAACAAGATGTTTACTGTATGGTTGAATGCTTTATTTGAAGTAAAGACGTATGATCTTTGAATGAAGATATTAATGATGTGACAAAAAATTCTGAAAAAATACTGCTTTCAATAGGAGCTACAGCTAGAGTCGTGTACTAACAAGCTAGATGCCAAAAGTAGCTGCAAGGAACGTAACATGGATATCTGCTGCAAAAATAGAAAACAGGAAAAGCAATAAATCAACTTTTAAAACCTATATTTGGATGTGAAATTATAGTTCTCTCTAATTATTTTAGCTACTGATTTTATTAATCAAATAAAAATTTCCTTTTTGGAGTTCTACAAATTGTAAGTACAGATGATGTTAGCTTATCAAAAACTAATTTAAATTTAGCTTAAATCCCATTCCTCAAGTGTCCCATGTGACAATGCAAGCTCCACTATTAGGAAGAAAAATAAAGGAAAAGTTTTAGCTACAATTGATAGTTGATGATTAGATTCAAAGAGTTCCCATTTTTTTGTATCATAATTCATCCAGATCAATCTAATGATAAATTTCATTAAATTTTGAATGTTAAATTCTTTAAATTATGGTTGTAGGTAATACATACAGACAAACGAAAACCCTAGCACCAGCCTCCATTAAAGGTGTATTAGCTGATCTTTGAAGTCAAGCCACAAAGTCAAGGAATAGCAGAGTTAAAGTTGCCTTTGCAATCTTAATTTGGTTACTTTGGGTGTAATGAGTGGGCTGTAATTATAGAAATACACATTGGTCACCCTGCTGGTTCCCTTCCTCTTTCAGTACACAGATTGGTCCATGTTCCTTTAATGAGTAAGTAGTATTTCATTTTCTTTTTACTATTCATCGTGTGGCCTTGAGTCTTCTCTTGCTTCCTCCTGACAGTTCATGTTCTGAATTCAGCATTATTATTTTTCTGTAGGCTTTCCTACAGCTTTCAGATCTCTCCTGTTTAGGAGTTTTATCAAAAATAAAGAATTTACAGCAGCCCAACAGATGGGATACTGCATTAACCTGACTCCACAGGTGGGGCATGGTGGCAGAGCAGAAACGTTTGCTGAATTTTAGTGCCCAGTTTCTGCTAGTTAGAGTTCGGCTGCACAGCATGAAGCAATGTTTTATGTGTTGACTGTGAGTGCTCAGCACTTCTGCAGCTCGGAGATCTCATAGTAACTAGTCAGGATCCCAGAAAATGAAGCTGTACAATTTATAACTGTGAGAAAAAGGGCTCATTTAAATTGCTTGCCTAGCTTTGCATAGGAGATGAACAGCAGAAATAAAAACAGCTCTCAAGGACAGTGGTGAAACCATCCTTCCTCTTCTGGTAAGCCTAGGGAGGAGATTTAGTGAGAGAAGCTGTGAGCTGTAACCACTTTTATTACCTTCCCTGATATGATACCTGCAGTCCAGGTCATAGCTGGGGAATGGCCATGCTGCAGTGTATCTCTTCTTACTACAATTGATTCCTCTTTCTTTTTATTTTTCCTATTACAAGATGTTTAGCTTTTAAGTCCATATCCTACAGCCAATAGTATCCCTTTGTTATATCCTCTGATCTGTCATCAATGCTGTCCATTTTGTACCTAGCAGGAGGGAGAAGTATATGATCCTGTTATTAAAGATAATGCATATGCAAAGAGGAATTGAATGAAGGCTGGAGAGGCAATTTGATTCTGGGACTTCCTCTCAGCTGATTGCAACTGCAAGATTTTTTTAACACAGTTTGAAGTGTGTAATTTCCCATTTTTTAATTTTTTTTTTAAGTAGACTGCCAAAATAGGCATTTCATTATGCAGGATTGCACTGACTCCCAGGAGAGCCAGCAGGGCTGGAATCTTTCAGTTAATAGAGTAGCACCATTAATAATCATTAGTTACCAGTGTTCTGCTGAAAATGCTGATAGGCTTGGTTTTTTGTGAGGCAGGTTGGACAAGTTTTTAGTGGATCCTGCAGGTATTTCAGGGCCGCAGGCACGAGCAAAGCCCCAGAACACTGTTTTCCACTCTAAGGTAGGGAGAGGAATTCGATGTTCTCCTGTTTTTCTAGATGCAACCACTTTTACTGTGCCTGTCTGGAACAGGAACGCTTAACTACTCCTAACCTCTTTGCCCAGCAGCATCCAGTTTCCTTCAGATTTCTCTGTTGCTAGGGAAGTCCCATCCTTCTTGCTCTGCCATCTCTAGTCTTCCCTCAGACTTTCATGGATTTAATAGTCTTTTCCAGCCATAATTTAAGGTCTACTTTCTCGTTGGCTCTCCATACTCTGCTTCCTCCCACACAACTGGAATTAAGCTCTAACCTCCCCATGTTCTCCATCTCCCCAGTCAAACATTCAACTGCCACTAGATTTCCAGTCTATTCCTGTTTTCTTCACTGGCCCCTGTCCTACCCCTGTTCCTCCCCCACATCAAATTCAGAAACCTATTTCCATAATCTCCATCAAGGAAGCTCAAAGCATGAATAAGTCTTGTGTCTTGAGTACACCAAAATGATGAAATAACTTGTAGTTACTCAAAGAAGCAACACAGCCTCAGATCTTTCACCCAAAATATTGGTGTTGTGGATGTACCTTCAGGAAATGACTGAGGTCTCAGAAGTGTTCACTGTTTGTGTGTGATCTGCAGTTTTCTAATGGCTGCAGATTTGTACAGGCGTTATAAAGGCTGTGTTTCAGGGATAAGCCATGTCTTAATGCCAGAATTCAAGTATCTTCTCCAAATCACACAGGCATTACATTTGTGAAAAAAAGTGAGTTACCACTGGGCTTTAGCACAGACAAAGTAAGTATTTTTCCATGGTTTTGTTCTTGAAAATAGCTGAACTCTTCTGGATGAAGTTTCCTAAAGATTTTTCAAGTTCAGACAGATGTCTAACATGTCAGAGTTCAGCCTAATCATCTGAAATTTTGTAACACAGGGAACCTAAATTGGGAAGAATCAAGTATTCTCAATAATTGTTGGTGCTACCAACGATGCTGATGATACTCTTGCATTGTGCCTAACTCAGTTTCACATTTCTCAGGTACAGAATAATGGGAACTGTGGAATACCCAGCACATCTGATAGGTAGGGATACTAGACAACGATGACAGATGATACTTATGCAAAAATGTTGATAAATAAGAATGGAACGTCTGCTTTAAAAAATCTTGTATTTATTTGTTTGAATCTATAAAGATTTTAAAGAAGGTTTTTAAACCTGTATTTATCTTTACAGATGTAAACTTCAGCAGTCATCCCAGAGATAGGAAAATCTATTGTCATGCCTGTAAACATTATCTAATGATGCTGTTTGTTTACTAAGAAAAAACCCTGTAAAGTTACTAATGGATTTTTCTCAACTTTAGTCTACATTACACTATAGTCAACACTACTTACAGGATGGAAGAACTAGATTTTATATAAACTGTGGATAAAGGTGTTTCTCATTATCCTACTCTGATTTGATTGGCAATAAATTAAAATAATTTCCCCAAGTTGAGCCTGATTTTGTCTGTGACAGTAATTGGTGAATGATATCTCTGTGTCCTTATCTCAACCCATAAACCTTTTGCTATATTTTCTCTCCCCTGTCTGGCTGAGGAGAGAAGTGACAAAGTGGCTTTGGTGGGCACCTGGCATCCAGATAGAGTCAACCCACTACAAGTAAATGAATAAAAATGTTTTCTTCTGAAATATTTCATAAATAAGACACATATTTTTTGTAATAAAATTTAATGTTTTCTGTATCCACTAATGGTGTGTGAAAATAAATGACCTGACTGTAAATGAAAGGCTGCTGTCAGTTATTGAATCTATTTAACTTGCATATTGCTCAAGTCGCCTGTCTCATCTCTTATGTGTAAAGAATCCTGATGGTACTGGGGCTTCTGTGTGTTAAGAAGGCACATAAACTATTAATACCGATGCTTACATTTAGCTTCCTGCCAGAGCTGTATATTTTCACTGTACCAACAGAGACACCATCAGCTCTTGGCTGTTTAAATTACATTCAGGGTAACAGAGTCAGCACTTTGGCCAATTAATAAAATTACACTATTGACAAATGGGCAAAGAAGCTGTAATGTTTGATGCCTAATTACTATCCAAACCACTGTAAATGAGAAATTTTAGTGAAGCCCCTATTAAAATATAAAACTGTGCACACGCAAAAGCAAACCCTGCAAGTGATTGGTGTTAGGGTGGTTGAAGACATGACTAATCTGCACGGACATAATTGTCAGTGCATGTGCAAAATGAATGTTACAGATGAGTTTGAGGCCATCTGTGATCAAGTGTGCACGTTCCTCAGCTAGACAAGAGGTGTGTCAATGGCCAGTCCAGCATTTATGCACAGTGACAGTCACATCCAACACATGAGCTAGGTTTTTCATTACTGCATAGAAGCATCCTGTAGCCAAGAAGAAGAGCTATCTCAGCAAATACTTGATGTATGTTCCCTCGGATCAGCCTTGTCCTTATCACACCATATTCTGCTCTGTGTATGTCTCTTTAGGTAGATGCTATCCATGCCCAGGACTGCCAACTGAAGACTTACCTGATGTCAAACATAGATGGTTATTCTCTCCCTTCATCCCTCTACAGTCACATAGCAAGCACAAGTAATAACAAACTGTGCCTGTGAACAGGTCTAGTCCTAATCTTTGGTCTCAGTGGAGCAAGGCTGAAGTCTACTGGCATATGGTTGCTCCATATCATCTGGTAGACAGGGGAAAATCTTCATCAAGCAACTCATAAATTCCTCCCTTTCCCTAGATTTCTCACCCCCATGATAGCTACCTGCCTTCTGAAACCTCTGAGAAAACAATTTGCTGAAAGGCAAGTATCTGTGGAGATGCAGGATCGTTTAGTACTGGTTATCACCTCGGGCATTCTGGAAAGACTCTGCTACATGAGATGTATTTCAGAAATCTGAATATGTGCTAAACGAGTCCTGCATCTCTGCCTTGTAGCTCTGGGAATGCTAGGCAGGTAATTAAGAAATCACACAGCACAGGTGTGCCAGGTGAAGTTTGGTAGCTTGCTTTTGATCTAAATTGAGATGCTCTGGGGATTTAGCTTGTTAAACAAAAAGGGCATAAATAAATAATCAGGATTTTTTTTTTAAGGGTTGGAACATGCAGGCTATTAAATTTTGTCTTGGATATACACAAGTAGGCAATGCTTGAAGACTGTTTAAGACTAGGGCTTTGTTTTAAATGGGGGTGTTGTTTTCATTAAGTTGGGTCTGATTCGTTTTTTCACTGGGAATTTCCCCACTGATATAAACAGGAACAGTGTTTGGTTTTTGGAAATAAGTTATGAAAGTGTCTTTAAAAATAGATCTCAAAAAAACAACAAACCAAACCAAAACCTGGAGTTTTAATTATAAAACTGGAGTCACTCAGAGCATTAATTTTTAATATTCATAATTGAAAATGAGATTGCTTTAAAGTCTGTAATGAGTTCTTCAGTGTACCACACTCTGTTTGAACATTACTTCATAGCTAGAAGACAAGAAACAGAACGACAATCAATTCTTAAATTATTCTAAGCCCACACAATAGTCTCTTTCCACAAAGTTTTGGTGTGGTGCCATGTGGGTGGTGTGAAATTGGGATAAACAAGAACACAACTGACCACTTATGATTTTGCATCTTTGCTTAGTTCAGTCTTGCCCATATGATTTCTTTAAGTTTAAAATGTTTCAATGCTTCTCTTTACTTACACAATACCCTGATATACCTAAGACAAAAAGTGGTCTTCTTGTAGTTTACAGTTTGAATAAGAAAAGGAAGTGCTAGGAAATAATGCTATGACTCTGAAAGGTTCAGCCTGGTTCTTTGGTCTCTGAAGCAGGAAAGCTTTCATATACCTTCTCCAAACAAACTGGGTGGCTATCTCTGATCTATCAGAGTGTCCTTAAATTACTTCTTTTGAGACCTTGGGGAAGAAAGATAGCATAGGTGATGTCATAGGGCTCCTTCAAGTCACGCTGTATGATGCTGGCTCACCTCCTTCAGAAAGGTAGATGCCAGGGAGGTCATACACAGTGTGGTTCTGTGGAAGGGCGCTGATACAAAGTAGCAGCGAAAGCAGGAATGACACCCTTGCAACACTACGAATATGCTGTAGACAGTTTTCAAATGTTAATTTTATACTTATTTTTAAGAAAAGAAACAGACTTATTCATATCATGAGTTGAAATGTTTCTTCAGTGAGACTTCAATAATGAGTGTGATTTACAACCTGAAGTACAGTATGGTGGGAAAGCTGAGACTGCCGAGTACCTGTGTAGCACATGATTTTAAAGAAATCCCTACTTCTGATGGAAATAAGAATGGATAAATGAGTTAGTCTGGAACTCTGAAATACAAAGCTCAGCATTATGGTTTGGGGCAGGTAAAGAAAATTATGGAAGAAGCAGAGACCTGCTCTGAAACCGTTTGTCCTCTTTTTTGAAAGGTTTGACCTGCCACTTTAACACATCTCCAGCAAGAATAAAACAAGATGTTAAGTTCTTCACCATGTAGCATTCTGAGGGGAATATCCATCACCATACAATATTATCTTACTATGGGTTGATTTGTTTTCTGCTGAAATGTCCTATACTGTCACCCGTTAAGTTTAGGTCATTCTGTCACTTTTATTTTTAGGAAGTCTGGAGCATTAAAAGGGGTTTCTTCGTTCTCACTCATTTCATCACTTTTTCCTCTTCTTGTTTTTGTCTAAAATTTGGAGACCAAAACGATAATATTTTTTTGTTTAAAAGCACTCTAAAATCTTTCTGCCTTCTGAAAGTTAAAAAAGGATTCTCCCTTCCCAAACATTCTGTACAGAGGAATACTTTTATACCTATCAGCTGTTGCAGGGGGAAATTCTGCCCTTCGCTATCATCCTTTCCTTCAGTCAGCAGAGTACAGAATTTGCCTTACTACCTTTTTCACTACTCACCAGTATTTCCCACATCCCTTTCCCCCACCAATTATGTGATGGGTAAATTAAAATAAAAGGGGAGCTTATTTTCAGTTAAACACCTTGAGTTTGGATTTCTCCCCAGCTGGAGTTTTCCCCACCCCTGGGCTGTTTGATTTCTCACGAGAACACAGATGTTCTGGTGTTTTGACTTTGAGGGGATCTGGAAGGAGTAATGGGGAAGTCTGGACTCTGAGTAAAATCAGCCTGTACTTCACTGCTGTCCTAGGCATGAGGTCCTCCTGCTGTGTAGCAGAGGACATTTACCATACTGCTTCTGGTCTCATAAGGGAATAGAAAGACAGCATTTAAGCAGTGCCCAGCTTTGAGGACAACACTTTTGTCCTCCCAGAGCTGAAGGACCACTTTCTTTCAAGCAGACTTCAATAAAAATTTCCTCTTCTACCTCAGTAACAATAAGAAAATCTAGTGAAATCATTTAGAGGACCTCAGTCAAAATGAATTTGGTGCACTGGTTATGAGTGACACATCCAAAAGTGTCACAGACAGACAGATGTCACTGACCACTCTGCCATTGGTTTTCCCATGATGCAGGTTAGTGGGATGCAAGGTAGCTTGGGACTGAAGCTGCAAGGAGGAGCTGCATCCTGGATAATTATGGCTTTCATCACATCATGTAACTGCAGACTCAGTGATGAGCTTAGGTGCACCAAAGATTAGACATACAGACATGAAAGCTGTCAAAAGACCAGTAAGATTCTTTATTGCCTTCTCCTCATGTTAAGGTTGGTTGAGTGTCTTTCTCTTCACAGAAGAGCGTGTCCAGAGAACAGCAACGAAACTGGTAAAGGGGCTGGAGAACAGGCCTTATGAGGAGTGGCTGAGAGAGCTGGGGTTGTTTAGCCTGGAGAAGAGGAGGTTGAGGGGAGACCTCATTNGACGAGGTCCTGAGGGACATGGTTTAGTGTTTGGTGGGAATGGTTGGACTCGATGATCCAATGGGTCTCTTCCAACCTGGTGATTCTGTGATAAAGCTGCTGCTCAAATGTGCTCAACTGATGTGTATTGCAATTGGCCCACTCATAAAAGTGGGCAACTAGAGAGTTTCATCTTTTAACTCCTTCCAGGGATGAATGCAGGGACAGGCAGAGTCTGTCCCATCTGTAGCATGCACAGAATTACAGGAGTCTGTTGTTTAGGGCTGTGGATGACAGGCTCCCAGAAATTACATAATCAAAGTCAATCTCTGCTTTCACCATGTAGCCTAGAACATGGAGCCAGATGTCATCTTTGTATCAGACTCATACCAAGATCCTTCACTCTGTCACGTCAGTCTGCTGCTGCAGTGGCAGCATATTAATTTCCAGGGAAATTAAATTTCGTGTCCTGCTTAAACAGTGAGGGCTCAAGCCCTGCCAAACACAGTGGGGACTCTTTGGTTTCTATGGACTTGTAATCTCTTACATCAGTAAAATACTCAGCAGTTGGTGTTAATTAATATCCTGCTTTACTGATATCAAACTGAATAACAAAAAGCTTATGTGACTTCCTGCCTCCATTGCAAAACTAATCCAAGACATGATTTCCCCATATCAAAATGCTGCTTCAAGGATTGCATGGGGTGTATCTCACTTTAGAACTTATTTAGGTGTCATAAGTATATGAAACAAAGAGGCTGACTCTAAGATGTATGGCTCCTTAACATTTGCATGCATATATGAGTGTTACTGGGTTAGCAAGAATGTTTGTAAAAACATTTGTGCAATGTAAAACATTAAAGAAAACCGTATAATTGTTTTAAAAAATGCAAACAATTGATCTTTTGATCTTTTCGTGCCTAACTGAGTTTTTACTTTTAAGTAGGTACTATCACTAGTGTGCTTCTTTTGTTTATTGCCTGGGCAAATTTGCCATTTGATAAAACAAAAAACAAATAAACAAAAATACTGAACAAAACCCACAAATATGCTGCCAGATCTCCCCTAGGTAAAATGCTTGTTTTCTTCTGTTTTGAAAATGAAATCTTAATCTAATTAGATCTTGGAGGAAAATAGTTGTGTTATGTTTTCTGTAGGTAAAAGGACTTGCTTAATGTGCTTTGTCTATGTTACTGATTTTACAGTGAGTAATAAAATTTATTAGGGGTATTATCTATTTATAGAATCTGTTTGACAATGGCTTTTTAATGAAGTATAAGCTTCTCTGGACATAGGTTAATAAAACACAGTATTGTAATAACACAGGGTTTGTCAATAGGTCTCTGAAATAGGGGAACATAAATTGATCTCAGTCCAACTATATATGGCTATTGATTTTGGTTGCAGACCAAGAATTGCGTCTTGTATTTTTTTTTATAAACAGTAATTTTCCTGCTTCATCCATCAAAATACTTCTCTTGTCCCACCACTTTCTGGGGTAGGTGGGCATGCTCGAATTTCTGCCCAAGAGTGCTCTTTTCCTGTGGACATCTAGTGTCCAAAGCTCGACAGCCTGGTGCCTCAGCACTATGAAAGATCTAATATGCAAGAGAGTAGAAGAGTTTAGAGATTAAAGTTTGTATTTGGAATTGCACTCAGAAAGACATTGAAAGTGGGTGCAGGTTCTTAAGGGCCAAAGTAGAGTAGACCTTGGTAAGCCAGGTGGAAGAACTCAAGTGCGTGAAGGGCAGCAGTAAGGGTCTGCAACTTATATGAGAGGTCATATCTTCTTGGCCATTAATGTATTGGGTTGAAAGACAGCACAAGACTCACCATGCTTGTTTGCACATCCAGGCACTGCTGAGATTTCCATATCATTCCAGCTTTGGAGACTTGGACTGACAAAACTGTAAACCTTTGGGAAAGGAGCAGTCTATATGTGCTGTTTGATTTGATTATTTCCCTGCCCATCAACCAAATCTTTATATACACCTGAAGGGGGAAACATTGATGTTGCATGGCACTATATTCCCTTTAGATAATGAACCAGATGCTGAAGAGAGAAATACCTCCTCTAAGCCTACTACACCAAGAGCCGCAGATATTCCTCTATGCACTGTTGTCTTTGTGGTTTGTTTGCAGAGGAAGGTGTCATAAGACTATGTCAGCAAGCACCATCCCCTTGAACCAGACAGCTGTTTTAGATGACCTCTAGACATGTTTGTAAGTACTGTTGAACATTTTGGAATATAAATCATTCTATTGGGGTATTTTTTTATTGGCTACCTTTTGTAATTCTTAAATAACCTAGAATAAACCGGTGGTCTAGATTGTCTACTGAAATAACAGAAAGTGACAATCAACATCATATCCTGCAGTAAAACACTCCTACCTAGTATAGCAAGTTGGAAAAGCATTAAGCAGCCCTTTCCACGAGGGACTGGGAATATGGGAAGGAGTTTTCTGCAGCTGTTAGGTGGAGTGCTGCATCTTATAGAGAACTATTAGATACATATAAAAAAAATGTCAGCCGCTGGGCGTTTGTTAGATTAATGTCCTCTCCTTAACATGAATGCATAGAAGGTAGACCATGTGATTATGCAGGTATGGTAATTATCCTTCAAAGAGTTGGAAGGCTTTGACGTAACCTCTGTGTCCCAAATGTGCCGGTTCCAGCACTTGCTAGAGGGAAGAACAAGGACTTGAATCTGCAGGCCTTTCCCATGTGACAATCTGGTATTGTGCCTTATGAAATCTGGCAAAATTGTAAATGACAGTAACCTTTATAAGAACTAAAATGACTTAGCAGAGTTTGTTTTTTTCCCGATAAATAAATTCTCTGATGTGCTGTTCTAACATGCAGAGACATGCATGAACTATTGTAAGTACTTCAATTTATAAATGCTTTGCAACAGGCCACAACAAGCTAGCATCATCTTTTAAGTATTTTAAAATTATATTTTGCATGTCTTTACAACATGTTATAATACTACTTATAATAATGCAATTTTTCTGCTTTTTATTAATTCTTATTCACCAGCAGTGTGTCTGTAGTGCAGTGACACATTAGGGGAGTGTGAGGGCTGAACTGACTTCATACCAGCTCACCAGTGGAGGTGAGCCCATATTGATGTATCTCCATTCCAAAGCTCTCAATGGCTGCAGACATTCCGCATTTAAGAATCCTGCAATTCTTTCAGTTATTTTGCTTCGACCAGACATCCAGTCTGCTTTTAAGGCCCCATCAACGTTTTAGCTTCTATCATTTTTGCATTGTTTTAAGCCGAAGTAGATGTTCTTGCCAAGAAAGGAATAACCTGAATCACTAGAGATGATAAGAGACACATTTTTTTTTTGTCTAAGTCCTCATATTCATCATGGAAGATAAGTTCATGGATGATTACTTCATGCCTTGGTCTTTTGGGGGAGAATTCTCATATGTATTGGGTCATAAAGGTATTAAAATCTTGTCCTATAAAGGAGGCTTTTAGGACCCTGAGGGCACTTACTGGTCCTGCCCAACCTCCACCCACCCTTGCTCATGGACCAGGAGCTCCATTTCAGCCCAGTCTGGGGTTGTCACACTCTGTCCTAGCAAGCCATAGGAGTGCACGTCTCAAGTTCTTTCTCTGTGTCTGTCTCCTTCTGCTTCTTGCTGGACTTCTTGGATGACCCCTGGCCCTGGTCCATGGTTTGATGTGTTGAAGGCTGCCAATAGATGACATTACCTAGCTCTGGCTCTGCCCACTGCATTGACCTTGATGGGCCTGGCATGGTTGATGAGGACTGGGACTGTACTGGGTCCTGCTGAGCTCCACAGCCCCAATAGTGCAGAAGCATCCAATTTTACGGTATTTCCTATGAACTGTAGTGAGCAAACTGTTGAAGTGTAGTCAGCAATGTTAGACTTGTTTTCCAAGCTCTGTAGGGGCACAGAGCTTCTTTTCCAAACACAGTTATCTGCCAGCAAATAAAGACCAATTCCTTTGTACAATTGAGGTACTGTGAACTAATGTTACTGTCAACCATCATTGTATACATCTGAGAAAAAATAAATTCAGATTTTCAAGATCAATGAAGATCATTTACTTTCATGATGCATTGTTCTCACTAACAGTGATGTACGGGAAGCACCTGAGAATCAATCTGGAAACTTCGTTGGCCAGGACACAACAATATCTCTTGGTTGCTGCTGCGTGGTCTGGCAGCTGTGCTGTTAATCTGGTTATCAGGGCCTGCAGGTGTATCTGTATTTACACAACTGGCTTCTAAGGACCTGCATTTATCAAGTCATGATTTATACCCTACAGATTGCTTGGGGATTTTTAATTTTTTTTTTATCAAACAGTGAGGATAAGACAGAATAAGAGAAGCCTGGTCTTATTTTCATGTAGTTTTAAGGTTTATTAAATTCCACTGCATCACTTTACCTTCCTAGATATTTCCCTGTCTTTTCTGAGATGAGTCACCACAGAGAGTTGGCGTCAGTGAGATTTAGGTACCAGGCACACCTGTATGTTCCCTTGGAGCACAGTGCTGCATCAGGTCCGTGCCACTTATTACTGCTAGATGCTGAGACAGAGGATTTGTTATTTGGGTGCAATAACCTATGAATATGTATCTCCTGCCTTCATGACCTGATGTGGTATCTCCTCCTGGCATTGCACTCAGCCTGGAGCTGGTATAGGGATTGCTGCTGCCAGAATAGACATGCCCACTGTAGTTCCACTAGGTTGCATCCAGATAGGTGAACTTTTTGGCTTTCATTTCAGGCTTTTCTCTGCTAGATCATAGAGAAGGCAAGGGTGGGTCTGGAAGACAGTGCTCTGAGTGATGATTTATTTGAAGAGTCTGCAAGGTATACAAACGAATGCTTACTTCTTGGTGATAAAGGATAAAACCATTACAAATGCCCCTAAGTCTTCAGTAGGAAAGTGACTCTCAAGACTGTATTTTTGGTTTACCAGGTGTAATTCTGTTTCTTTTGGCCCTATTAATAATGAATTCTATCTTATTCTGCCTCAGAAGACATTTTGCTTCAGTCATAAGCTCAGAGGTGACGTTCTGGTTCTAGCAAAACTTCCACCAGCTTTACCTGCCTGCTTTACAAGTCACTTGAGCTAATGATTGGATTTCCAGGAGAAATTATGCTTCATGGAATGACAGAGACATTCTGTGAGGTAGTTACATGTGTAATGTGAAATTATTGTCTGAAGATACTGTAATTTTATTGGTGATTTTTTTTAGATGTTTTCTTTTGATGATACAAAAAGTTTCTTGGCAGCTAGCCATCTTTCATGTAAATAAGACAGTATTTTCATTCATATTATTTTAAGTGACCGAGAGACATTTTGATGGGAGTGTATATCCGCAGCCACAATATGCAGAGAAATAAGACTAATTTTTATGTTCACTTTCTCTGGAAGTTCCTTTTTTTTTCCCCCCTTCTTAAATTTGTCACAGAAGACCCTTTCACTTTGGCAATCAAGCAGACCATTAATGGTGACTCTTCCAAAAATAAATGTTCATAAAAATGAACTAGCAGTAGCCAAGAACCATCAAGTAGAAATATTGCACTGGC
Source organism: Piaya cayana (assembly GCA_013389865.1). Classification (NCBI taxonomy): domain Eukaryota; kingdom Metazoa; phylum Chordata; class Aves; order Cuculiformes; family Coccyzidae; genus Piaya; species Piaya cayana. The sequence goes on along the minus strand of WAAB01016663.1, from coordinate 61,439 downwards.
TGCTAGAATCCATCCAAATTCATGACTCTGCTCTTCTTGAGGTTTTGTTTAAATCAGAAATTCTATCAGTAATTATTCACTTGCATAATCTTCCAACTTTCACAGTACTGCACTTTTTAGATGTAAAGAGAGCTATTGATTATTTCAGTGATGGAACAAAACCTTCAATGTTATCTTGCCTATGGTTTCTGGTGATGTTCCTAGATCCAGCCCACTGGAGATCTCAGAACAAACTTGTGGCTTTTTATTAAGATGGGCAGACATACCTTTCTTGATCTTTTTGTCAAAAAGGCAGCTGCTTGGAGCTTGGTGCTCATGGAGCACAATCCTCTGCATCAAATGGGACTGCTCCTACAGGAGGGTTATGCTCCTTCTGCTGCTTAGTCTTCCTCTTGTTGATGGCTTTTATTAACCAGTTTCTGCAGTGTGGAGATCAATAATAAGGAAAAAGGCAGAGGATTGTTTAGTAAAGTCATTGTTCTCAAGATGTCCTGCCTTTTGAGGACCACATTAATTTCTCTGTTGTAGCTGCTAAAGAAGTAAGTTTCTGAATTTTGCAAGGTAGAGGGAGCCCTGGTAGCTTTCGTTTTATAGCGTTGGGAGGTACTGGCAGAGGTTGGATGACTACCTTTTTTTGGATTCCATTGCAAGTGCATAACCATATAACAGCCTTTCAACATGGTACTTCTGCAGGGTCAATACACTGAGAGGTATTTCAGGACAAGGAACAAGAAGAATTTGATGATGAGCTGTTTGGGATATGATTTTGCCTAAGTCATTCCCCGAGACTTCCTGAGCTGTGGCTCTGTTCCAGGACAATGATAGCAGAACAATGACTGTCACTTTGCAGAAGGTTTCCGTGAGTCAGTAGAAGAGTAGAAAATACGCTGGACTGTATGTGGACAGCCATAAGTCTCCTTGGATCCCTGAGCCTAGACACCTCTGAAGGTTTGTGAGGAGTTGACCTTGAAGTCCTACTGAAAACTGAAGGAACTACAGCCCGTGGGAAGCAGTAGGTGCAGTACTTATTAGAATGAGGCTGTCTTAACGTGAGCCTAAGTAGATACTGAGTTTCACAAACTTCCACTGATTCCTGCCCATGTGTGCACAACACATACTCTGATTTGTTGGAAAGTACTTTTTGCACTGACTCATAACTCTGGAAAGACAAACAGGGATGGATAGTTGCATTCATTTATGTATGTGGATAGACTGCTGCTCCCTAGCACCACTGAAAATGCCTGTAGAAAAAAATATGTCATGTACTGACAAATGTACACAAAAAGGGAGAAAAATCCAGGTAATATTTTGTTGCAGTGTTGAACACCATTTCCAAGCAGAGTTCCCTCTTCCAGCTGAAATGGGCCATTACTACGTTACACTGCAAACTCCACCAAATTTCAAGGGAAAATAAAGGTACACTGTCATCATATTGTCCTTCACTAACAAAAGTTACCTCTACTATTTAAATACTACCCTTCATCTTTGGGTCCATGCACTACTTAATAATCTTAGAAACTTCTGTGACCTTTAAGCAATAGTAAACTGTGATTGCTTGACAAATATGTCAGTGTTTGTATAATAGTCGTATCTTTGGAGGTACAAAAATATTAATCAGAATGCTTTAACTGACTTCCCCCACCCTTCACTTCTTTGGCAGTTTTCCCACAGCGTTGCCCTCTGTTAAATATTATTCCACTTCAAGGATATTTGCAGAACTAGGAAGCAGGCAGTATATTAAGGTCCTTGAAAATACAGGGTGGGGGAGGTTGTATGTCTCTGCAACACCCACTCACACATCTGCACACATATATGCCCTGAGTAGCTGTTACTGGTGGTAGAAAGCATGTGTTAAAGAAAATGGGTAAGATGATTGGGTATCTCATGGCCTAAGCACTTTGGATTTATTCCTGGTTAACATACACCCTGTTTTAGTGAGATGATAAACTGGTATTTGCTGTTTGAAGGGCATACTTGAAAGTGAGGAACTGAGTTTGAACTTCTGGTTTTATTGTTAGCAGTGTTGGTTGCAGGGCCAGTTAAGCAAACGTGGGCTCCTGCATGCTTCTTAGCAAGCCTTAAAGGGAAAGTTGTATTGACGCATTCTCTATTACTAAGGTTTGAATTAGAGTGATCATAAAAGTCAGAAGTGGAATCAAGTAAGAATATTGAAGAAATCAATAACTCTGTTCCATGACATTTTATAGAAAGTGTCCGTAGTTTCCTCATTGACTGCTTAATGTTACATGTCTTGGTGATAACTATTTCAGACTGCAAATGGTGCCCCAGCACAGCTGCATAAGAAAAATGACGTATGTGTTTCACTTGTTTCACTTAAAAAATCCAAATTTTTTGCAGCCAAGCATTTTGCCCAGCAGCAGAACAAAGCCACCTCTAAGCTAGAGAAGTATCTGCAGAGAACAAACAAGAAGCACTATAGCTACTTTTTAGATAAAAGGGATTCTAAGCAATGCTATAAAAATTAGAACTCCAGTGATACAGTGTACTTCAGTGGCTGCAAAGGTCTCTTGATGAAACCATTTAGCATTATCTTGGAAACTAGTAGTATTCCTAGTTCAGAAATAGGGCCAAAGTGCTCTCGGGTCCAGTGGAACATCAACTACAAATGGACACACACTTAATGATCCTGGAGCAAATGGTATTGTTATTTAGATAAGGTCAGGCAATAATGATCTACGCTAATTAAGATCTGACATAGTAAAAAAAGAAAAAGTAACTGAGTTAGCTGCTCTATTAGCGTTAAGGTTTGGATATATTAGCACAGGAATGTTATGCAAATTACATGTATTTACAAAATATTTATGCTACTATAAATATTTATTGAAGAATTAGCCAACTTAGAGGAAGGATCTAAATGTGTTTGGTCTTCTTCATCTTAATATATAAAGAAAGACAAAATATTCAGGGGAGAATCCCCAAATATACAGATAATCTTCTAAAATACAGAGTGTATGGTAAAAAAATTTGAGCCTGTACTAAGTCACATTTGGCAAGGAAAACAGGTAGAAATGTTCTCTTGAGCATCACTTTTTACGATATCCACAGTCACTGAGAATATCTACATTTAAAAGAAAGTAAGGAAAATAAGATAAAATAAATACCAAAGTTTAAAAATCCACTTAATTAATGCTCTGCTCATTGGAATAAAAATGAAACTTCATAACCAAGGATTCATCATTCTTTTCTTCTCCTCTGTGCTGCCCCCTCCTAGCTTAATTTGCTATCTTTCCTTATTTTTCATACTTTCATTCCATCATGTTTTCTCATTCTCTTCCCCTAATCTTCATCTAGACCTTCACTTTCCTCACACATCCATGCAGTCTTGTGCCTGCTCCTGTTCACCCCAGCCATGGATTGCCTTTTGCCCAAGGCCACTTTGCTTAATTCTGGAGCAATATTCCTGGTGTAACAATGGTAACAGTGTACGGAATTTGTTCATACTCTCTCCTTCCAGCTCTTTTATATGCTAGATGCTTGAATTTATTTACTCAGACTTACTTCAAGGACTTGCCCTTTTTAGACTAGCTTCTTGTTGTCCTGGCCACGCAGGGCCTTGCTGGGCACTTCCTCTTCTTGTTGCTTCCTCTGCTTTCCCCCTATCTCTTTTGACTTAGCCACTGCTGTCATCTACATCTGATAGCTTCTATTTAATTTCTCCCTGTGTACAATGCTTTCACTTTCTGTTCAGTCCCACCGGGTCTTTCTCATTTGCTGTCCACCATGCTCTCATGACAGCATTTTATTGTATCTCTGCCTGAACTTTAGTGTCCTTCTTTCCTATCATGAATTGTCCTTGACCAGTTTTTCATTTTCTAATTTTTTCTTTCTCCTTCCTTTTCTTTGTTTTCCTCTTTTTTCCTTTCCCTCCTCTTTTTTTTTTTCCCACACATCTACAAATGCAAACTCTTCTTTCTTATATCCATCAGAAATATGGTGGCAAAATTTTCCTAAACTCAGCTGTAAACCACTTTTTAAAACTTCTCCTTTGTGTCCTTTTAGTTCCTGCCTCTCCTGAATGACTTCAAATGTAATCTATATTCACTTCAGGAGTCATTCATGACCAGTGACTGCATACCTAATACCCTTACCATAATGACTATGCATATTCAGTTGTTCCCAGCCATCAGTCTTGAATGTCCTTCTTCAAATTCACAAGCATAAAATCAAATCTCCCATGATAATTTAAATTCTTGTGAGGAAATTCCTGTCATCTCCTACAAAATAAAAATATTATTTTTAGCATCTCTGTTTTTAAGATCTCTTTTTTAATGGTGCTGCCAAAATAGAAGTTGTCTCATTGGTATACAAATACTTTCTGATTTACAGTTTCATTTTCTCTATGTAATTTCACCCTTATTTCTATGGGAAAGATAAATTGTGTGTAGAAGAAATTATAATAATCTATTAGTTCAGCAGATGCAGCACGTAACTGCAGTGGGATCCTGTTCAATATACTTTCAATATTACGTTATTATTATTTTTCTTAATGAAATTTAACTTGATCAAATTCCTAGTAAAATAAAATAAAATTTTCCAAGCTCACCAAAGTAATACAGCACCTAAACCAACTGCAAAACAAGATTTCCCTTCTCTGTGTATCCTACAGTTACACCAGCATCTAATGAGCACTCTATCCTCCCCAGACTCCTGCGGTATTAGTAGAAAATTGTATTTTGTTCTAAGATGAATTTCAAGAAGACTTTAAACAACGTTTTTATAACATTAACTAACTTTGAAACAATGGGAGTGTTTAAGGGGAGAGAATATGATGACTTCCCTTCCAAGCAACTCAAGTTACAGCATGTCCTGAAATCCACAAACCAGTTCTGCTCTGATGACATGTAGTGACCTTGCTGGAGAAACAGTGGTTTGTCTAAAGGAACTGTTGATTAATCATGTTTAAAACTAGCCTTCACAATTCCAGGAAAATGGATGCTAGGTGAAATATCAATTGCAGCTTTTATGAGTAACGTCTTTAATGTTAAAGCTATGGGGTTATTTTTAAATTCACCATGATTCATTCTAATTAATTAATATACCTTAAGGAATTAGTATTTAGCATACAGGATTGCAGAGAACAACTCAAAAGCTACAGCAACTCTGTAAGTTGCTCACTGGTGAAAAGGTAAGTAGAAAGGCAAGTAGATGAATTACACTACGTATTCTGCACTTTTAGGATCTGTTGTAATTGATGGGACCTGAAGGCACATGTAGCATCTCATAGGGCCAGGTTTTGTCACCAGCTATTATTAGGTCCATTTCACTTTATGAAAACTAAGTAAGTACCTACAAGACCACCCTTTCACCCACATGTGATAAGACTTAGCTCTGCATCCCATCTGGACCTTGCTAAGTTCCCCACAAATGAAAATCAGAGCATAGCAGGATGCTTTGTGTTGAAGGTGAAACAGCGTGCTAGCTGTGTTTATTTCTTGCATGGCTTGTGGATACGAGTATCTGTGATAACGCATCTTAGGCAGTGGAGGAGACTATCCCAGTGTGCTTAGGTGTGTACTCTGTAAGGGGCAGAGTTGTCTTTCTGATTCTTTTTTGCCCTGGCAGCCAGCACGGTCTAGTAGTTACATGTGTCTCATGAACCTGTTCTAGTTTTTAAACATTATAAATGGAAGTATGCCGGTCCAATGATGTCTTATGCGCTAGAAAAAAAGTACAAAAAATTAGGCATCTTGATAGTTTTAAAGCAAAGAACTAATTGAAAAATCATTAAATAGCAATAGATGTTTTGTATGTGAGGTGGACGTTTCAAGGAAGTGAAACACTGGAAGCAGAAAATGACATTTTTATGACCTAACTGATACAAGAAGATGATCATGAGAAGCTGAAATGTAAAGAAAATACGGTTTTAATTTTTTTTCTCATAGGTGTACTACTGTAAATTGTGCTTCTCTATTGTGAAGGAAAATCAATTGCTATTACAGCTGTTGAGTGCTTTTAAATAACATTCTTATACATTGTTTTTTGGTAAACATTATCCTAAATTCAAATATCTTTGTAAATATCTTATGTGGACTATCTTATGACTTAGATATGATTCAAGTTATACTTGTAAAATCTCCACTTAAAATGAATCTCCATGTGACAGGTAATTGGCTTCAGGCCTGTTTCATGTTATTAATTTAACTTAGTGCCAATGTACACAGGTGTGTTGGCGGGTTGTTCGAGCTTCCAAGGCACCCATATTTGGCAGGACAATAAATTGTTGCATAATAAGATTATTTTCCCCCTTCAGTCTTGGATCTTTTCAAATGTTGTATTTTAAACCTTTGTAGGTATGTACGTGGGTGAGGGAAAAATACCCAACAATGTTACCATAAGGCATGTTTCAATTTATTGTTTGAGGTGCTCAAGGAAACAGCAACATGTAGATAAGATACCTGGAAATATATATCTATATGCCAGATGGATGGAAAAAAACCATAAGTTTTATATATATTAGGTTGTTTCTTAGTTTGTTTTTCACGCTATATAAAATTCTACATTGTTGTCAGACAAAACTTGTTATTTTAGAAAGAAATTCGGCACTGAAAATAACAGCTGTTCAACGTGCTTTAAATGCAGACAGCAGATGTGATTTGCCCTTGCACACAGAAATATCTGCATCACAGACGTCCAACTGAGGGCTCATTTGAATACTTTGAGCAAAATCCTGGCTCAGTTGAAGCTGATGGGAATTTTGCCCTAAACTTCAGTTGGGCTTTGGTTTATTTCTCTGATAATGAAATATGTGGCAAAATAGATATCCTTGAGGGACACACCGGCTGACACAGGGAAAACAAAGAATGTCACAGCAGGTTGCAGGTGACACTGATTCTCAGGAAAGCAAGGACCTTGGAGGAAAAGAAGGGGAAGCATTGCTATGGGAGTCCTGTGCACAAAGAAGTGGGAGGAGATTTCATGAAAGGACATGAAAGACTGTTCCAAGTACAGTAGGTAGCATGATTGAACGTGTAAAACTGAGGGGAGGAGGAAACACTTCTACTTTCACAAACTTGAAGAAAAGAAGGAAGGATGAAGTGTTGTAGCCAAACTTTGGAAGTGTGTGAATGGGGGGAAAAACTTTATGATGGTTCTTCTTTCACCCAGATGTTTCTCTTGGTTTTAGTTCAAAAGGAAGAAGGATAAGAAGGATTTACTTAGCCTTCCAGATTTGTCCACTAATCTGTGTTTCAGAGGAAAGCATAGTTAGATGTCCCATAGCAAGTAAAAGTCCACGGATGAGAAAATCAAGTCAGGACAGGAGTGAAATGCTTTGCCTGAATGATTCAGAGCAGCTGTATTGCACTTGAGTAGGCAATTCCTCTCCTGGGTGAAGGGCTGCATTTTTCATTCTGGTACTTTGTTCCATAAGAAATAAAATACTGCCAGTGAGATAATATAATGGCAACATCCTAGTGATGGCTTTGAAAATATGATGTTTTGTTAATGTTTTTCCACGGTGATCTCAAGGAGCCATCCTTCTCCACAGTCCGTGCTAGTTTAGTCGAAGTGTATTAGATACTCCTGGTAAATATATGCTTGGAATCTCTCATGTGTGCATTATTGCAGATCTATTATATTTTATAAGGCTAAACCTATCCCAGTGACATCTTGAGTGGGAAGATTCTTGACATAAACCGCATTTACTCCAAAGCGGCATTTGCAGGCTGTGCACCATCTTGTGCTCTGAGATGCCTTAGGTTAAATTCATCTACACTATGGACAAGAAGCTGTCTGGGTCAGTAGTGTAAAGCAGATGATACAAATCCTTATGAAATTCAGCAGAAGCTCATTCACTCGATGCCCACCAGACACTAACTGAAAATTAAATAACTGTTTTTTTCTCTTTAGATATCTGAAGCCTTTATTTTGAAATATACAGTGATAAATTAAAACACATCAATTTAAAACCTCATCAACATACAGCTTTGTTTAAATCTAAAGAAATATACAAACGGCTCAGAAATGCCCCACATTTTTCTTTGGAAATTTTTCATCTGAAAGATGCTGAGCTGGAAAACAAGATGCTGCGTATGTATATGCATGAAAGATGGGGATGGTGAAGGTTTGCACTCTTCAAAAGGGCTGTAGAACAAAATCAAAGCCAGGTCACTTGTTTCAAGTAGTTTATTAACCCTGGAAAGCAAAGCTGGGAGAAGCAGTAATATATATGGAAAATGCCCCCAGAGGCTGTGATCATGGTGCAGAGGTGGGTACTATATGTGCTATTGCAGATAGCGGGAAGCCCCTTCCCTTTCCCTATGCTTTAAAAACAAAGCAAAACAAAACTAATTTTCTTCAATGCACACAAGAGAATGTTTGGCATCTGCTACTGAACAGCATTCTTGCCGTGTTTCACTATCTATCAAATGTCACGCCTGTCCTCTGCCAAGAAAAATACTTGTTTCCAATACTAATCATGCTCCCTGACTACCCTCTAGTGTATATTCTTCGAGGACTGCTATCCATCCATGCAGCCATTTGAAAGATATTAAAATTATTATGATGAAATCTCTCACTTACTGTGCTGGCAAGAGCTGGGATACACTCCAGAGTCAATACACGCATTTGTCATGGAGAAAGGAGTGCCTTCAGTCTCTTGTTATCAAGTACCCCCATCTAAATGAAGAGATGTCATTGCGAGGGGTCTGTGGAGAGTCACAAGTAGGGCTCTAATTTTGGGGGAAGTTTGTCAAGGTACGAGCTGTTGGAGAAATTAAAAAGAAGGGAATGAAAAATAGCAGTTGGTAGATAGATCCCAGAGCCTCTTGTGGCTGTAGGCTTAAAAAGAAAAATAAAAAGGTCATTGTAAAATACCTAATGATGCTTGAAAGACAGTAGCTGGGAACTCGGGGAGAAGGATTTTCTTTCCTGCTGTTTTTTTGGTGAGACTGACTCACCATATCCACACAGGCTCCAGCTCCTTAGACAGAGAATGATACAACTACAGGATGCATCTGTAGTCAGATCCCTTAGGTAGCTCCTAAGATTAAGACTATTCTCATCAGCCTCTGGATTTCCTGGAAATAATATTAGCGATTTGTTCCTCCACCTGAGAAGTTGCCTTGAATTTCTCAAGAAGAAAACCACTTTTTTTTTTCTGATTAGTATATTAACATCTCTACCTGGAAATGAAATGTCTTAATTTGGTCCATAGTACAAGATCTGAACCCCTTTAAGTAACCTCTCAACCTTTTGAAACTGGTGCCCCTTCTTGCCAACAGGCTGTTCACGATGGCAGAAACAGGTGCCTTGAGACATCTCTGCAAACTGCTGATGCTGAGCAGTAGTCAGGGAGCAGCCAGAAACATCTCCACAGTTGTTGTCCTGTGCTTTGCAGGCCACAGCTAAACCACTGTCATTATGGCAAATTCTTCAGATGTTTGTACAGACGTGAGGGTGGGATTCATGTAATTTATCTTTCAACATCTACAAAGTAGATGTCTACAGCTGTGCTAATCACTCTAGGCTTCCTTTATAGTCAAGGAAGAGAAATAAGTGCTTTTATCGTGCAATTTGCCTGACCTATTATAGACATTTACTTTAGGATGACATGAATCATACCCAATGTTCTTATGCATAGCCTGCCTAGGTACTCATTGACTATACCAACAGCCTGGGGTGACTAGCTTAAATGCACACCACACACACATTTATGTCCCTTTATTTAATTAGTTGAGAACCACCCACTGCCTGTTGCAGAACTGGCTTAGAATACAGGTGACATAGGAAATATCTACAGAAGCATAGCAGACTGAAGCAAGCTGTGGAGCATTCTCTTTCCATGAGGTGGAGGAAGCATCTTTGTTCACAGGAGGAGCCATTGCATAGAGATGTATGAGGACCACTCACAGCAGCCTCATCTTGGTTCCCATCTCTCTCCTTCTCCAAGGGGCAGGAGCAACAGGTCTCCTACAGCCCACAGCTGCTCCTTACAATAGGAACAGGGCCAGACTCCCAGCTCCTTGTGCCCTTTCCCTTCTCCCTCTTCTTTCTATCACTTATGGGAGTTGAAAATGTGGAAATAGGAGCCATTCAGGTAGATGGCTGCCATGTGTACTGTGGGAGTAGTTAGGTGAGATTGGAAGTAGTTTAGGGACACAGTAGGATGCCCTGATTCCCAAAGAATTGAAGGGGTTGGGTGACCTCATTGGGGATGCTCTGAAGGATCAAGTGGAGATCCCACTCATGCCTGCTCCAGAGGTGCAAAACATCCCTGTGTTTCATTCCCTGTTCCCAGCCTTTCTTTCCTTAGCAGCAGCTCCTAAAACCTCTCTTTTACAACCTCCACACTTACCTTCACCTCTTTTCACCTCTAAGCCTGCTCTCCCCAACTTCCAAATCACCCTCAGAGGCTCAGGTGGTCTCTTCTAGACTCCTTTCCCCATAACCCCTCTTCACAGTGTGAAGGTCATGGAATATCAGGTGCTGCATGGTGGCATGCAGTTGCCTGCATTGATTTCAGTTTTTATTTCTTGTATCCTGTATTTGTGTTTTATATTTCTCAATATATTCTTTCCAAAGTATAAAACAGGTTTTGAAAGTTTGGATGATGGTCTTTTAAGAGAACACTTTACATGCATGTGCCCAGTTAGACATCCTAATGAATAAGAAATCGCCCTTGAAATACCTGAAGGACTCTGAGGGAAAGCTTAGAAATTTTCTCAGGAGCTCCAAATGATGCCTAGGAAAAGGTTTCTGATGAATTATTACTATTATTTTTAATTCAAACTGCACCATGAAGTTTCAAAATGTTTAATATACTGGTATTAATGATGTCACATGAGGGTTTAAAGATGAGTTGTGCAAGATATATATATATATGTATATGTGGAAGAAATAGATCTTATTAGCCTGATTGACGTATTGGGAAAGCAGGCAATCTTTAGGCACAAGGTCTTCAGGTAGACAGTAATAGAGAGGCTGTGAATCCAAAACCAAGTTAATGGATAATATAAACTCCAAAGGACTTGGAGTCAGAGTACACATTTCTACGAGATGGCAGAATGGATGTTTGTCATATGATGTTTTAATAGGAACAATGCATTGGCTTTGGTGCACATCTAGCTATAAGATTAATTAATTTTCTGTATCTGGAAAATATTTAGCATTTTGAAAATGTTATTACCTGAACTAAATAAAACCCAAAATAAGTCAATAATGACTAAACACAATGTTTTGATTTGACAACCGTGGCATACTTCAGTGCAGTTTTTGTTATTAATAAATTTCCTGTGGATGTATTAGCTTGCATTTAAAAATCAAGCTGTTTTGAAGGCAAAAAAAAAAATCATGTTAATAAAATATCAAAGCAAAAAAATCATTTTTACAGAATCCTTCTGCAAAAAAAAAATCAGTTTTAAGAAGATCTTTTCCCAAACAAGAGTGTAATAAAGCAATTTGTAATCAGTGCTCATATCCACCTGCAGACCTAGCACAGACAAGTGTACCACACACACAGGACACACAGCTGCCAAATTCAGCCACTCTGGCTTATAGTCAACTCCAGAATGTTAATTATGGGACAGTCCCTATGTCAGAGCTGCTGCTGCAAATCCCTCAGCCACTCCTGACCTTACAGTGTGGCCTTGCAGTGCCTTCTCCAGTGAAGCTGGACATTTTAGTTTCATCATTCTTTTTTTGTAGTGCATAAGCAACTCTAGTGAAGTAGGAAACCTGCCTCTTTTCCCCTCTGTTATTATGCATATCTGTTTTTGTAATGCCTAAATATTTGTTGCCCACTGGGAATCAATGACTGCAATTATTAGACCTTAGACATGTTGGAAGTACCAATAGTATTTTATGTTAGGCTTGAAAAGAAACATGTCTCCATTTGCACATATTGCTCAACATGACAACGGGATATAAGGGGAGGAAGCAGTTGATCTTGACGTCCCTTGAATCAGGCTGTTCAGTCACAAGACCCTGAAGCCCTATACACACATAAAAATAAAAGAATTGAGTAAAGATCTTTTAAGTAAATGTGGGCCTGATCCTGAATACTCAATTAATCATATATTCAAAAAAAGGAATTTTCAAAAGACAGAAAAGTGCATGGTGTGTATTTGATCCCTTCTCCTTCCCTCTCACAAATCACGTTGCTATGAGTTTTTCCATCTGCTGGAAACAGCTGCTGCTCTAACAGGAATGTTCCATGAGGATGGAGAGGCTGGGACCTCACAGTCCCTCCTCTCTATAGCTCAGACACTGGGCGTCAAATCCTGATCCTACCTGAGTAGGCTTATAGATATTGTAAATGTTGCCCAGTGCCTTTTCTGGGACAAGAGATCAACTAACACTGAGACTTTGGGGACTTTTCCCTCAGGATAAAGGAAGAAAAACCAAAAAAGGAAATAATTAATGTAATTTTTAGAGAGGTTTAAAATCTGAGCTGTACTTCCTGATCCAGATGTATTTGATCACGTTATTGAGATGAGGAAAGGCATAGTTGAAAAAAAAATCACAATAGTTATCTTGAGAATGATGTAAAATGTTTTGGAATAGATAAAATAGATACATACAACATCCATAAAATCATAGAGTCATAGAATAACCAGGTTGGAAGAGACCCACCAGATCATCGAGTACAACCATTCCTACCAAACACTAAACCATGCCCCTCAGCACCTTGTCCACCCATGCCTTAAACACCTCCAGGGAAGGTGAATCAACCACCTCCCTAGGTAGCCCATTCCAGTGCCCAATGACCCTTTCCGTGAAAATTTTTTTTCCTAATGTCCAGCCTCAATCTCCCCTGGTGGAGCTTGAGGCCTTTCCCTCTTGTCCTGTCCCCTGTCACTTGGGAGAAGAGGCCAGCACCCTCCTCTCCACAACCTTCTTTTCCGGTAGTTGTAGAGAGCAATGAGGTCCCCTCTCAGCCTCCCCTTTGCCAGGTTAAACACCCCCAGCTCTCTCAGCTGTTCCTCATAATGCCTGTTCTCTAGCCCCTTCACATGAACAGTATTCAAACCATTCAAAACCATATGCCTTGTTCCCTGTCTTGTTCTCCTGGACCCTATCAACAGTTTCACATATATTTTCAGATGAATCTGGGAAAAATATGTTTTGAAGCATCTGTTAAAATGGAAACTATTGTGCAACTTTGGCTGTTGATACAGTTACAAAATACATATTTATACAGTTTTATATAAACAAAATAAGCCTCACAGACCGTAGTGTCTTACTGGAGCTCAGATGCAGTGCATGACATATATTTGTGAAAATGGGATCTATAACCTAACGTATTCTTGCATCAAAGAATAATGTCTCATAAATAAATCATTACAGCCTGTCACATCTATGGTTTCGCACTATACTGTATAAAATTATGTATTTTGAGAAATGGAGGAAGGTGATTATCTAATATTTCAACAAAAAAATTATCCTGTGTTAATGCATGTGCTGTCTTGGACATGGTATTGCTTTACCACTTTTCATTGTAGATTAATCCATAATATCAAATGAATGACGGCTTTTCTGTTTTCAAAAACTGGTGCAATTTGTGCATGGCTTTTATCTTTCAGTAATTAAGAAATCAAATAAGCCTGAGTGAAACTATTTAAGAGGTTCTAGATATAATTAGAACACCTCATTCTCTCATAACTAATTCCTAATTAAAGTAATTTGTCTTTTTGCCCTTCTTTTCAAGGGTGAAGAGCAAGTGGTGATGAATGCTCAAAATCAGGAAAAGTGAAAATTGCAGTGTGTTGATTTGTGGTGATTGACCGTGTTCCAGTTTTTAACAGCCACCTTTGACTTCAATGCTAAATGAATCTCCAGCTGTTGTTTGTGTTGTATATGTGTTTTCTGAAGCTTGACATATGGTGGAATTTGTCAGATAAAATAGCTACCTAGAAAGTCTGAATTTTTTAAAGCTGCTTTTTTTCTTAAGAATAGCACATTTCAAGGAGAGGGGGAAAGAAGAGATAGGGAGGGCACAGGAGAGACATGAAGTCTGAAATTTATTGTATAGGGTGAAAACTGTCCTTTAAATTTGATTTGCAGCTGTGCCCAGATGATGATAGATTAATCATATGAACCAGGGATTAGTAAACAATATGTACCCTATAAAGAGCAAAACAAGTCCTTGCTCATCAGTGCACTTAATTGCAGTGGTTATATCAAAGCCATATAAAATTTAATCATCAACCACAAGTAAGACTTTGCTTTACATGTATGCTTGCTTCCCTGTTTTTCCACCTGTTTAAATGAAAGATTCTTGGAATATCACAATATGCAAATATTGTTTATGATGCAAAAATATGCTCTTTCATCTCCTCACTGCTTTCATGTCGTGATATATAAAGCTTTTAGTGCCACCACCTACCTGACACACAAAGGTCTTATCTGATTCATAAACATGTGTGCCCAGCGCAAACAGGCTGAATCCAATAGACGATTTTTCTTTTCTTTGTAATGTTTTTTTTAACAGAAAGAAAGAGAAAGAAAGTGTAAATGACAGAATCACTCAGGTGAAAAGAATATTTTAAACATCATGTAAAGATAAGCCTATTATGATAGCATAAAAAGATGTAGGTCAAAACTGATCCTAGGAAGTTGGTTATACATACAGGCATCTCGTAAAATGTGTTTTGAAAGCTGAAACATTTTTTAAGAGTTTTGATCTGAGTGGGAAATAAGCAGCAAGATCAGGCAACTTTCTAACAAATACAAATATCCCTAATTAGCAAGAGAAGAAAGAGAAATGCAGGAAGTGAGGTCAAAGCTGGAAACAGCACAGATGAAGGTAGGAAGGGAATAAGGTGTAGGCAAGATTAAATATTAGTAGTTCATTTTAAAGTAAAAAGGTCCTGCTTATTATGTAGCATATAGTTTAATATATCCCATAAATAGCTACTTTCACATGAACCCATTTCTGATAAAACCTTGAGTTTGATTGTCAGACTGACAAAGCTTGAATCCTGCAAAGCTATTGTCCCCAGCTGAAAATGTGACACACTTTGGGAGAGGCTTTTCTGCTTGCTGGCAAAGGTCCTTAAGGTTTTTTAGTGCAAATTCAGCTTCCACACCCTCAGGGATTCCAGAGGTTCTCCTTGCTGTGCCTGTGGAATGGACTCATGGCTCCTGCACTGATGGCTTTGGTGGACTAGCATGGCTCGGGCTGGTTGCAGGTATCTGAAAGCAGAATTCGGCCTTTTAACGTCAAATGAACTGTCATCACTGTAAGAACTTCAAGGTGTAATGCTGTTGCTTTTTCTTTTCTTCTTTTCCCCCTATTTTTTTCAAGTTTCCAAGAGCACCCTGGGAAATCCTTTCGTGATCTTTATTTCCATCTAAGCCCTGGGTTACTTTGAACAGCAGGGGTAATTGTATGGGTGAACTTCAGAGATTTGAAGGGATCAAACTTGAAAGCCTTTGACTGAAAGTACAAGCTCCAACTGGAATCCTGTCAGGTGCTGCTAGATGGGATATGGTGGGGTGCTGCAGCAGAAGGAATCCTTGCAGTGGGGATGACATGAGTGTGCCTCTCCCCAGCATAATCTCAGAGGCCAGCAAGAGCACAACTCTGCACATGTAGCTTCACAGTAGCACTGTAAACCTTTCCAGTCTATAAATGGGTGAAAGTGATTATGTGACTTGACTAAAGGCATGTACCAGAGCCTGTGACAGAGGATGAAGAAGCCACCTAAGTCTCTTTTTCAGCACACTATGATAGGCTTACTCTGAGCATAAGAGCAAAGCAGCGAAAGGGAAATGAGCTGCAGGTCCACATATTATTGAGATACATATGTATTCCTTGGGATAGAAAATCCTAGGGATTCATTTAAAAAAAGAAGGAACGCATATCTCTCTCTACATATATACACATATAAATAAAATACATGTGCGTAATGGAAGTCTGTAAACAATTTAAAAACCCAGTAAAATTTAAGAAAGGAGATTGTTACAATGCACAAGTTTTGTAACAGAATTATACATTTCTCAAATTTTACATGACAGCCAAAACACTCCAGATGTGTTCATTTCCTCTGTTGGGTTTCCTAGATGTTCCCTTTGAGGGCAGGTGAAGCTCCGTATGTCTGAAGACAGGGCTGGATGTGTTCTGTTTTCATTTTCCACACCTTTCTCACACTGTATCGTACTGTCCTCACCACTGCAAGCCAGAAAGAGAGGAAATACGAAGAAAGATTAGAGATGGTTTAATTTCCCAGATTTTGAATGAATTTTTGGTCACTGTTCCTTTGGAAAAGAAAGAGGAAAAAAAAGTAATGTGATAATTGTTTTTCCCCACTGGATTTCAAACAACTACAGCTCTAGAAAGAAATGACAAATACATTTATTTTCTCTTCAATTACAATATTTGTCTTGGCCATGAAAATCTATCTCAGTAATCACATACTGTGTCAACACCATCTGTCTTCTTGTGACAATAGATATCACAATGGATAATCAAAATTTATTTCTAGTAGTAAAAAGTCTGACTTAAGTCTTTTTTAATTGCATTTTATTCTATTTTGTCCTATCATAAGTTTACTTATTTACAGAATTATGTTTCATTTCAAGATTCTTGGTTAATATTCCCTCTCTTCACATTGGAGACTCTTCTGAATTAATGTCTATGAATGCCTGCTAAACTCTGATGAGAACGGAGCATTATAGAGATGCTGGTGACCTTTGATCTACATTTTTTTGCTTCTTAACTTGTGGGAGAAAATAACTTCCCTGCTCACTTTGCTGAACCTCACCATGTTTATTGGTGCTCTTCTTTCAGTTTATGCCTAAGAGGCAGTTGAATACCAACATCGCTATCTGATTCAGGCCAGATCCATGGCAGTTTTCCTACCTCCAGCCCTCTCACATGGGAAGATCCTTTGATCCTTTCTCCCTTAATTTTAATCACAAGGTATATGGCTTTTAGAGAGCCATCTGAAGACCGGTGTTCCTCACTAACACTTGTTGCTATCCATCTCTCTTCCATCTTATATGTTTAAGCCACTGTGTATGATGACTAGGTGTAAAACCATGGTCAGCACAATTGTGTGCTTGTACTATGGTAGAAAACATCAAAACAAGCTCTTCTTTAGTCAATCTGCTAGTGTGATAGGAGTGCTAGTGAGATAGGTAGAGCTGCAGCCTTGGAAACAAAGGGTTCAAGGACTCCAATCTCTGAAGCTTTTCAATGTCAGCCTCTTGGAGGCCAAACAGCTGGTGACAGTTAAGACTATGTGAGCCTAGCTGGAAAAGGGAAACTAGTCCAAGTACATTTTTTCACTCTGTAACTGGGGTACCAAATTTCCAGGTATGAGACAAAGTGCAAACATCCAGCCGACAGTCCATTTTTCAAGTAAATAGGCTGGCTGGATTGCCATGATAATAATAATGATAATAACATCCTCTTACTTACTGTTTACCTTTGGAAATGTTTGCTCCCTTCTGTTTGTGTCCTAGGGACTGTGCCATGTCTTGCTTCATGTTTTGGGTTATGGACAGTTCCCAACTGTGCCAGAAAAGGCAAGCTCTGCAGTTTGAGAAATTGTTTTCTAGCCAGGACAAAATGAGGCCTATCCAGACTACTTGTTTTGCTGATATAATTAAACATATAATTATGGAATTAAGATTTTTTGCAAAGCACATATTATTAGTAATGATAATTTGTACTACAACAGTGCCTAGAGGAAGGGATGCCTTGTATAAGATGTCGAGAAAAAATATACATATCTTAAGTTCAGTTTCTGATTCAGTTGCTCAGCCAGATGTGCAAATACTAGCGGAAAGGAGAAGAAATCACTAACACAATAGTGTGAAGCCAGGCTTTGAAATGAGAATGGAATTGCTCAGGATCACAGAAGCCCATCTACAGTAGAACCAGGAGCTATATATACATTTCCTGAGTTGCACTCTGGTGTGCTAACCACAATATTCCCTTCCCTCTACTGCTGTCATTTTACGGTGTAAAATAATGCTCAATTCCTGACTGCACAGACAGTATGCTGTCCTATCATGTTCTGGGGAAATTCTGCCAAGTAGAAAAGAAATGCTCCGACATCTAAAGAACAGTAAAAACAAAGTCCTTATGCCTTTTTATCCTGCCAAGATTAAAACAGTAACTTATTTTCTGCATTTTTTGAATTTTAGTGACATTAGGTAATGCCACTGCTAATGTCAACACACCAAAACACTTTAGTGCCAACTGCACAGCCAGGACCGGTATCACTAAGAAACTAATGATGTGCTGCAGTCTCAAAGGGATCAATACTGTCAGGCACTTGTGAAGGACAAGGAACTCTGCATTTGAGCCTTTCATTCCTTTACAAAAGGCTGCCTAACTGGAATGAGATGCACACCACGAGCTCAACGGTTCTTTCAAATTCCAAACATACTTCACTAACTCCACTTATTATGAAAATCATGATTTTTATCACTCAAGAGCACCAACAAATCAACAGAGAGGAATGCAAGAAAATTCTGCTGCTGAAACCCTGGCCCTGTTATTAATAGGAAGATAAAATGAAACTATTTTAAGCAGAGCAGAGATGCTTAACAGTCCTTATATGCTCATAAAAAAAAAAATTGTTTGTCATTTAGATCAAAAGTGCAGGTCAATTTTGATTGATTTTTGAGCTATAACACTAGTTTCTCCCTTTGCACATAACTGTTGTGACCCTTGGGTGTTGACATTGCTGGTGGAAAACAGTACGAATTTTACACTATTAAATCTTTATCTTGACTCTCTCTAGTATATCCATCTGTAATAAAACACTGTGCTGCAGCTGGCAAATAAATTACAGGCACACAAAGATGCCAGGAAAGGACACCTGCAAAGATACTGCTGAAATGGTTAGTCCATGGTCTTTGATAAATTCCATTTCATATGGTCTAAAATCTGACCACAGCTTTTTTTTTCCCCCCCTGCATATTGTTACTTTATATATTGCAGTAGCCCTTGAAGTTTCAGTCAAGGCTTGACCAATTCTCAGGCTCCTTCTCCCATACTATGGTCCAGGCCATCATCTGTTTGCTCTGCAGAAGTGCAGGGAAGCAAGAATGTAGATTCCAGGCATAGCAGAAGTCTTTGTTACTTGCTGTGAAAGAGCAGTTATCTCCATACTCTTTCATGGTCCTGTGCTCAGCCCAGCTTAGTTGGGTAGGTGTTTTGCAGCTGGTAAACAGTGTTTTTAAAATTTTCTCATGTTCTTCTTAAAAATGCAGTGATTTTTCCTTTGTTAGTTATTTGGATGCTGGAGGGATGAACAATGATGGCTGTGGAAAACATTGTATGAGGTGAAGGTAAGAAAAGAAAAATAGACAAAATGGGAAAGCAGCCACACTTTAGAAAGCAATTTCTGTTAAACAATTAAATGGAAAGGGGACAAACATGAAAATAATTTTGACTGTTGCACCATACCTCCAATTTCCTTTCTAGGAAAAAGGCAACTGATTGAGTAATTATCTTAAGATCCTGAACAGTGAATAGAGTCACAAATCACTCACACTCCTCACCACAAAGGAGCCAGTAGGAAGAAATAAAATAACTCATCATCTAACGAAAGGAAGCAAACAAAATCTGTGTTTTCCTTTCACATGACAAGTTTATCTGGTTTATTCAATATTCATGCTTTTCATATATGATTATTTTCAGTGAGTCTAGTTTTCATGCTTATAATTCTTATAGACTTGGTATCCCCCAATCCCACCAGTGCTCAGCATTTCTTTAGTACACCTGATGAGTTGGCACATTTGCCCTCATACTTGGATTCAATTTTACTTTAAATTTTCCACTGAAACAATGTCATTGGTTTGTACGTTTTGAGGTAGTGGGGTATCAATAAACCCTATAATTTTTCTGTTAGATTAATGATCTAAGGTTTCCCTGCCACAGGGAGGTCTGAGGGCTTTCAGAGACAGGAACCAGCTTAGCCTTATGAAAATGACCACATTGTTTTTACTGCTCACCTTACTGGGATAGCGGTGGATGACATGTTTTCCAAAGACGTATTTGTACACCTAGCTTTCATTCTCATTTTCCTCACTACAGAGAAGTCTATGATAGCTACCCTTGTGCAGCAGCAGTGAAAGAGATTGTCAGTTGTTGTACTCACCACAAGTGACTGCTCAGTTAATGCCAACATCAATGTGGAGGAAAATACATTTTTGGAAAACATAATTTTAAAGAAGGTGATTAAACATGGCCTATGAAGAGGATATGACTCCTAATCCTCCTTGTTGACTTTCTCTGTCCAAGAGTGGCAGAGCAAAAATGGGTATTAGTTTAATTGCTAAGACAGCATTGGCTCTTTGGAAAATATTGCTCTGTATTATCACTTTGGATCTTTTTAACACTCTCTATTTGTTTTATGAGGTATTTAGAAAGCCTTTGCAGGTAGGCTGGATATAAATAAAACATGTTCTTATTTTAAAACTATTTGGAATAGGAGAGATTAATTGGTGCCTGAGTATTTGTAAGGAATGAATTTATCTCTGAAACTCTTCACTTATGTGTAACTACACTTAACGTGCAACTCTGCCAGCTTCATTGCAACACAGGAGTTGCCTAGGGTGTGTTATCACAGCAGTGTTGGGGACAGACCAGATACAACCACAGGTGCATTTGCTGTTGTGACAGCCACTCCCCTGGAGCTGCAGTGTTCCAGCCAGAAACACTTTTACAGAGATCAATAAATCATGTCAGCCTCTTAAGTGCAGCGTTTTAAAAGGAAGAAACCAAGATTTGTATTCTGGATATCTATTTTTCACTTCCTGATGCTTTCCCCAAACCTCTTATTGAAGGGGAGTAGAAGGCACATGATTTTTGAAATAATTAGAACTAATTGAATCATAAAGGGGCTTTGGATTCGTGTCAGGTCTAATTCTGCTCTGCTTAGGACGGGGACTGAGCCTGACCTCAGCAATGCTGATATAAATCAGAATAACTGCTGGTTTTGAGAGTTCCCTCTTCTGCTCTGCTTAGGACGGGCAGACTGAGCTGGAAACAGAGTTAAGTCACAGTGAGTTGATACTGCAAGGAGTTAAATACCTACAGCTCCTAATGACTGCAGCAGTCTGTATGTTCTCAGTAGCCCTTGAGGATCACGAGCTGAGGCAGGCTGGTGTTTTCCTCTCCCTAACCCTGGGGCTGGAGGAGTAAAACGAAGTGATAGAAATGGGAACAGGATAGTGATCCCCAAACAGTTTCCTTGGCCCTTGTGCATGGACCTGTGTCCTGGAGGTGATGAAGACTCCATTTCTCAAGCCAACTCTACCCAATGCTTCTTGACAAGTCAGGCAGTCTCCTTTGTGCTCCTCTGTGACTGAACAGCCAACGTGAGCTTTGAACTCAGCCTCTGTGCTCTGAAAAGTGACAATGTGGCCTCTGCAATCCCCCAGGCTGGGCTGAAAGCTCTGAAGTTAGCAAAGAAACATGCTGCGTCAGGTACAACCAGGCTGGCCCCACATAAAGTCAATACTTGTATGAAAACAAATAAAATCTTAGAGTACGAGGCAGAGGCTAAAGACTGCCTTCACCTTTCCTTCAAGCAGCTATTTTGTTAACTTGAAAGACTGCATGGGTGATCTTACTCCATTCTTTCTCTACAGGTCAAATACTTGTCATCGGAGACACCCTAGTTAATATTAAACTAAAAATTAATAGATTAGATAACTATTACATGCTTTTACTGCCAATTAATTTAATAGCTGGTTTGGTTTTCATTGTTTTTCTTTTTTGTTTTAACAAGGTAGGTGAATATGGAAGCACAGTTCGCTGTGCCTGTGTGAGCTCTCAGATAGGTCTTTTGTGTTACAATTACCAGTTGACTGGGCTGACACATGTAATCCCCTTTGGATTGCCCAGCAATATGATGTCAGAAAGAAGTCCTTCAAACAGGGCTATTAAAAAGCACATTAAACGTGTCCTTATTGTAAGCTTTATGCTAGCTTATGCTAGAATAACAGTGATACAGTGTTATTTGTTTGAAAATGGAAGGATTATATGGTCTTTGTAAAATGAGGAATTTAGTATTGGGGAGGGGCACTGGGATGGTGATTTTTTTTTTGTTTATGTTTCTCTGAATCCTTTGATATGTCAACTTCTGTCATTAACCACTAGACCATTTGTAATTTCTTGTATTGACAAAGATGAAATACATACTGCCTCAAATAAGTTATGTCAAATATTGAAGGGTATAGATGGCAGTGTTTACCTTGAGTTTATAATGAAAATTGAATTGGAATCTTCAGAAATCCATAGGTAATTATTGTTAAAGAGCGTGAATGAATCATTCTAGCCTTTGATTGTCAGGTGGATGCAGTTTGCTTTCATCTTCAGCAGGAAATAAATTGCTGAAAAAGAGTGATACCTCAGAAGAGAGGTTTCGCCATGACTCTTTGTTCTTATTAATATTGCTTCAAGAATGCCATGCGTTCTCTTGGGTCAGATTCTTGTGTGGAAGTAAGGGCTGCTTTAACATTTGTATTGCTTTTTATGAAGAGAAACACAATAAGTGGTAGTGTGTATATATATATGTACACACCTTACAAGTATGGGATAAGAGTCAATAAGATTGTGGTACTTACAAAACTGCACAATAAAGGACACTAGAGGATTTTACAGCATGATTTAACAGTGTCAACTCAAAATTAAGCCATTCTAGAGATTTATTTGAAATGCACCAACACCCTCTCTGCTCTGCTTTCTTTTATCTTATAATGCCAAAGTAACACTCCAAAATGGTTAACGAACTGCTCTGCATGTGTTACATGGATGTGCTTTGTTAGCTCATGCTGTTTCTCACAAAGAGAGAAATGTCACTGTTAACCTGAATCTATTTGTGGAATACGTTCTTCAGAAAACTGAAGCTACCAGAAAATTGATATGAATTATTTGCAGGGTCTGTTTTTCCTTCTGTTTCAATACCATTTAATCAAGGGACAGATTTCTAAAAATTACTCATCTTGAGTGCTTCAGTACAGTCATTGCAGAGCTCCCCTGTAACAACTTCACAGTTTCTCATAATGCAAGAATTAGGGAGTACACGGTGAATCTATGAAGTAGCAAGCTTAAGACAGACAAAAAGAAGGCTGGTAGTTTGTTTTTGTTTTTTTTTTTGTAAGATGTACGATTAAATTTTGGTACACCCTGGCACAGAAAATTGTGGAAGACCAGAGTATAATTTATCAATATAAGCAAATTCATTAAATTAATTACACATAGATTCTCCAGTGACTATTAATCTTGATGGCCTTGATATAATCACCATTTCAAGGAGATCATAGCCCAGAATGACTAGGAGGATGCATGAAGTTGGGAAGATACTCTGCATTTGCTCTATCCATACATTCTTTCCCTAATGGCCACCATCAGATACAGCATGCTGGGCTAAACTGGTTTGATTCTTCATGGATGCTCTTACATTCCATTTGATACCACAGAAAACTCAAAGATTTGCCACTATGAATAATGAATTATGTTTTTCTGTGTTTACCAGTAAGTATAAAATGCCACATCATCATATAATGTTTAATATGTTATATAATTCTATGTACTACCTAAATGCTATACTTGAGGTGCACTCTGTTTTTACGTTCCTCTGCTCTGAGAATGCTTTTGTCATGAACATAGCAAATGGTGACTGCTTGGTTTTGGAAGGGAAATCTGGTGTGGATTGAGACAAATGCTGATTACTGCTGTATACTCATGGTTGTTGGAGTTGGCAGAGTGGCTTTGTTTGTGCCACCTACATTCCCTCCAAAGAAAAGGGAAGCTTAAACATGCAATAACTCCCAATAGCCTGCAAGAGTCCAAACATTCAGACAGCTTCAAACCACCTGTGTGGTGAGTTCAAGTCAGAGGCTCAGGCTATGACTTCAAGGCAAAATTCCCAGACAACATGCATGGCATAGACAGAAGGACCCAGCCCTAACGGCTATGCTATACTGAGTCATTCCTAGGAGTTCGTATTAAATTATTTTTAAAATCACACACAGCTGGGAAAGCTCATCAGGTGCCTAAATAAAAACACTGGACCCCCAGGAACATTGTACACCTAGTAAGTAAGTAGCATATGGCTGAAAGCAGCAGCCACCTAAAGTTTGCTTGTGGACATATCAAAAGCATCCTGGTCCTAATAACAACATCCAGTAAGACAACTTATTTACACACGAACATACAAGCATGTCCTCAAAGTAAAGCCCACTCCTCTCAAACCTCTTCTGAATATGTCCACTTCATAGAAATTCATGCAAGGTACACCATACCTAAAAGGAAAAAGTAGCACTAACCTTCTTACTCTAAGTCTCAAGGGTTGAGGGGCTCAGAGTGTGTGAAAAATTGAGGTGCGAATCACTCTTGTAAGGCATAATTCCCTGCAGAGTTTTAAAGGTGAAGAGTTGAAACAGCAAACTGAAACTGTGATTGGGAGGAAAGTCATAGAATTGTAGAATAGTTTGGGTTGGAAGTGACCTTAAAGATCATCTAGTTCCAGTCTCCCTGCCATAGGCAGGGACACCTCCCACCAGACCAGGTTGCTCAAGGCCCCGTCCAATCTGGCCTTGAACAGTTAGAGGAAGGGGGCATCCACAGGATCCCTAGGCAACCTGTGCCATTGCCTGACCACCCTCATCATGAAGAACTTCTCCCTAACATCTAATCTAAATCTTCCCCCTTTCAATTTAAAGTCATTCCCTCTTGACCTATCACTACATGTGCTTGTAAAAAGTCCCTCCCCAGTTTTCTTGTAGGTTCCCTTCAGTTACTGGAAGGCCACTCTCAGGCATCACTGGAGCCTTCTCTTCTCCAGGCTGAACAACCCCAACTCTCAGCCTGTCCTCATAGCAGAGGTGCTTCGGCCTTCTGTTTATCTTTGTAGCCCTCTTCTAGGCACATTCCAAGAGTTCCATATCTTTCTTATGCTGAGGATTCCAGAACTGGACACAGTACTCAGGTCAGGTCTGATGAGAGTGGAGTAGAGGAGGGAATCGCCTCCACTCATCTGCTGACAGCACTTCTTTTGATGCAGCCCAGGTTGCAGTAGGCCTTCTGGAATGCGAGCACACATTGCAAGCTTCTCATCAATCAGCACCCCCAAGTCTTTCTCCACAGGGCTGCTCTCAATCACCTTGTTCCCCAACCTGTATTGAAACTGCAGATTCAAATCAATTCTAAAACCTTGTACTTGTGCCTGTAGAGCCTCATGATGTTCACATAGGCCCACTTCTCCATCTTATCCCAATTCCTCTGGATGATATCCTGTGCTTCTGGTGTGATAACTGCACCACTTAGCTTGGTGTCATCTGCAAGCTTCCTGAGGATACACTTAATCTTGCTGTCTATATCACTGATGAAGAGGTAAACAGCAATGATCCCAATATGGATCCCTGAGGGACAGCACTTATCATGGATATTAAAGTGTTGACCACTGCTTTCTGGATGGGACCAGATGGGATGGAAATCCAACTGATTCCTTATCCAATGGCCCAGCCTCCTACATGAAATGGGACTGTTGCCATCTGGGGTTGATTTCAACTATGACTAGTAGAGTCTTAGAAATCTCCAAGGACAGACTTCCTACAAGCCCACTGGGCATCTGTTCCAGTGCTGCACCACCCTTCGTTTGCACTTTTTTCCTAATACCTGACCTGAGCATGCCAAACTGCCATCTATGGCCATTGCTCCTTGTTACAATGACTAGCACCATCAACAGGAGTTTGCCTCTGTCATTTTTGAACACTCTCAAGTAGATGTCAACTGATGTTATATTGCCCCTCATCCTCTTTGCCAAACTAAACAAACCCAGCTCCTTTAGCGTCTCCCTCTGAGTCATGTGCTCTTGGCCCTTGACCATGTTGTAAACCCTCTGCTTGTCTTTCTCCAGGCTTCTCACCTCTTTTTTGAACTGCCCCTAACTCATGCTTCTGGACTAGCGTGCACACTGTGCTGGCCAGAGCACAGTTGTGGAGTGTCACATGCTTTTTGCACAGGCCTGTATCATGTGACAGCAACCTGCAACTGTTGAATGGAAACCCTGTGTTTGCTAGAGATTAAAAGTGCAAAAACTAGAGCTTGGAAATGTACCAGCCTAAATCCAAAAGGAAACTGCATAGGACACAATGTTGAAGACTGGCAGCAGTGGTGCAAACAAAGCTGACTTTTCATGCCCTTGGTAAAATGTGTTACTGTGGTGCATAATGCTAAGAAGTCACCTTTACCATCACAGGCTTTATGTCCACAATACTTTACGATTTTACTCTTTAAAACACTTACCTTTTGGCTGTGTACCTAACCTACATAAGTAGCTGTTATTCCAAGAGCTGACACATTTGCTGACTGAGCCAACAGTTGCATGACACTGATGAACTACAAAAAAGGCAAAATAAGCATCTGTGGTTGCTGCTGTTTCAATCTTGGCAAATCAATGTATCCGGACCCTTCCCTGGCACTTGTAGGTGGTGTTGCAAAGCTGTCCTTGCACCATTATACTGAAGCAGCTTAGTGTGGTTTACTTGCAGATGTGCTACTTGTAGCAGAACCTGATATGATTTCTTCTGTGGCTGACTGATGGATCAGAGCAGACATTCACTGTCCTGTAGCAAACTTTTAGAGGTACTCTTCTGTGAAAAACTACTCCGAGTCAGTAAGTTTCTTGCCATTCTTATGTCTGCTTCACAGACATGATAATTTATGTTTTTCTAATGTAATAAAGTCCCTATTGGAAAATAATTCCCTCTACATAAATAGACTTAATGAAGTGGTGAAAATCTTCGCCATACCTCCCCTTTTCTGTTTTGTGTGTCAATAGCCCACCTAAATTGTCTGTAGCTAAAACTAGGATTTACCTTTCTGGGATAAGCATGGAAATCCCTGAGCCCAAGTTGTAATTGCTGATGTCACCAGAGTGTTCATCTGCAACTAAGTGTAAGATTTTCAGGAGAATGATATGATGGTTTACGTGCCTAATGGAGGTTTAGTCATCAGTCTTCTTTCAAAAAGGTGAGGGTCTCATAACCAAGGTGAAAAATGGACATCTTTTACAAACCTGTTACCAGCAGATGTCCAAACTGCAGTTAGCACAGACAGATGTAAAATTTTGTCCCTTGAAAAAAGCCCATGGCATGGAAAACTGTGTTTTCTTCACTGCCTGTTTGTGATCCATGCAGGGGTTACTCCTCCACATCAGTACATGGACAGACAAACCCACCAAGCTGCCTCAGCTCCCACCGAAGCCCGCTGGAGCATGGGGTACTTCATTCTTCTCAGGCCCAGACATGCAGGAATGAGTGAAGTGTTGCTCTCTCCAGCCTCGTGACAACCCATGTAAGGGAAAGGATGCTCTGAGGGAGCCAATTAATCTCCAAGATTTAATAAAGACTTGGGGAAACAACAACAACAAAAGGATATGTCCTTTATAAAGAGAAGTGGAAATTACTTATAGACAGTACTGGAGCAATTCAGGTGCCAAAACATAAGCCGGTAATGTCATTTTTTGATGCCTGAGGCCACACAAGACATCCATACGGGACTGGCAGATATGACACATGATCTATGAAAGACCTACTCCCTTTTGGAGCAGCAGCTGAGGGCCAGATGCAATATCCTAAGGTATCAAAAATGGCACTAGACACACATGTTTAGGCAGCTGAATCCCACCCTCTACTTCCAGACTTGTGATGAATAAACCTTCTTATAATTGTCTCAGACTCAAATCCTGGGTTCTTGAGGTACTTTCCCTAGGGCTCAGTGGTGTGCGGTAGCAGCAGATTTCATTGGTTTAACTTGGATAGAGTTGTTACAGTCCTTTTGTTATGTATTTGTAAAATTGGTTTTAGGCTATAAAATCATGAAGCAGTTTCTGCTTTCATAGGCTGTGCATATAATCCAGGTGAGACCAAAGGTTTTCCTCATCACAAGATGTTGATGTGATTACTCCAAATCCTGTCTCCTTTGAATACCTATTTTGTCACAGGGGCCTGTTGTCAAATAGCCAGATTTGCTCTGAATGATATTGGAGAACGTACCTCTGCTGCAGTTGTTCTCTGAGATAGTTAAAGAGAAGCTAAGAGCTCATAGGAACTTTCTCAGGTTTTATTGAACTACACAGCTATTTATATCCCTATACATTTATTTTTTTAGTGAGGAAGAAGTTTGCCTACTACTTACGCTGTGCAGGGGGAAAGATGAATTGAATTCATTCCTTATATGTGTTAGCCTGATGTTGTGAGGTGGGAAATATTTTTTCCATTTGGTTTTTGTTTTACATTCTTACAGAAAAGTTATGAAGAATCCAGTAGAAAACTAAAGTTTTCCAAAAGGGCATGTTTTCACCCCATAGCTCCAAAGGTTGAGGTTCTGGCCCTCTTCTGATTTTGTCCTGGAATAATACATGTTCTGGGAATGAGACAGGCACTAAAATATATACCTGTTTTCCTAGCCTAATACATTAATATATATGTAAACAGATAATACTATTATTTTATTTTAAATTTTGCTGGGGTACCTTCTTTAATAACAACTTAAAACCTGAATGGGGTATAAGTTGTGATATGGTGTTATCTGTTACACCACACTTGGTCCTTGTCTCAGCATTGACAAAGCAGCTCAGGAAGATGAACTGGGACTGAAGAAGTAATATGGAAACAGGGATGGAAGAAGTACTATTGAAAATCAGTTAAGGTTCAGGGAGCATACCTAAGCTGTCTAGTGAGAGATGTGGAGAGATGGATACATTTGCCATATGCTGTGCTGCATTGCAGGGAAAAGCTAATGAACACACAAGAGTTTCGGAATTTAAATTTTAGTAAGCATGAACAAGAGTCAAGGAGTATGAGAAAGCTGAAATATATACAATTCTCTCACTGCCCACTTTTCCCTGCACCTCAGTTTGCCTTTCTGATGAGCACAGTCTGAAGTGTAGGTCATGTATCAAGTTAAATCTCAAGGTTGTTGCAAGTGAAATCTCTATCACAGCTGACAGTACCTGCTGTTGGGAGGCTTAAGAAAAATACAGAGAAAAACACTGGTGAGCAATCACTTAATGTCCTCAAAAATACTTGCCAGCAGGTTTAGGAATGCTTTGGGTTAACTTGTGTAAAATTTGAATATAGAAAGCGGTAAATGTATTGATACCCTTTCAAAAGATTTATATGTTGCTGTATTCCTTAACATACACTCCCCTTTGATTTCATTGTAGATGTTGTTCACACATCTCACTAAGTTTCTGCAGAGCCTAAGGAAAATGAAATCCAGATGCCTCCAAGCTTCCTTAAGATGCAGCAGTTCAGAAACCCTTGTAGACAGCTGCAGTTGTAGTTGCTGAGCCGTCAACTAATGACCCCCTTCTTTTTGTGTGAAATGGGGAATGTGAAGTTTAACATGGCATTGGCACTCAGACACAGTCTTCACAACAGATGTATACCTAAATCCTTTGCTACTTAGGCACCGAACTTAAAAGCTGCCTCCAAGCCCCATTTGTAACCATTTCTCTGAGTGCCTTGGTGGGCTCAGCTTTCAAGGCAGGCAATGTATGTTCACTATAAGTTTACTTGTGCTCATTGAATAATGACAGTAAAACCCCAGAAAGGATTTCAGTGCATGTTCTGTTCACACCGTACTACTGCCTCTAGGGATATGTAGGCCTAATGAAGAACAAGCTGTGATTCCATGACTACTCTAAGCAAAACTCGGTGCAGGTTGTTGCTGGAAGATGCAGTTTTGCCACTTCTTTCTTCCAGACACAAGTTCCTGCTGCCTTCTCTGTGTCTGTACTCATGCTAGTGAGGGAGGAAGAGTTACTGTGCTCCCTAAACTAATTATAGGGAACTCATCTGTCTCATTGCTTGCCTGTCTGGGTACTGGGCCTGGCACTGTGAAAGCACTTAGCAGGAGGAAAAGGAGAGAGGAAAGAAGGTAACCTCTTGTAACAACAGCCTCCAATTGTATCTGCTTGAAATAACCTCAACTCTCCAGCCTCAGGTGCTTTGCCCTGTTTGCTCCCATGTGTAATGCACCCTAAATAGAATCTATCTTTTTCCACTTCCAACTTTCTTTTAACTTTCTTCTGTTTTATAAGACTAAAATGTTGCAATAAAAGCCTAAGGGCTACACATTTGGACCCAAACATGCTCTGACTTTGTTTATGTGCTTTTTGATGTTCTACTTCTCATTTTGCTTTTACCTGAATGTTAAGGAGCTGTATGGCTTCAATAAGTTATCCTACTGCCCTTCATGGACTTGATATCCGTTCTACATGACTATCTGATCCCAAGTGCTTGCTGAGTCTGTGATTGGTACTGCACAGCCAATATATTGCACTTAAAATAGGAAGGGTGGAAATAATCAGACCATTCAATTCTGTGGCCTGTTCAACCTCACATCTTCATTTCATCCTTTAAGATGCCATTCCAGTCCTGGTTGGTTGGTGGCTACAGAACACAAGTGATCTGGATGAAATCACCTATTCAAGATTGGCACTGGAAACTGAGAGGCTAAACTGAGAAAAGTTGCCTGTTATCCGGTAAGCTCTCACTATTATCCACCACCTAATGCTTTTTCAAGGGTTGCTGGAAACCTAGTCCACCCAACAGAGCAGCTATGATAGTTTTACAGCTTCTCACTTAGTTGAACTTTTCTTTTACCAGACCTATCAGTAGACTGGAGCTTCAGTGGTTTTAATTGCTTGACCTTTTGGCACGCTATCTGCAGAGCTGATCTTTATGATCACACAGGAAGGGAATACCAGCTCTATGAATATTCTGAAGCTACATTGCTTTCTTCTCTCTTCCTTAAGACTTTATCTACTTTTAATTAACCCCTATGTAACCAAAAGAACACGAAGCTCATTGTAACTGAAAAGTTTCGGATATGGGCTAGCCAAATAACTTCTTTTTGTTGTTGTTTCTTTTCGTGATATTCTGTTTTTCCCCTTAAAAATGAGCACCTGTATAGTAATAAAGGCTGCTAAATTTCATGCTTAAGCTCTGAAATCAGACAGCAGCAGTGCTCTGAGTGCTTTGCCTATCTAAGGGGATGTTCTGCCTGCAAATTATTTTATTGACACCTCCCATATATACAGAGAGGGTTGGTTAAGAGCACATGTAACTTTGAGAACGGCCATTGAGGAGAGCGGTGCAAGCTGGTTTGAGTTCTTAAGATGGTGAGTGTCCTAACAGCAGCCAGGAGTGCCATTGTCACACCATCCATCAACTGCCTTCCGTCCGTCTTAGCTGAACACACGAACTAAGCAACTGTGGTTAAAAAGCAATAAAATTAAAAGTTGTAATGGGGAGTCACTGACAAAAGGGTGACAATGCACTGGCCATATATCTTTTAACTAGCTAAATATAACCATAGGTTTCCATAAGTTCAAAGAGTGGTGGCCTGGAGATGAATACAACTATTCCAACTGATTTCTGGGCTAGGAGCCAGAAGATTGTTAAAACACCTTAGAACATGCTTATTCCCTCTTAGAACATTTTTTGGTACTTGCTCTATTAGTATGGATTTTATTTTCCCACCAAACGAGTTCTCTGCCTTTGAACCATAAACAATAATGGCACATCTGTCTCTAGGCTTCTGTACTTTGAAAACCAATGCTAAGGACACAGAGGGGTAGATTTTCAAAGCGTTGCGTAGGAGTGTGTACCAGGAGCCTAGCCAAATATTTTTCACTCATACTCATCCCTGAACCTAACCTTTCCTCACTCATTAGAATGGCTCTGTTTGCTCTGCCCACATGGGGACATTTCAGAGAGCTTTTACCTCCAGGGACAGAGCTTCAGCTGGTCAGAAAAGTCTATAAATAGGCTTTTACTGATGACCTTTTAAATCTAGTGATGGATCTTCCCTCTGATCTTTTTTTATTTTAAATTTCTGGCTTGTTTTGTTTGTAGACGATTCTCAGTTTCTGCTGAATTATTTACCATCATACTACAATGCAACTAAAATCCCTGATAACACTTAGACAGGTGGTGTGAAGTCATTGATGCCTAATAAGCTGCTCAAAACAGCATTGATGCTAGTTGCATCCACCTGTTTGCTGTGCTGGGAAGTTAGATGGCAGCCTTGTGGCAATCAGACCATTTTGTGCTGTGTTCCTGCTACTACTGTGGTAAAGCAGCAACTAAAGTAAATAAAAAAGCCACCTAGCATATTGTGTACCACTAGTAGTGAGCTCTCTGGGTCTATAAATCAGGACCACTCCATTGTGGCTTCCTGAGGGTAAGTGATCTACTGAGGATGCTTCCTTACCTGCTGGCTGAGAGGGTAAATCCAGTGGGTCTCTTCCAACCTGGTTATTCTATGATTCTATGATTCTATGATTCTATGACTCAATAGCATGACTAGCCACTGAACAGAGACATGGGAAGCTTTCACTTATAAAGATTGGTCAAACTACTGCGAATGGCTTTCGTTTTAGTTTTTCCTCTTTCTTTTCCGTGGATTGGTTCTAATAAGAGAAATATTTTTCTGAATAGAGTTTTGTCATTATTCCATATGGCTTGACTTACCATTCAGTAAACAGGTCTTTGTCCTTAGCTCTTTCTGTTTTTTTGGAAGGACTTTACTATGCTTTGGAAATGTCCCCTTTCAAAGACTATCTCACATTGTTTCTTTGCAGATGCAGCCCATCAATATTTGCTGTATCACAACAAACTCCTCTTCCAGCTACTACTGTTCCAAGGCTTATTTGATTTTGAGGCACTTCTTGCCATGGGGGTGTTATCATTTTTCACAGTTGAGAATCTCCTTTGATGAAGTCGGCTCAAAGTTCTACCTTTGGGTGGTTTCCCAGGAAAAACCTTTTGGCTACTAGCTATTTTCCATTAAAAAAAATGTTTGCTGGTTGAATTCAATTAGTGTCCTTGGAAACTTCTCATCTTTATAGATACTATCGTTTTAGGATTTTCACTGCTGGATCTCAGGCATCTTTTTGTGTTATTGAAGGTCAAGGCCAATAGAAATTCTATGTTGAAAACCTGTTCCTTTTTCACGGAGACATCATGATGCAAGGAAAGGAAAATTTGTGGATCAACAAGCTAGCTGGGGTGGAAATGATTGAATCCTTGCAAGGCATTTTCATGGCAGTGGAAATCTCTTGGTTTATCAATTGCCTGGCATGCCAGAGGTGTGCCTTGGTCAAATGAGATCATGCTTCTGTAAACCTTCTACTGAGAAAAAAATGCTTTTGTGAATAGTCTTTGGCATGAATAAAATAAAAAAAAAAATCAGAATCCAAACGCTTGCAAAGTTCATTCATAAACTACCAGTTCCTGGACCTGGTTGCATCCCCGTGTGCTCAGAGGTTTTCAAGTAACAGCATAAGTGTTCCATATGCATAGCAGATGACTTAAGATGGTTTAAGAATTGTTCCAGTCATTTATTCTCACAACATTCCTGAAGAGATCCTCTACTTTCTTGAGTAATAGATGCATCTATCATTAAAATGTAAGAATGGATAATGAGCAGACCTTCAAATGGCATGAAACTCTCCATTTTCTGATGGGAGAACTCATTACATCTGCCTGTTATTAAATAAGTCTCATAACAATATTTTAATATGATTAAAGATACTGCGCCTCATTTGTTAAGAACTTGGGAAATTAATCATCTGGGCAGGGCATTAATGTACTGGGGAAGGAAGGCATGTGAATCTCTTCTTTTTTATTATTAGTTTCTTTCTTTGCTACTGGTTGTATCAGTGCCTTATCAGTTAAGTGCAGGAGCTTAACAATGGGTTCTCTCAGCAAAGCCCTCTCTTTTCACTGGGTGAGGTTAAAGAACAAACACATTGCCGTGAGCTTTTAAAAGCTTGATTTCAATTACATGGTAGTAGGGCAAAGCTCTCAAGCACACAAAACTTTGACTTTGTAAAGATTGTGACCTCCCAGGTACATGTGCTTTAAGGAGAAAATATGTACTTGACATGTCTCATTACTGTTTCCATGCACTAGGAGCTGTGAGTGTAGGGAAGAAGGGAGGGTGGGAGGGAGGCAGTGGCATTCATGGTGGGATGGAGGAAAAGAGTTCCTCTGGGAAAGCAAAGCTCTTCTGTTTGACTGGTAAGAATTTAAAAGATAAATATATCACTTATCATGGAATGATAAATAACAAGATCCAGGAAAGACTCTTTGAATAATTGAAGCTGATGTCTTGCATTTTGCAAGTCTATTTACCTTTGCATTCCTATTAGCATCTTGTAGAACCTTGTCTTTACTAATATTTGTTTGTGGTAGTACCACAATGTTAGAGACACTTCCTAGGCTTTCAAGAAGAGCTGGTGCTTTCAGTCTCTGGGTGGACAGACAAACAGACAGAGGTCATGGCAGAGGAGTAACAAAAGGACTTCTCTGTGCAAACTAAGGTCTGCTGTAGTTGGTATGGATTTCATGAAGGGGGGTTAAGGAGGTTGCTTCTTCCCTACCCCTCTCTGCCCTTCACTTTCCTGGGAGTGGAGCAACCACTGCTACTCTGCAGCTTTCACATGGGGTTGCCTCTGCCCCTAGACAAGCAAAAACAGGATCATAAAACTGAATGTAGGAGAATACAAAGTAGGCACGGGCCCCCAACAGGCTTTCCATCTCTACAGAGATATTTTATAAGGCTATTTGGAGAAGTAAGACACCTAGTGAAAATGAACAGGAGCTGGATCCCTACCCATCCTTTGAAAATCCACTCTGTATTTTACCAGATAGAAACTGATAAGACTACACCACTGATATTACCCATAGCGATGCTTAAAATGAAAAAAAAAACACCCCAAAGTGATGCAAGACACAGAGATGAACTAGTTTTGTCCATGATGATATTTAGTTTTCATTCTAAAACCTTTTATAGGACTTTGCCTCTGAGTCTGTTGGAGGGAAATTCAGTAACATTCCTAAACATAAGGGATGGTGCCAGATGCCTGGCCTTTCATAGCTCACCCTGTTGTTCAATACATCAGCCTCTCTGGAAGTTGTCTTGAAGAGGTAAGTGCAGTCTGTACTGTATTGTAAAAATAATCTGAAAGATGCATGGAAGACTAAATCAAACAGTTTGAAAATGTGTTTTAACTTCTCAAAAACACAGCAGGGATCAGATCAGCTAGAATAATAAAGAAGCCTAGAAAATATCCTGATAATTGTGTGGTTGAATCCCAGTTCAGTTTGTAGTTCTGGTCTCATGTTCATATGCTGGTGGCACAAAGGGGCAGACCCCTGCCCTCCCTCCCAGCTGCAAATTTCCCTCCTCTGGGTAGCATGACAGCCCTAGAGTGGGCTGCCCAAGATGGTATGTTTCTTGGAGTCAGTGGATGCTTGTCACCATGTCAGAAGTCTCTCTTCATGGTTTTTCACCTGCCTTTACACTGTAGTAGCCCTGAAGTAAGAACTTGGTGTGTTATGTAGCAGAGGAGGAGGGGAAGGAGTTAATACTTCTCCTTTTGATGCTGGGTCCACTATTTGTGTTAGCAGGATCTATCTGTCAGGGCTGGGCTTTGCAGTGTATTCCACCTATTGATAAAGAGGCAAAATAACATTTCTGAATTGTTCAGGGTGTTTGTGGAATGCCAACGCACTCCAGTGGCCTTCAATACAGAGCAGTGCTGATGATAAATCATAAGAGATATTATAGAAGTGCCTGTTTGCTTGTGGAAATATCTGAAATACTGGAAAGCTCACAGACTTCCCAAAGTAGGTGAAGAGGCCATTCAGCAAATTTTCCCTCTACTTGAAAGGCAGTTTTCAAATAATTTAAAATCCAAGTACCTAATGAAAATAAAACATAGTCCCCATGGCTTCCTGCAGTGCTACAATCCAGTCTCAGGATCAGGCAGTATAGCAAATAGCCTTCACAGATTATTTTGCACTAGATGGTTTCAGTCTGTTTACTCCTATAAATGCCTTTAAAGTAGGGCAGGAGCCTGCCCGCTGCGGAATAAATGCAGGAACAGAATCTCCTGTGCAAATATTAGTGTTCAGTATCTACTCTAGCCCCAGTGAATATGTTTGTAGCACATGTACAATTAAAACGAAAAGGTTATGTGCAGTACATGGACATGTACTGACACGGCCCATGTGTTTCATGTGGAAGCACATTCACTGTCCTAAAGTTAATGTTGTCACCAAAATACCACCTCATTTTCCTGATATTATTGGTGCAGAGGACTGACAGAAAAAACAAACCAGTTTTATCTGGAAAACAGAGAAAGTTTCACCTAATTCTTGTGGAGCTTATTCCAAAATGTTTTCCTAGGTTTCTATGCTAGCAGGCAGCTATGTCAATAAATTACTTGGAAGCATGAGGCTCACTGCAAGGAGTCAACGCTATGGTTTGGCCATTCTTGTGCAAGAGGAAGGTGGAAATCCTGCAAAAATTACCTGTAAAATACCCTTTAAATAAGAAAAGCTTTCTCTAAGTCCAACTGCAGGCTTGCTTATGCGCTAAAGATTAAAGGTTTATATCCCTTCCAGAATGTTTAGAGTAAAATATAGTTTCCAGTGACATTAATAGCAAGTTGGCTGATATTTCTAATGACCCTGGAATGTCTCTTTTATAATTTTCTTCCTTTTTCTTCATCACATTATTGCTGCTTTCAGTATTCAAATGCTGAGACATTTTTAATAATATTTATCTAGCTGAATGAATATATCCCTGACAGCAGCCACCACTACATGCAGTATTGGGACGCTGAACAAAAGGCAACAATGATCTTGTGAGACTGTAATGTGCTGTATGTTTACATATGAAAGCAAGTTCAATATGCACTACATCGCGGTGTCCCTGTGATGCCTCTCTCCATCATTTGTTAGTCCAAGAGCCTTCTTACTTTCTCAGAGCAGCTCCTTATGCATATGCATATCTCCTCATAATAATGCCATAAGGCTGCTAATCTATTCTCCTTCAAATTGCTCCTTAAAACTCACTTTTTCTGTGGTGGCTGGAAAACATCTGACAATAGTTGAGCAGCTGGTGTGCCGCTACTTATTCTACTGAAGATGATAAGTACGTTGTTATCCTGACTCCTTTATTTCCCTCTACATTGTATCCACTTGTTGTTTTCATCCCATGCTAAAATGGTGAGATCTTTAGAGGAGAAACATTTGGGATTTTTAAAAACACGTGTCACCTAATGTGGCATGATTCTCTGAGTGGGGTCTCTCTCCTACCACAATAATTACCAACATATTGTCTTAGCAATTTTGTATTCTTTCACAAATGAAGCATCCCATATTCCTTCTAATACCCTGCTAAGTTTGAATCAGTATCTACTCTGCCCATCACAAAGTAACCAAGAATGCAGAATACATTGAGCTCTGGGGGATAAGCGAAGCAAGATGTTCTTCATTTAGATGAGGTACAGTGGCACTTTCTCAATCACTTCTCCACTCCTCCTTTCCTTCTGACCAGCCTGAGCCTCTCTTGCTTTGCCCCTGGGTCTCCAGGCATTTCCTACCTGGCTGCAAGGCACCTACTTGGCAGCCCCAAAGTACTCACCATGGCAAGCCCTTCCCTTCCCGAGCGTACGGACGAGTGGCACAGAAGCAACTTCTTCAACACAAAACCCACTATGCTTGCCAAAAGGCCTGCAGCTAATTCAGTTTCAAGCAGCATCAAGGCACATGTTGTGTACATTGTTTTAATTGCATTTGGAACTTTGTGCCCTGGAACAGATGCGGTTAGGTAGCTCTTCTTCTACCAAAGTCCAACCTGTGTGCAGATCTA
Source organism: Piaya cayana (assembly GCA_013389865.1). Classification (NCBI taxonomy): domain Eukaryota; kingdom Metazoa; phylum Chordata; class Aves; order Cuculiformes; family Coccyzidae; genus Piaya; species Piaya cayana. The sequence goes on along the minus strand of WAAB01016663.1, from coordinate 23,770 downwards.
ATTCCTCTTCAAATCTTGTCAACCTATGTTAGACCATAATTTCTCTCTCTGGAGTGGATATTTATTTTATAGTTGTCACCATTTCAATGTGGATTTCTTTTTTGAAATTTCAAAATCAAGGAGCTATATTATTTTGTGAGGATCTCAGCTTTCAGTTTTTCACAAAATAAATTTCTAGTTCACCTCTTTGCAGAGGAGGGATTGAAACTACCACTTCTGAGGCGAGCAAGCAAATACAAGAAACAGCATGCTATTATGATGTTTGTTAAAACTGCATTGTTTTCAGCCCAATTCATATTTAATAAGATGATCTAAAAGTACTCTTTTGCTTGAAAATACTAAAAGAGTGAAGCATCATTTTTGTTTTCTCATTCTAGTATTTCCTTTGTAAAACATGAAATTTTTATTAGGATATTAAAACACAAAATATGGTATATTTCTGACATCTTTGGTAATAGCTGTTATGGCAACTAGTTATTATCAGCTTGGAAAGGGAGTTCATTTTCAGTTAGAAGTGGACGATTTTCTTGTAGGAATATTTGTGAAAAGCCAACTATTAAAGCTGTTTCAAAACTGAAGATGTGAGTGCTTTTGCACTCATCCAATCTGGTATTTGAAACTACCCATATCTCATGACTTTCATGGCTAGTCACAAAGGAATAAAATAACTCAAATTTCGTATCAATGAACCATCAAAGAATAAACAGTTATTATTTAATTGTTCTCTCAGGCTTTCACTCTATTAAAGGGTTTGAAATGGTCACTGAGCTCAGCCATAGCTTCTTCTAAAGTTTTCCCTGTGTGGCATGATGCCTATCTATATATCCAGTCAAGTCAGTCATAGAAGAAAGAGCTCTAGAGCAGTGCTTTTCAGTGTTGTTTGGATTGGCATTGCCAGCTTCTTCTCTTTCTTTTCCTATTTATATTTTTCTTTTTTTTTTTTTTTACACCTTGACTTGCACTCTGCTATCCCTTATATTCCTGTATCCTTCCTAAGCCCCATCCTGCTACTCCATCTTGACTTGCCCACTCTCTATCTTTATTTTTGTCACCCCAAAATAAGGCCGGGTCCCAATATCAGTGGCTGTGGCATGATCTGGGAGAGCTGACTGAGATTTTTTTGCCCTCTTGCTTTTCCTGTTGGCTGGGATTACTGTTTAGGATGCGCATGGGTGAGAAAGCTGACCATTCGCATCTCAGTAAATGGGAATAGACTCAATATGACCTTAGATATGCATGGATGTAGTGTAATTTGCACTGTACACGTGCTTAATAGCCTGCAAAATGGGCAATATAACAGGAAGACTGAAGAGTGGACTTGGGTAATTATTATGGAGTGACTGAAGCCCTCACGTTCAAATGCAATGTGTTAATAACCTTATCAAGAAAACTTTGTAATAGGTTTGTATAATGGTTTGATTTTGGCCCCTTCAGAATAGCCACCAAGAAAGACCAAATAGACATTGGATATGAACTTTGTTGCAAATAATTCTCATTGCTGTCAGGGGTACATATTTTATACAAATATGCAGCAAGGCACCATTAGCATTGATGGGAAAAGCTGTGTAAGCATGAAGGCATGAAATAGCTAGTGATCACTGTGAAAGAAACAACACTTAGCAAAGCAGAAAAGACTATTAACTGTTGTATGATAATGACCTCTGTGTTCTTGGAGCTTTACACAAAGTCAAAAAGGAGGATGCTGGGTGGAGCTCACAAAGCCAAGACCACTCAAGAGGCTGAAGCCTGGTGAAGAGTAAAGGTAGTAAAAAGCAATTTATGTGGTGGTCAGCTCACTTGCTTGGTGGGCATAATTTGTCAGTAATGAACAAGTAGTTATTTGGAAATTTGTCCATGTTAGGAGGCTGCGCCATGTAGATGGAAAAATGTGCTTTGCAAAGGAGTTTGTGAAAGACTTACCAGAAGAGTATTGGTACGGTCGTTACACTATGGCAAAAGATATGAAGGTTCAGGTCTGCTAGCCTAGGTTTTAACAGTTTCTATTGCTCCAAGGAAGAATTGAAGATGGTAAGACCTTTATATTACAAAGAATTTATAATATAATGTCCCTTTTTGAACTTGGCCAGGAACACTACCAGGATATTCACTTCAAAAGAATATTTTTTCTATGTTTAAATTATAGTTGAGCCAATTCAACAGCTATGCAGTGATATTAAGTAGCATAGTGTCATATTTTATGCAAATGCTTGTGTCTTTACAAATACAAAGGAAATTCTATGGATTAAATCCCAGCAAACCAAAAAATTATTGAACTAATCACCAGCACTTCTTTTAGAAAGTCCCATGCTAAAACAAGAAATTTGAAAAGTCTATTTCGTACTTAGATGCTGTTCAAATAATTTAACTTGTCCTTCTCTTTTTTTTTGAAAGAACAGAGGGAGAAAAAGAAAAATAAAATGATCATGTGCCAGTAAAAAAAAATGCTTTCTATCAGCTGTGGCACGTTTAAACACCCTAAATATTTCATCAGACACTGCACTTACTTCAGTGTTTTAAATAAGATTTAATAAATAGGTGCATGTTCAGACTTGTAAAGCCCTACTTTTGTCTGTAGCTGGCAATGTGCTGCTGTATGTGTTTGACTGTGCAGTTAAGAATTTTAATTACTTACCTGTTCTATACAGACACTCATTCTCTTTTAACTGTTTATTAAAAAAATAATACCATAGCCATTGTGTAAGAAATCTTACACATACTGTTGAGCTACAGTATTTTCCATAGCAGGCCCCTGCTTTCTGAACATACCCGCACTGCCCTTGTCCCCTTCTCCCAGCCTCATATCTCTGGAACTCCCACAGATCTGAGATCCCTATCACAGGATTTTGTGACCACTTCTTGTTGAATGTCTTTGCTGTTAATTATAAAGAGATATCTGAGATTTTGACACTTGCACAACCAAATGAATGACACAAGCAATGTCTGTCTTATTCTCAAGGAAACAGAGCCGGTGTTGGTGGATGATCCTCCTTGTTGGTTTTTTTTCCAATTTCTAGTCTCACTTGGTAAAAAATAATTAATAGACTCGAACAAACGCTGCAGCATTTGAGTTAAGAGCCAATGATAACAAGGTGACTGTATCACCTTCTTTGCCTGCTGGGATCCCTGACAATGACATCCATTATTTATAATTTTGCAGTACCCAGAGACTAAAGCATTCTGAGACACTGTTTTACATAACAAATTCATAATAATTCTGGAAAAATAATTACAACCCTGCATATATTCCTTGATTTTAGGTTGATGGTCATTGAATGAGTCAAAGCCAGAACTTGCCACCTCAAGAAGTTTGTTAGTCACGGCTGTGTTTCTTCACAACTAGAGAGGCAGCCTAGCTTGAACTAGATGCTTAATTTTTAGATACCTCAAGTTATATGAGATGAATGTGATCATAAGGCTACATTGACAAAGAGGTCTGTGGACAGATACTAGTTCTTATGTCTCCACTCCAAGCTGACCCATCTTAGGCATCTCTGCAATCTGTTGCACATATGGCACTTTCCAAGTTAATGTATTTTACAGTTTGCCAACAGAAGAATGAAGTGGAAAAATAGGAAGGTTTCTGATCTGATTCATGAAGATGCTATGTCAGACAGCCAGCAACTATGGTTCTCCTGAAACAATGGGTGTTTGTAAACAGCCTTGTATGTGTAAATACACAGATAGACATTATTTTCCAAATTGCATCCTAGTTGTGGTTTCATAGTCCAGAATGAGCCCTGCATACAACAGGGGAGAAACAGTCAAAAAGGTGATTGTTACCATAGTATTACGTTCCTAAAATTTGTGGGCAAGTGGAGTAGATGTAAGGATTTAAGCCAAAAGTATTATAGATTGTCCTTTAAATGTGGCCTTTGATAGCAGTGTATTCACCGGTGGGTTTCTGTGTACACCAAAGGCATTGAGTTGAATATTCAAGGTACTGAAGCATGGGAGGGTAAGGGTGGACAAGAACCAGCAATGTGCTTGGGTGACCAAAAAGGACAATGGCATCCTAGATTTTATCAAAAATGGTATGATCAACAAGTATTACGAAGTTATCATGCCCCTGTACTCAGCACTAATGAGGCTTGAATCCTGCATTCAGTTTTGGGCTCTTCTCTGCAAGGACAAAGAGCTGCTGGAAAGTATCCAAAAAAGGGCAACAAGGATGGTGAAAAGTCTGGAGCACAAGTGTTATGAGGAGTGACTGAGGGAACTGGGATTGTTTAGACTGTAGAAAAGGAGGTTGAAAGGCTGAAAGAAGACCTATCACTCTCTACATCTACCTGAATAGAAGTTGTAGTGAGGTGGGTGCTGGTCTTTTCTCCTACGTAGCAAATGATAGGACGAGAGGAAATGGCCTCAAGTTGTGTTGGAGGAAGTTTAGACTGGGTATTAGGAAAAATTTCTTTACTGAAAATGTTGTGAATCATTGGAATGGGCTGCTCAGGGAAGTGGTGGAGTCTCCTTCCCTGGAGGTATTAAAAAAATGTGTAGATGTGGCACTTCATTACATGGTTTAACAGGTGTGGTGTGTTGGGCTGACAGTTGGACTTCATGATCTTGAAGGTCTTTTTATGATTTCATAACAGATCCAGACATGTTTGTCTGCAGATGTTCTGCTGACATGTCTTTTGTTCGCACAGGACCAGTGCAACAAACCTTACATGTAGCTGAGCATGTTTGGGCCATGATAACAAGCTGATGGGTAGTACCCAGACTCAATCCATACATCACACAGACAGTTTACAATGGACACTCAGCAGAGACTCGGAGGTCATACAGGCTGTGATATGACACTTTGAACCTCTGTCTAGAGATACTAGCTCACTGTCCCAGTGCATCAAAGCTGTACAAACTCAGTATTATGATCAGGTAGATCAACAATGTCTCTTTGCACATCTAAAGACTGCAGGTGTTGTGAAATATCAGTGCAACTGAGCCAGTACCATCTTGGAAGACTCCATCATTATGAGCAGTATGGGCATGTGCTTCAATGGCAACACACAGAGTTAATATGTAAGTGGATCCCGCCCTGTCTAGCTATTTTATCTTGCTTTGCAGATTGCGTGAAAATACCAGATATATGGTTTGTGATTAGACAATTCAAATTTGTCCAGGGACCCTGACCCCAGGTTTAAAATTGTATGGCTTCTTACATATTCGTTCAGCTAAAAGCTCTGGTTGACTGTCTAAAAAAGTCAATATCCATATCTTTTGGTGCTCCAGCCTTTGTTGGTTTAGATATGTGAAGGGCAGTAGACCTGCACAGACCATCCTATTTAGTTTTCAAAGGATGCCTTCTAACTCCTGTAACTTCCTAGTAAAAAAAAAAAAAAAAGAGAGGTTGCTTCTCTGAAAAAGAGAGTGGGAGGGAGGTAATGTCCATATTTTCATCCTTTGTTGTTTCTTTTATATGAGTAGTTTCTTCCTCCTTCTTCTTGCTTTCCTCACATGTACTGCCTACCTTTACACTTGTTCATTTGTAAGAGAAAGATGTTGTTAGCCTGTTGGCCTGTTTGCTATCTGTTTGCTTGATATGCCAGATGACTTCAATATGCTTCAGCACATTTGGGAAAGTTAGTCTTTTCTTTGAAATGTTTTAAATGTTTGGGTTTTTTTTCATATCAAAGCTTTTACAGTAGGAATTGTGCAAGTAATTAAAATGTTACTTTTACTCTGAAACTCCAGGAAGCTGGTGACCATTTCTGCTCCACCTTCTGTTCTAACCCCTTTTCTTGTGTGAAAAGAGCAGAAGGTGCCGGTTAAGCTCCTTGGGGAGAAACAAGACATCTCTTATTCATCATTCTTCTGGAGCGAGGGCAGGCACTGGGAGAATTATGTCCCCTTCCTTTGTCCTCCAACAATTTGAATGCAACAGATGGTCACATCAAGCCATGCTGTGATAGTTTTATGAGCTGGTTTAAAGTAGAATGGACAACTGTGCATCGATCTAGTCAGTGATAAAGATGGTCTAATAAAGACAAGTATCTATCATGAACGAGCTGGATAGAACAAAATAAGGAAAACAAGATACGGTAGATCTTCAATTTCAATAATTTTTCATGAGAAATATGAGAGTTTGTTATCATTAAATTATTTTCCTTAAGAGGAGATCCTTAAGAGGAGATAAGAGGTTTAAAAAAGGAAAAAAAAACCCCTGTATTTATGTGACAAATTTTGTAAAACCTCCTTGCAGTCTAAAGGCAGTGTGTGAGTATTCCTCAGAAAAAAACCCAAACTCAATATTAGCCAAAATGCTAAGATCTGACTTTATCTGTCCACAAATTAGGTACCTCAGCTAGATCATCTGGCTCTGTCACTGGTTAGTAGGGAGGGACAGGTAATAACCATGACATTCACTTCCAGGATTCTCCAAGTAAGTGGGAATAATTGCCCTATGAGAATATTTCCTTTTCTTGGCTATAAAAGATGTATCAAAGAGCTTTTATTTTTTATGCTATACATATAATTGTCAAGAATGAATGAATATTAGGCCTTAGGTTAAGCTGTTCACCTTTGTTCCCTCAATATCAGAGAGGAAAACATTCATTCCTCTGTGTCTCACTCAACCCTTCTACAACGGGCCATCACTCATGCCTGTGTCTCTCCATCCACCAGAGAAGATATTGGGCAGCAGCCTTCGCCTTCACACCTACTTGAAGGATCAGTCATCTCAGGTGAAGCTGAGGGAGCAGCATAACCCCGTCTGTCCTACAGCCACGTGAGGTCATGTTTTTCCCATGTCTAGAGACAGCCTGGAGATTCCCAGCAACCTTCAGCCTCAGGAAAATTCCTATGGGCAGTCTTTGCCCACTTCTTTAGATGCCAGTTTAGACATTTGAAGTAAGAATACGCAGAAGAATTACCACTGTGTCCAGACTAAATTTACATGTAATGTACAATGTAGATATACACTGCATATTAGAGAAATGCGCCTTGACTCTGGCCAGAGCAGCTTCGTATCTTGAAGTTTTTACTTTTAATATCTTTCCTTCCTTTGCTGACAGCTTGATATGACTAAAAACTACCTGCAACAAAAATACCTGAGGCAAGCATCAGAAAATTGAATCAAAATGAGATATTTTGCCAGATACTCTATTTGATAGTTTTGCCATAGAAAAGTCTTTGATTTAGAACAGGACTTTCTAGAACAAAATGATCCTTCAAAATGTTTTACCTCTTTTGCTTTATATTGCTGTACTATTCCTACAAGTGCTTTGCTAACTTATAGTGCTACCTAAATATCAATTATTGTTCCTCTGTGACTCAGGAAAGCAACCTTTCCTCAAACAGTCCATCGCGGATTGTTAACTGTTTGCAAATGCACCTTGCTTATAATCCTGGTCTACTCAGAGTACAAAAATGAAATCATCTCTAGTCCCAATCCATTCCTCTCTATTCCTTAGAGAGTAGTAGCTGAAGTATAAATATCATCGCTGGGCCACCTTTATTCTCTGGTGTCTGTCAACACTTTCTGCAGTCAGTTTAAGTTAGAATTATAATGGGATGCAGTGGATTTTACCCTGATTTTGTCCTGAGATTTTCACAGCTCCTTGCTTTTAGGGCTTGGGTCACTGTACAGCATCATACAACATGCAGTGATCAGTGGTTCTGGGTAGCTGGCCTCACAGAGCTTCTTCTGTGGGGTGTGAGAATGGCTGTGGATCCACCTCCTGGACAGAAAGTGCTCCTATGAGGGGAGCCTCCTTCTCCTGGATAACACTGCCCTATTTACCTCTGTGAATGGCTGAATCTTCAGATACCAAAATAAGAAAATATTTCAAGGTAAATAAATAAAATGGCTTATTTTAAAATTTTGAGATGTAATATTCTGACAGACTTCCTTGTTGACAGAAGAGTCTGGATTTAATTGTCAAATTCAATATGAATTTACTGTTAGTTTAAGATTGTGTTAAATTGCTTGGGTGGTCACTATGGTATTCACCCAAAAAGTGTGTTCCAATTTACTCCTACCTTCTTAACGTCACCACCCTGTGGGATAGGTACCCCAGTCACCCATCCAATTCATAGCTATTCAGCACTAACATCTGCAGCTCGGCAAACTCTATCCCTGTTCATTATATCTCAGTGAAAATATTTTTCTAAGACCGTGTTAGTAAAAAGCGATTTTACTCAAGATCTTGGCAGCTACTTTGGAGTGGAATTTTAAATAAAAATTGGTTCATATCATACAAAGTTGTGATTTGAATTGCCAATGGCCAGGATTTGTTTTCAACTTCAGTTTTTGTACAGTTTGCTTTAAGAGGTCTAGCATTAGGGTGTCAGAGATATTTCTTCCCTTTGCTTTTTTTCTTCTAGGACACTAAAGGGCACGTTCAAGTTAAACTTATCACGAGACTATGTGAAAATGAGAGTGTCTGATGTCTGGTGAGTTGAGCAAAGAGATCATGAGGCTTCAAATTTATCTTTTTGTTCTGAAAGAGCAGAATTCAGATCTGGCAATTAGATTGAGTTATGGTTCCATTCCCAAATCATCTTTTCAACAGATACACAACCCCCCACTCTGTTTATGTTTGCCACTGGTGTTTGGTGGAGACCAAAGTTTCTTTAGTCTTTGTTTGCTTATGGGAATCTTAAAGCTTATGCAAAGATTGGCACCTAAGTATAAAATAGTTTCCTGCACAGCAATAGTTCAAGATTTTGAAGAGAGGTCAGCTTTTAGGCTTTACTTTAATTGTTGCTCTTGTAATCCCGAGATGCTGAATGTTTTTTTTAATGCAGACATAGGCTGAGCAGACAAAACTTTAAAAAACCCAGCTAAGTATGGTACTAAGCTTCTGGATGTTTTCACAAGACACCTCAGGGAATGTGGAGCTACAGCAGCTTTTAGCCACTTTGGTTTTGTGAAAAATTAGTATTGTAAAACCTTTCTCCTGCTATTGAGGCTGAAGATCTCATTGTTGGGGATTAGTGTGACAATGGAGCAGGGTTACTGTTGGGATCCTAAAAAGCATCTTCTCTTCTAAGGGAAACTTGCTGCAGAGTTCCTTAACTATATATAGAGAGGAGTTTTTAATGTCAGCTCTGAAGGCAACAAAAGCAATTAGATGAAAGTTATAGTTAATATTAGTTCTTATCTACTTGATTTCTTGTTTTCCAGACTGCGTTTCATTGTGAAAATATTATCAGAGATTCAAAGTCTTTCCTTTTAGTTTTTCATGTTATTTTCTGTTAAAAACTGTATCAGGTTATCCTAAGCTTTATTTTAGCTGTAACCTAACAATTTAATATTAATACTAACAAATTTAAAACAATAAGTTAATTTAAGTGAAATTGTCACTATACAGGTAGTTTGTTAAAAAGGGGTCTTTAATAGCCAGCTCCACAGGCTACTGACTAACTGCTGATGTGTTTCAACACCTGCTACATATCTTTCCTTCTAGAGCCAAATTGCTTCAGTACTGGCTATATTCAGCTGAAAACTTGGACATCAGGTTGGTTTCATTTCCTTCTAACATTACTCTAATTCACTGGCAGATCTCAGCACAGGAACACTGTACACACTTCACTGCTCCGCTATGGCTGTGAACCACACCATTTTGGGTTTTTTTTATTCTAATAAATATTCTTACTGGTTGATTGTGCTGCCTCTCTTTTGTAACTCTTCCCGTGATTCTTGACTTGGGCTGCACTTCGGTGTTGTTTATTTACTTATTTTTTTTGAGCCTTCTCAAGAATTACCAATATATAAATTTTTAATGGCAACTTTATATATGAAATCTTTAGTGAGCATTTGATTGCAGTGAAGACACAAGAAACCTGGCCAATATATATGTATTTTATTNTTTAAGATTGTGTTAAATTGCTTGGGTGGTCACTATGGTATTCACCCAAAAAGTGTGTTCCAATTTACTCCTACCTTCTTAACGTCACCACCCTGTGGGATAGGTACCCCAGTCACCCATCCAATTCATAGCTATTCAGCACTAACATCTGCAGCTCGGCAAACTCTATCCCTGTTCATTATATCTCAGTGAAAATATTTTTCTAAGACCGTGTTAGTAAAAAGCGATTTTACTCAAGATCTTGGCAGCTACTTTGGAGTGGAATTTTAAATAAAAATTGGTTCATATCATACAAAGTTGTGATTTGAATTGCCAATGGCCAGGATTTGTTTTCAACTTCAGTTTTTGTACAGTTTGCTTTAAGAGGTCTAGCATTAGGGTGTCAGAGATATTTCTTCCCTTTGCTTTTTTTCTTCTAGGACACTAAAGGGCACGTTCAAGTTAAACTTATCACGAGACTATGTGAAAATGAGAGTGTCTGATGTCTGGTGAGTTGAGCAAAGAGATCATGAGGCTTCAAGTTTATCTTTTTTGTTCTGAAAGAGCAGAATTCAGATCTGGCAATTAGATTGAGTTATGGTTCCATTCCCAAATCATCTTTTCAACAGATACACAACCCCCCACTCTGTTTATGTTTGCCACTGGTGTTTGGTGGAGACCAAAGTTTCTTTAGTCTTTGTTTGCTTATGGGAATCTTAAAGCTTATGCAAAGATTGGCACCTAAGTATAAAATAGTTTCCTGCACAGCAATAGTTCAAGATTTTGAAGAGAGGTCAGCTTTTAGGCTTTACTTTAATTGTTGCTCTTGTAATCCCGAGATGCTGAATGTTTTTTTTAATGCAGACATAGGCTGAGCAGACAAAACTTTAAAAAACCCAGCTAAGTATGGTACTAAGCTTCTGGATGTTTTCACAAGACACCTCAGGGAATGTGGAGCTACAGCAGCTTTTAGCCACTTTGGTTTTGTGAAAAATTAGTATTGTAAAACCTTTCTCCTGCTATTGAGGCTGAAGATCTCATTGTTGGGGATTAGTGTGACAATGGAGCAGGGTTACTGTTGGGATCCTAAAAAGCATCTTCTCTTCTAAGGGAAACTTGCTGCAGAGTTCCTTAACTATATATAGAGAGGAGTTTTTAATGTCAGCTCTGAAGGCAACAAAAGCAATTAGATGAAAGTTATAGTTAATATTAGTTCTTATCTACTTGATTTCTTGTTTTCCAGACTGCGTTTCATTGTGAAAATATTATCAGAGATTCAAAGTCTTTCCTTTTAGTTTTTCATGTTATTTTCTGTTAAAAACTGTATCAGGTTATCCTAAGCTTTATTTTAGCTGTAACCTAACAATTTAATATTAATACTAACAAATTTAAAACAATAAGTTAATTTAAGTGAAATTGCCACTATACAGGTAGTTTGTTAAAAAGGGGTCTTTAATAGCCAGCTCCACAGGCTACTGACTAACTGCTGATGTGTTTCAACACCTGCTACATATCTTTCCTTCTAGAGCCAAATTGCTTCAGTACTGGCTATATTCAGCTGAAAACTTGGACATCAGGTTGGTTTCATTTCCTTCTAACATTACTCTAATTCACTGGCAGATCTCAGCACAGGAACACTGTACACACTTCACTGCTCCGCTATGGCTGTGAACCACACCATTTTGGGTTTTTTTTATTCTAATAAATATTCTTACTGGTTGATTGTGCTGCCTCTCTTTTGTAACTCTTCCCGTGATTCTTGACTTGGGCTGCACTTCGGTGTTGTTTATTTACTTATTTTTTTTGAGCCTTCTCAAGAATTACCAATATATAAATTTTTAATGGCAACTTTATATATGAAATCTTTAGTGAGCATTTGATTGCAGTGAAGACACAAGAAACCTGGCCAATATATATGTATTTTATTTTTAACTCCTCTGCATTTTGGGAATTATGCTGTAGTGGTCTGAGGTTTGTGTTTGGTTCCTGATCTCAGCTACTAAAATCAAGGATCAAATAGCTCAGGAGAAGGCCTCTGCCTTTATTCTCTGGCCAAAGTTGCTGTCAAGAGATGTAAGAATTAAGCTGAGTTCATTCTTCAATGGAGACAGTAACTTCCGTCTTCAAATGAACCTTCAGATATGACAGGTTGTGGAGCTACAGGTTATTGCTTAGCCCCTAGGGTCTAACCCTGAACTGGCTGCAGTATTTGTCTCTTTTAACTTCTGATATTTTACTCTGCTTGTAAGGGTGAGCTAATTGAAGAACAGCAGTAGTGTGGGTCTGAAAACGAACAGGATACAAGCAAATAACCCCCTGTGCTGCACTGCAGTACTTGTGAGTTGTTGTGTTATTTTCTTATGGTTGAGTAACCAGCAAAACCAATGCACTATATACCGTGTTATTACCTCAAAATGGGGAAACAGGCAGCTGAATTATCCTGAGCATTTCCACATCTGACTTCAGTCACCTAGCAAGGGCTCATCTTTAGAATATAGGACTTACTTGGACAGACACCTACACCCTGGTTTACCAAGTAGCCTTCTAATGTCTGAGGTTATATACTTTTAAGTCATCACCTGACCTTTGTTGCAAGTCTGACAGGTATTTTTACACGTGTATTGTCTTGCTGCTTCTAGGCAATGAACATATGTGGTGCTTGGCTATGACACAGTCTCCAAGAGGACTCCACGTGAACCCAGAGATCTTGGCAAATGTACAGATTCTCTGCACATCTCACTACAACCTCAGGAACAGAGTCAGCATTTCAGGGTACAATCATATTTGCTGTCCTACTATGCAAACTGCTAGGGAATTAACAGATAGAAACCTAGAGAAGGGTGTCTATATCACGTTTATTCTAGAAATTACATTTCTGAGGCTGCCTAGAAGTAGCTCATCAGAAGTTTATGAATAATGTATGACACTTTTTGCCATTGCTGAGGCAATGGTAGCTGAATTAATCCACTCATATTTCTTTATATATAAAAAGCTTTAGCTTCTTTTCAGCTTTTATTCTTACTGTAGTGTAGTAGGTATTTGAGTAAAGTCAGTGATTTTTCTTCCTGTCTACTTTAGAAAACAATACTCGTAGGCTCTTTCTTTGACTTAAACACATTCATTCTTCCTAAAGCTTTTAAAAGAAGCAGAGCTTTCAAGATCAAAGATATTCATACAACACCTGTACTAACACTGTTTTCAGTCATTATTGACCATTCTTTGTGATATTGTTTTATGCAGGTGCCTTTCCAGTGAGCTCTTTAGAATGTGAGGGAATACAAAAAATAAGCATACAGAGCATCTGCGTATCTTTTTATCACACTTTAAAAAGCAGAGCTTGTTGATAAATGAAGAAAAAAGAACACATAAATATAATCACTTCACTCCTTTGCTCCTTGCGATCCAGGGTATTAGAGAATCTTCAGATGGTTGCTCACATGATCATGAAATCACTGTGTATTCTGTAGGATTCATGGATTCGAGCCAGGAATGAATATTTACAAGTGGTAGGCAAAGTGTGTCACTTCATAATCATCTTTTATCACCTCTTTTTAAATAATGGAAATTGTCTTGTGAGGGAGCTGAAATAATAATTCCACATGTCTTAGATTACCCATCCAATTCAGCCTGGAAAGCATCTGGTGAATACTTACAGGGAGCAAGTGAGAGAGAAGTTGTAGACTTTAGATTGTCTCAGAAAGTGCTTTGCAAACACTTACAAATATCAAACCAGAAATGGGTGTGAATTCTCCAGTGATCAAGAAAAAAAAAAGGGAAATGGAGAGGGAAAAACATACAGTAGCTGTTCCCCACAGACAGTTATTGAACTATTGTTATTGGCAGCTGTGTTACATTTAGAGTCTGTTCTCTTGTCATGTTAAGTTTCTGAGTTTAGCATTTTACAGTAGTAAGCTGGACATATTCAAAACTCAAGTACAGAAATAAATACACATTAAAAAAGTCGATACACTCTGAAGCAAAGTATAGTTAAACTCAATGACAACCACGTACTTAATTAGGAGTTGGATCGAGGCTTAAAGAACAGAATAAAACCACTTTCTTGTGCAAATGAATCTGCATTTATTTGTTTCTTAAAAAGAAGACATATATTTCCCTTCAGGACAGGATGCAAATATGGGCTTTTATGACTTTAATCTGAAGCAGTTGGTTGTAGTACAATGTTTGTGTAAGTCTGAGTGGTAATTTTCTTTAATTTCTTTTTTTTCTGCTAGGACAGCAGCTATTTCAAAGGAAAAGAGGGATGACAGAATAATCCAGTCTCAGAATCAGTGCCCAGGTACCAGGTACTATATGTGAGAACTGAATATTCATAACCATGTGCTTGTAGGTGAATAGACTGCAAACCAGTTAGAGAGAAAATGCTTATCAGAAAATGGTGTGATGCAGGTTCCTTCTTGCTGATAGGACATAAACAGGTACTTCACAAACTGAAATAAACAGGCTATATTTTAACTTTTGCATAAATTATTTTTTTCTCTCTTTTTTTTTCTCCCTGCCCCCCCCGCACCATGGCTCTGTCTGAAGTCATGATATATTGTGGGAATTCTGTATCAGCTGTAGCTGAACTCACTAAGAAAATCAGTATAAGTAACTCCTATTGCCACCCCTGAAGTCAGTGATAACAGCACTGGGGACTGTAAAGCGATGGGGGAGAGGTGTTCTCGCAGTTCAAACCTGGGGTTCTGCTCCCAGAGCTGAGCGCCTCAAGCACTCCAGACATTAGAGATGCATGAATTCTTCCAAAAGAGGGCAGAAGCAGCATTTACAGAGTCCCTTTAAGAAATATGTTACCTTCACCCAACTGCAGTCTTCTGTCTCCTGGTATTTTAGAATACAAACCTCTGGCTCTGCAAAACAAACTGTAAGAACAAGCCAGGAAATTTCACAAACACTACAACACCAACATGACACTGCAGATTGCAAAATGTGTCAAAATCCTGAATGCAAATAGTCTCCCTGACAGCAAACTCCAGCAGAGAAAGTATAGACTGAAAAATGGGTGGAATGCCAAAGGTTATTTTCAGCCCTTAATATTCATGTTGCTTCATTATGTTTTCAATTTGGATGGTTTAATAACAGTTTAATAAAAGCTCTGACAAGGGATTTGAGCTTGGGTATACTCTCTAGATAGACAGAGAAATAAAGAAGTGGTGGCCAGAAAGGTGTGATATTATGTAGCCACATGTAACTGATGTAAAATTTTTTAGACATTTCAAGCAAAAAGATCAGACCCAATTTGTCAGCTTACCCCAAGGCAGAGTAATCATTAAATAAAAGGCTGAAAGGGAGGTAATTTAGTCCAGCTCCTTGCCCTAAGGCAGAATCATGTCTACCTGCGTCATTCCTGACAGATGTTTGTCCAACCTGCTCTAAAATACCTACACATGGTCATGTCTGCTAGGTACCTAGCCAGACTTCCTTGCACGTTTGGCAATGCTTGGGTAGCCTGTCAAACCAACAAAGTCACATTGAATTGAAAGTTGAAGAAAGCAATAGAGAAAAAGAAATACATATGTGTCCTTGCAGTACAAGATTTTACCGTACTGTCTCAGTGAGAAGCAAGTCATTCTAGTAATCTGGATTCTTTTTCATTAACTGTGTAGGTAAAACATTTATAGCATGATATGCAGGCTATCAAAACTGGGCTATAGCAAATAAACATGGAACCTGAAGTACATAAGCATGAAGAAATTTGTGGGCAGTAGTAGAAATTTTGAATCCAATGTGGAAGGCACTGCCAACATCTACATCTGTATTTGTACTTATGCAGTTGAGATATTGAGAGAACAATGCTTCACCAAATTGCCTGTTACATAAACTCTCTCTGAAGATACAGATCAGTGTAATTTTCCAAAGTGCTTCACCAAAAAATGTATCAAAACTGTTAGAAGACAGCTTTGTTGCTGTTGCCCTTTTATGATATTAGGTTGGTTCAGTATAGCTGCTTCCTAGCGGCTCACTGAGCTAGTATGAGAGCTTGTTCGTAAGCAGACTCATTTGTGTGTTGAAAAATTTGAAATGGTCAGGAAAAAATATTGATCAGTTCTGAAGGAGAATGAAAAGTTTCAATTGATTTTGAAAGTCCAGTATAAATGTTTTGATTAATTTCTAGGGTTTGATCTTGATTACTATCTATAAAGAGAACTAGAGCAAGTTAATCATTAAAAGTAATTTCATTTTAAGGTACATGCTACAATATTGTAGGATGTTTTTTAGAACTGCTAGTCTTAGCATTCACAAGGACTACACTTATAGAATAATAAGTCTAAGCCTGTTTTCACAGTGACCAGGATCAGATGTTCTCTTCCACTTCTTTCAATGATACATTGGCGAGGCATAAACTTATCAGCATTTTGCTTTAAAAACCCTCTTACCTACTGACAGAAGAGGCAGACAATCATTTTCCTGTTGCTAGCAAATACTGCTGAAAAGACCATGCAGAAACTAATGGTTTGTTTTAAGAGGGTTTTCCTAACATACATTTCTGCTGGCAAGCAAGCCAGGTTTTATCTCTGACCTAGATGAAAGGTTGAACATGTAAGAGAGCATGCAGCAGTCCCTGGATGTGGTGGGACAGGTCTGGGATCTCTGTTTTCACATACAGGGCTGAACTGCCCTGTAAACAACATTTTCAGTCTCACCAAAAAGTGTTCATTGTTCAGACAATTTTATTTTGTGTTTTGATAGATTTTTTTCTTCCCTTTGCAGGACATAATTTATGAAATCTAGTGAGCTACCTTACGCTGATATGACACAGAAAAACTGAGAAAACAATGTCTCTTATCACATGCAGGAAAATGGGAAATAAAAAAAAGATGGCAGCACTGAATATCACTCCTGACTTTCTCCAAGGATCCCTAGTACTTTACATATGTACAGGGGCACGTCCTCAGACCACCTAAACAATTTGTATGACATATATAATATGGTTTTCTGTTGTAACTAGTGATTTTTTTTTTTGATGCTTCATACAAGGGATGCCTCACTGAAGAGTCTTGACTTTTCAGGAATGTGGAAAACACACATCTTCATCTACAATCCCCAAAGTCAGCAGTTTAACAGACCTTCAGAACTGGGCTGAACACGGGCACCCAGAAAATGAAGTTCTAAATGCAAGTGTGCTTAAAACCCAGAAAAGGTAGTCTACATAGTAAGGGCAAAGTTATGCAGAATATTTGAAAAGAGCTAAGGATACAATCTAGATATAATTCTCCAGGTTTTATTATAAGAGCCTAGACAACCCTACAAGAATTCCAGCAGGAATAGGATGGTATAATCTAGACTGAATGGGACTCTCGAGTTCACCCTGTCTAATGTGTCCATCCCCGCCCCCTAGCAAGACTATTATCAGAGTAACTTGCCCAGAAACATCTATGAACAAGTGTAATCTTCAAAGATGGGGAGATGAAAGCTCCGTAGCAGCTCTGGGTAACCTGTTCCCTGTGTTTGTGTGGTGTTCCTCTTGCTGCACCTTGCAGTTGTTGCACAGTCTCACTCTAAAAAAAACTTTGGCTCCATCTTCTCCACACCCCTTATTAGGTAATTGAAGTCAACAGTTAGTTTCCCTCTAAACTTTCTCTTATCCAGCCTAAACAAGCTTTGATGTGTCTTGTTCAGAAAGCACCTCAACCTTTTGGTGATCTTCACTCCAGTGTGCAAATATCCTACTTACACTGCAGGATCTCACACTGAATGCAGCTTTCCAGGTGCAGCCTCAGCACTACAGAACTGACATGAATAACAACCTTTTGCTTATGTGTGCTTCACAGACCAGAATTGGACCTTGGTTTTGATAGCTGATCTGCTCAGGACATCAAATAATTTCTAAGAAGGACTGAATGAATCACATCGGAGATGATCATGAGGATCAAAAGAGATAAGATAGTTCCACGTATTTTAAAACATTCCTCAGGGAAAGATCTTCTCATATTTTCTGAATTTAGTGCACATTGTTACTTAGATCTTCTCTGGCAACTCAAATGGTTGGAAGCCACACAGTCTTTCCATCACAATGCCGCGCATCTATGCAGATACTATGCTAACTTGCAAGCTCCATGAATTGTGTGTGATGGCTGATCCCTGCTAGAAATCCAGCCCCTGCACTCTGGCCTCAACTTTATGTCTCATTCTGGTATAAATAGGTCATGGTTTCTGTTCGTGCAGGACTTACCTGGTGTCTGAGAGTAGATGTGACCAAGTAAAGGATGGATCAACAGACAGATGAAAAATATTTACAGTTAGATTCAGTTGTGTTGTGCCTTGCCTTCATTTTGGCAACACACTGTAGTTATGTACCCTGGTCCAGAGCAAGGCTCTTTCTGAAAGAGATGTGACAATTTTTATTCCTGCATCTGCTAAAAAACATAGATAAAGTTGTGGCATGTGGTCAGAGAGACACAGCAGGAAACACAAGAGAATAGAAAAGAGGAAAATGAGGAAAAGAAGAATATGCAGTATGGAAATAGAAATATATATCACTGAGAAAACTTCCAGTGTTCAGGCTTATGTTAAAATTGCATCCTATGAGTAGTTCTGGAATGTTTAGAGGGTTACTCTTCTGGAAAGAACCAGCTGCTATGTTTTGTTCTGGAGTCCGAGTTTTCATGCCATATTGTTGTGTGGTCCTACGTATATGCAATCTAAAATATATGTGTGACAGGTTTGAAAGAAAATAGGTCAACAGTACTTAAGATAAGTAATACTTTAATCAATTTTAACGTAACTTCTGATGGATAATGACTGAGGATAACATACTGCCTTCACTAATTCCATTTAAAGTGGCAGGGGCATAAAAAAATCGTATTGTATAAATTGCTCGGGGGAGACAAATGATCTGTTTTATATTCCCATAGAAGCTATAATATCCAGCAGGATACTGTTAAGAACATGCAATAATTTTAGTATCTACTATGATTATTATTGATATACAATCATCATGTAAATTCAGCCTTCTTTAGTTCTATCTGGAGGTATCATTAATGTGTAATGGATCTGATGACACAGAAGGCCTTAATGATAAGTTGTAACTGAACTTTTATCCATTTTATGCTTAATAGATTTTTACTTAAAAGAGACATCCACTCATCTACAGCCTTTGAAAGGTGTTCATACATGGTTGACGGCAAAGCTATGCAAAGCACAGTTGTTGGAAAGTGTATATTAAAAAAAAATAAAATTAGTATCATTACATTGTTTCAAAAATGGAAAATTCACATTAGTCTTTAATGCAGATCACCTCATGCAATAAACAAGGAGTAAAAATTACCCAGCTTTTTTTCTTTTTGTAGAAATATCAATATTCCTAGCAAGAAAATTAAAATCAAATCTCTAGCAGACACCTTTAAGAGTATCTCCACTGATGTCTGTGGCACTATGTCATTTTATACAGGTTTGACATAAAGAAAACAATAGCTTGAATGAACATTTGAGCTTAGGACATTTCTTGGAAAAATGAAACTATAAGGGAGAAAAAAAGTCATATTTTCAAGATGACAAAAGAATATCAGTGGTACTATGCAATGAATAGTTGAAAGTCAACAGAAAATTCTAGAAGCACAGGTGCTGGAAGAACAGTACAAGTGCAGTTCTGGAGACAGAAGTAGAAGTTCAAGTCAGAGAACAGAGGAATTCTTAGTGCTCTGTATGGTGTAGCACAACACAATCTTGTAACATTCAGATGAATTTATAGAGGGTGACAAAAATATGAGTTCTTACCTGTTGATTGAAAGGTTATCCACCAGTTAATTCTTACATGAGGTGATAAATAATCATCAAACCTGATGCAATCAGTGATCTTCATGGAGGAAAAAAAAACCTTTGGGAAAGAGTTGCTGTGAGATACACTAGGTAGGAAGCCTCCTTTCCTCAGCACCTTTCTTAAATTTGTTTCCAGTCACCACTCCCAGGGATTGGCTACTTGAAGTATCATGCTCAGGGCTCTCCTTGCCCTCTTTTGGTGTCCCTTCACAGGGATTTGTGATGTGTGTGCCCCTCACACTGCCCTGACAGCAGCTATGGGGCACAGCTGTTGGGTTTTCCTTGTCTTTTCAGGAAGTCACCAAAACTATTGAGCTATCTGGTCACTGTAAGGCAAGGGACAAATGAGAAGGCAAAGCAGAATGCATAACATAGAGGATTTAAATGCTTTTATAAGCCATCTAAGTTTACTTTAAGGGGTTCTTCAGTGAAACCTTTGATATCTTATTACCACAAGTCCGTTTACTGTTTCAGTCAGGCTGGAGAAGAAATGTTTCCCTCTGGGACAAGGACAGCTGGTAATCCCAGAGCTTCTATTGTGTATTCCCTCCTGAAGCAGTAGTATCCCACTGGACTAAACTGCAGCTGCAGAGGTACAGACCCAGAGGTGTAATAGGCTTGTGATGAGAATTGCATGGAGTTTTTGAGTGCGTAGGTTTTGGAGATGATGACAAAGTAGTGGGACCCCAGTGGTGATTGGCCACCTGCTTCAATTTGTTTTGTTACTAACCACAGACTTGACCAAGATCAATCCTTCCAGTCAAGCAAACACTTTCCAAAATCTCTGAAAGAGAGTCTTCACCTTGAAGAGGTCACTGTCCTTAATACTGCCCTAACCTGTTCTTCAGGTAGATGGCTGAGGAGAAGGAATCTACACATGGGCACAGCATTCAAGCCTTGATTTTGCCCTGCTCAAATAATCTGGGATAACAATTTCAGTGCAATATCCTTCTTTTGCAGGAACAGAGAGAAGCTTTGCCATTCATTCAGAGTAGCAAGGAGGGAAGACAAAGCAGAGTTTCACATCCAGCATGGACAGCCTCCTAAGCAGCTCTTGAAGATCCAGGTAACATACGCTTTAATGGGCTCTTTATAAGGAAAATTAGTTATTTTAATGAAAAAAACATTTCATTTGCAAGTGAGGATGGCTGGTTCAGGAAAGAACTGTTGTTGCATTTTATTGTGATACATTTGTCACTCTCTGTTCCATAGAAGTTATGCTGTACAGCAAGGTATCTCATAAATTGTACAAAAATCTTGAAAACTTTTCACCCAGCTTTCTTCTGGGCTATTTTTACAATATTTAAGAACCGTATTTGTGTTCCCCCTTGTGAGTGAGAATGATGCCTGACTTTTGAAATGTTAAAATGGGACTTTATGGAGGTAAAATGTTAACATAGATGAATATAAATTCTAATGTCTTAAAACAAAAGAGAATTATCCCATAAGGCTTAAGCTATAGTTTAAATTTTGCGATCAAATCCTGTTTAAATCACAGTAAGCAGTGCAAAAAAGCATAGAAGAGCCCTGTTACATTTATTACCTCGTGTTTACATTTATAGATAGCTCTACATAACAAATTTCCCTTAACAATGTTCTTTTCTGCACTTGACTAACTTTAACTGACTCTGTGCAATGACTCGTGATCCTAGTCACTCAGGTGCTTAAACACTTCACTTTATCAGTGCCTCAGGCAAAGAGGGTGAGGAAGAATCTACTACCTAAGTGGGACCAGTGTCTTTTCTGTGACAAAAGCAAAAAAATTATCTAAGACTGCTGAGAAAAAGAACCCAGACATGTAAGGATCACTATAACCTGTAAATCTTCAGATTTTTTCTCTCTTTTGTCTCAGAAATGGCTGTAAAAGGGTAAAGGATGTGTCTTTGATGTGCTGGCATTGGGGCTGCAAGACTAGTCCTTCCAGGCACAGGACATGCATGGGATATCTCTGGTGGCAGTACAGCAGCCTAATGAAATATCCAAGAGAAGGTTTATCTCCCTGTCCTTCCATTCAGCTGGACTTTGAGATCTAAAACTGTTAGTTAGTTTTACAAAATGTGGAGCTCTTATCATTTCAGTTTTCATCCTCTACTTCCATTTGTCAGGAGGGGACTGGTCTTCCTCTTTACCTATCTTCTAACTTCCTCTGCAACAGAGTAAATGGACTTAGGTGCAAACCATCAATGGTTCACTGTGGTGTAGTCCAGAGACAGCTCTGGGGAGAGCTTGTACACAGCTCTGAGAAAATGAGGTCCCTGCCTGACAGTGATGCTTCATTTTGCAGCATCACTTGTATCTTTTGTCCTAGAGAGTTCTCAAAAACCCGAAAATTGGAGATTATTTTCCCATGAGGAAAGATTTGTCACTAAATTCAGCCAAACAGAACCACATGCATTACCGATTCATTGTGTATTGCTAGTTGGTGCAATGTCATGTGAGATATTTTGTAAGTAATATGTACAACCAGGGTGGTGAGGCACAAGTTGCCCAGAGAAGTCATGGATACCCCATCCCTGGAGGTATTCAAAGCAGGTTGGATGAGGTTCTGAGCAACTTAATCTAGTGGAAGGTGTCCTTGTCCATGTTGGGGGTAGAATTAGATTGTCTTTAAAGTCCCTTCCAATCCATTCTATGATTCTATATTTTCAGTTTAAGTCTAGTGACAAGTATACACAATGGACTGCAAGAAATTGTAAAGCTTTGTGAAACACACAGGCATTACTGATGGGCAGATAAAAGCTACTTTGTCATCAAGATGTTCCTTTAAAAATGATTTTGCTAGATTTACTTTAGTCTCATTTAGAAAACGTTTCCCTCCTTACAGTGAATCTGCTGTTAAAAATAGTTTTGCAAAAACTAATGAATGTTTATAGTATTGATTGGCAGTGGTGGCTCTTTAAGAGTTCAAGCAGTGTAATAAATAAGAAGGTGATGAATTAACCCCTTTTAATTCTGTTGAGTTATCTCTGAGATAACTTTTACTCTGTTGCCTTTTGTTTGTTTGACCCATTAAAATTTTATTTAATTGTCAGACAACCATGTCTTTACAGTAAGTGTTTTTAAAACCCAAATGACGGAAAGCTTTGATATAAGGATTTTATACAAAATTGTTTCTTGGACATGAAGTAACTCCATTTAAAGCATCAGTTAGAAATTTATGAACTTATGTTTATGTATTTTACCAACTTATGGATTATTTTTTTGTGTGTGTGTAAATGATAGTATCAGCATAGTGCAGTGATACTGTCTGGGTCCCACTACCCACCACCCCATCCTTACCCCACATTGCTCTGCAGGCTTTGAGGCTACTGTTTTAGTTTAAGGTAAGCTAAGAACCTTTTTCCATTGATCTTTTTATTCCACATCCACAAAAGAAAATGCTTGGACATTGCTACTGATTTTTTTCCCCCCAATATGTGGTCATTATAAGTAAAAAAGAAGCTCACACTTCTACCTTTTAATTGGGCATTTAGCAGGACAATGTTTGAAAGCAATTAATGGGAAAAACATTTTTGTCCTGTTTTATCAATTGGTCTCGAAGAAAAATGCGGTCCAAAGTAACTATTATGTGCAAGCCAGGAAACTGTTGTCCTTTTCAGTTTTTCCCATGTCACAATTTATTCATTTAATTCAGTTCTCCAAAATTACTGCAGTGCCAATTATCTCTCTCTGTGTAGAAAATGAGTTTGGCCTACTTCAGCTTTTCCTTCATTTTATGCCTGTTCTCTGCTATTCTTCAACAGCTGAGTAATGTGGGATGTGAAAAAAGGGAGGATCTTCAAAAATATGTGAAGTGTCTAGAGTGGCTTTTTGGTACCTGTGAAGAGGCCCCTTGAGGAAGCTTAAAGGACAATAGAATATTGCGGCTAGCAGTGGTTTATTTTGTCCACATGACTCATTTCACACGCACCCAGGCAACTGATGAATGGAGGATTAACACAAGTTTTCACCTTATTGAAATCAGTGATTCAAAGCAAACAAATAGGACTAACTACTTTGGAATATGAAATTAAAGTTTCTCTGAGTCCTTTTGTTATGCATCACTCTCAAACTTAATTAGAAATATGATGATTTTGGAATTACTTTTAAACAGCTTTGTTAAATAACAGTAGTTTAATGTTTGTTATTGTCACACAGTTCAATTGTCTGAAATCTAAAGACTCACGGGGATTCTTCAAACACATTAACAAAAAGTTGTTTTATAA
>WAAB01016662.1:31839-69080 GCA_013389865.1 Piaya cayana | reverse complement strand
TCTATTTGGAAATTAAATGCCTAGTTTCGTTCCTGATAGTCAGGGAAATATCCAGGATTCTGCTGGAACTGCAGATTTAGGTACTTCTTTAAATGCATCTTTCATGATCTCTGCATCGTTACCTGAGCACGGACAGGCACAACCTCAGTGCAGCTGCTACTGTCTTCTGTGGCCCACAGCACTGACTTTGAGGACCTCTCCCAGTACTGCCCTTCTCCTTTGTCCTCCCCACAACAGATGAGAGCTGAATGCTTCCTCAAAACAAGCAGGACCTGACAGAGGAACACAAGAGCCAGCTTCCACGCACCGATAACACGCATTTAACTGAAACTCTGTCACAGTAAGGCCAGTTTTAACCTGAGGCATCGTGAAATAAAAAAAAAATACCCCTCACTTCTGTCTCCCAGAGAGCAAGGTGAGTACTATTATTCTCATTTTGCAAACACAAAAAGAGAAGACGACTTTCCATCAGCACTGAGCACCCAAAGCAGGGTAGCATGCCAGGAAGAGATCCCAAGACGGCTCTACTCTTGCTGAAACACTCTTGGGCACGGTGACAAATAGTCCTGTCAATAATTCAGTCTGGGCATCACACAGAGCAGCACAGTTCTGTCCAAAGCCTCCTCAGGGCTCTACGTGTTTCTTTTGCTTGTTTTGGTTTTAAGTTTTCTCCGTTCCACTTACCTTCCCCTCCCTCCACCGCCCCTCCTCGTGACTGAGCCAAATTTAAGCTAATTTAAAACTTAGATATATATATAAGGTACAGAGAAAGAGAAAATACAACTGCCAGTTACTAATGGAATTTATCTAAGGCATGATTCTTGTCTAAGCAATACTTACTAGATGACAATCCCACCTACTTAAATGTATTCACTTTCCTCTGTCATCCCCAGCCCTCTCCAAACTATCCAACTAAATATAACATCGTAGTTTACAATAAAAAGAGAGGTGAGAAGATTACTCCTCTAGTAAGCCAGCTGGTAAGTGAAATTGGTGTCATGCTAGAAAGGAGCAAATATGACAAGGTTGACTGAACAGAGCGAGAGGGATGCCTGGAATGAGAAGGGCAGAGGAAGCTATTACAAGGAGATGAAATCAAGAAGAACAAAAGAAATGATGGTATCAGAGGAGAGGGGGATATAGAAGCTTGGATCTGAAGGTTGTAGAGGCGTAGGTAGGGAGAATGAGAAGCTTCTCGCAATACGCTTGGAGCACAGTGAGCTTCGGTGAGCAGGCTCTCCAAGAAGTAGAACAGGGACACACAAACTAAACCACGATTATTAAAATCCAGCAAACTAACAACCACAAAGCAATACAGCAGCGAAGGATTGTTTCTTATTCACTAATGAATACAGACATTATGGAATATTAGTTGAGTTCAATATTTACAGGAATAATGATCCTAAAGTCTACACTACTCTAAGGAAGAACAAGATCTCACCTCCTTTCCCAAGCAAAGGAAAATCCAGGTTGAAGTCTGGAACTTCTGACATTTTTGTGTGTATATGGAGAATTGGTGCCTCCCATGTCTCTGCTGAACCTAGATGCGGATAGGGACAACCATAAAAGACTGATCTCTGAAAATACATATTTGATAAGTTGAATCATGCTTTCTTCGTGTTAGAAAGCAACAGGCAGAGAGATAGCAGCTGGTATGCAAACACAAAAAGTGAATCACATCAGTTCAGAAAAGTGAGACGAAATAAAAGCCAGCATGCTTATGTCTACAGCTTTAAGGAGACAGAAAACAGATAACTCGCTCCCAGAATCCTGTCCTGCCATTCTAGGCTCTCATATGCTGTGATTATTCATAACACTTTCATGACTTAAGGAGCCAAGAGCCGAATGTCTTCAGGCAGTCAGTGCTTGAAATACGGGAATGCCACATATGCCAGCAGTTTCCATCCTAAAGCAGTGGACTCTTCAGAGAACGAGTTTATGCTTTCCTTTGGGCATACTAAATACCAGATTTTTAAGCCTGACTTCATATTTGGACACTGACAGCATCCACTGACAGGAAAGCACATTCAAGTTCCCTTATGAGAAGCACCAATTTTTTTAGTTATTAATAAAAATCTGTTTTGTCCTGGAAAAAATAATATTTTGCATGTCCTGTTCACCAGTAACCACCTCTGAGCCTAATATGACTGATTATTCAGGCTAGTGGCTCCTGCTCGAAGTGAGCACTATTCTAAAGTAAGTGTAATTAGTTCTTTAACCAAATTACTTATTTCCATATAGAAGATTACGAAGAGTTGAGTGTAATTCAGGTGCAATTTGGTTTTAGAAGTCAGTTAGAAATATGCTGATACTAAACTGAAAACAAGAGTATCAAGCCCAACTTTTAAGTAAAGGCAAGTGTATTTCTAAGCTAAATCTACTTCTAAGGCTAAGATCACTAGCACACAGAAGAGCCACCAGCCTGTCTTCTCCAGGCAGTTGAACACAATTTATACTCTGCTTGTAAAAAGTCGTTTCATAAATCCTTGATTTTCAGTGTAATGTGTACTGATTAACAGTCTCCTGACTTAATGAGAACAGCAGTTGGAATTTAAATAATTGCTCTTTAGGGTGTTATCCTGGACAAAACTCTACTGCAACACCAAAGCCAAAAAAAAAAGCAGGCTCACAACTCTTGGAATGAGAAAAAGCCAAACAATCCAGATCTAAATACTTCTCAGATGAAAACACATAGGTCTACATCAAGACTCTACATGTAACTAGAAGCCTTTATTTTAATTTCTTTACATTTAATTTTAAATGCCTCAGCTAATCCTCAATGTTTTTTAACAGATTAATAAACAGATATCTCTCCAGCCAGTAAGAAAGGAAAATAAAAACTGCACATTCAATTCCCAAAGCAATATTTTTTAAAAAAAAAAAAGTTTTAATCAGGCAAATAATTCTCTCTGCAGATTTTGGTGTACTGACTAGCAAAAAGGGAAGAAGAGATAGACATATATTACTCAGTAATGCCTTCCCTACAACAATAACAACTTCAGAATTTGTATTTCGCAAAACAGGAGAGTTTAAATCTTGAAGACCTCAAGTCTTGTATCATAATGTCTCTTGTGGTGGCAGGTCAGAATCCGATGGGAGTTTTATTCAGCTTTTAGTAAAAGGTAGCTTTAGATACTGAATTATTTCTACCACTCCAGCAGTTCCATGTGTAGTCATTTTCAATAATATATTAGAATTTATTAGAAATAAAAGGGAGCTTGACTTTCTGAATGCCAGGTTAAAGGTAGGTAGCTTCATCTCTGATACTAGTGAACACTAATTGTCAGCAAGAAAATTGTGGGCAAAAATAACTCTTGATCTGACAAGGAAACAAGTGAGAAGACTAAAACTTGTAAGATAGACGGAGACTTAATCAAACGACTAAAACCAGGAGTGACACAAGTGAGAAGAGTTAGGTATCAGTACCACAGTGATGGTTCACAGTAGCCTCACATTGTTCGGTCCTGAGACAAGAAAAGACTTTTCCATAGAAAAATAGATACCCTGCAATTTGTCTAACACTAATTCCAAGAATGTCACCACCAGGCTGCTATAAAAGCCATCACAGCAAAACAGTTGCCAAAGCAATTTTTGTGCCCTGGTAACAGCATTCTAATGTTGCCTCTTTATTAAAAATCGTGAGGACAGTGAGACATCGGCAGGGATCACAGCAGAACAGTGGCCTCTTAGAAAAGGATTTAGCCAGTCATGGTTTACAGCAGATCTAAACACCATCTGAAGATGGACTTTTTCTCAGCCGTCTGTGTTATGTTATCGCTCAGCTGTCCAGTCAGATTCCCTGTATTTTCCAACACATCCTGCATTATCATCAGATAATTCAGATGATTTGAATAACTGACCTTCACACAACCTCATCACAAAGCATCACAAATTCAGAACATTGGCAATGTTTCTAGATTTTTTTAATTATATTCTAATTTGGGAATGCACTTTTAGGAAAGTGTTCAATTATTCTCCCTGGATCTTTTCTTTACTCACTACATCACAAATTAAAACCCTACTAACAGTACGAATTGTCTTTTCATGGTTACTTGTTGCTTCTTCTCTCTTTAGTATGACAATTATCCACTCTGAGCCCACAAAAATGACCCTGAATAGGTGCAAATGAAGTGCAAAGGACTAAGGTGATTCCTGATATGTACTCCAATAACTGGCTACCATACCCACTTCAGATAACCATTTCTTAAACTCAAAGAGCTGCTCTTGAAGTCCCCTTTTGCTTCTGTGATAAATACACTGCTCAAGAGTTTTATTCTTCTGACGGCCAAGAACTTTACTTCTAATCCAAATTTATTCACTGCCAGTGTATCCTCATTACTTACTCCAACATTTGTCCTGCAAAACTCTTTCCCTGGCATTTGTTCTTTAGGCATATTTATATAGTAACACATCCATTCTCAGACTTTGCTTTTCCAAGCCAATCAAAGCTTCCTCACAATATATATTGTCTGTTCCCTGATGAGCCTCACAAGTCTACCTGCACCTGCTCCAGCCTGTACTTAAGGGATTGTACATACCTGCAGTGTTAAGGGCTTATCAGGGCCTTGAGTGATGGCTCATGGAGCTTCTTGTCCTTGCCCAGGGTGAGAGGAGAAGCAGCAGCAGCAGCATAACACCAGTCTGCATGCGTGGGCAGCACAAGAGAAGTAGGCAAGCGTCCCACACCTGGGACCCCACTAGCAGCACAATCCCAGCATTGACATCAGCTGGGCACGGAGCCAGCCTGCACCCGGCAAGGCTGCCACCAGCCTTAAAACTAAATCACTCACATCTGAGCAGTTCGCTTAGCTTAAACCTGCCACAGGAGCTGTACAGCCAAATCCCAGCAAGGCAGGGCTGCAGTTGACAGGTCCCAGCGGAACGGAGCTGGATCCATGCAGTGCTAAGCCAGGTATCCCTAACCGTGGGACTCCATCCACCTGCAGCTGAGGTTATTCACACATGAATTCAGCAGGTCAGCTGTGTGCCCCTTCAGAAACATCACTGAACACAGGTTGTGCTCCATCACACCGATGTCTCATACACATTGCGCTAGTGAGACTGATCCTCGAATACTATGTTCAGTTCTGGGCCCCTCACCACAAGAAGGATGTTGAGGCTCTGGAGCGAGTCCAGAGAAGAGCAACAAAGCTGGTGAAGGGGCTGGAGAACAGGCCTTATGAGGAACGGCTGAGAGAGCTGGGGGTGTTTAGCCTGGAGAAGAGGAGGCTGAGGGGAGACCTCATTGCTCTCTACAACTACCTGAAGGGAGATTGTGGAGAGGAGGGAGCTGGGCTTTTCTCCTGAGTGACAGGGGTCAGGACAAGAGGGAATGGCCTCAAGCTCCACCAGGGGAGATTCAGGCTAGACATTAGGAAAAAATTCTTCACATAAAGGGTCATTTGGCACTGGCAGAGGCTGCCCAGGGAGGTGGTTGATTCACCTTCCCTGGAGGTGTTTAAGTTGCGGGTGGACAAGGTGCTGAGGGGCATGATTTAGTGTTTGATAGGAATGGTTGGACTTGATGATCCAGTGAGTCTCTTCCACCCTGGTGATTCTATGATTCCACATTCCAAGCTGCTACAGTGCAGAGATCAAAACCAGTTGTATTCTGTATTTCCTGTGCTATTTTGTCATCGGTTCATTTCTTTGTTGGTTTATTAAGAGGAGGAAAAAAAAATGTTGTGGGTTATGATAATAAATTCCTTTCTAAACAAGTATGGATTTTTCAAGATAGTTGTTTCTGGACAGTTGCTGGTAAGTTTGAGGTAGGTGCCAGCAGGCACATACTACATCTTCCCCCCCAACACTGGAAATGTAAGAGCATCACAGCTCAGCTGGAAGGAGACCTCCTCACCACAAT
This sequence comes from Piaya cayana, assembly GCA_013389865.1. Lineage (NCBI taxonomy): Eukaryota > Metazoa > Chordata > Aves > Cuculiformes > Coccyzidae > Piaya > Piaya cayana. The sequence goes on along the minus strand of WAAB01016662.1, from coordinate 63,217 downwards.
CCAATTCTGCTAGATCCAAAAAGTCTAATACAGTTATCTCAGCTACATTCTTATGCTGTATCCACCATCGCCTGCATTAGCACTTCCACAAATATGGTCAATACATTCATTATACTCGCTGCAGTCTGCATGCCAGATTTTGAAATCCTCTAGCAGCTGTTTCAATTGACAACAATGCCATAACTCCTGGGGGTGTTGAAATAGTGGTGTGTACCTATACGTCCCCCTGGCAACACCCATCTGGTGTGACATTTGCTTGCTGCATCTTTCAGTCTAGGAGAAAAGCCATCCTCACAGTCACATTGTGTTCAGGAAAAAGCTGTGCTGCAGGAACCAAACTGTCAGAGGCAAAGGGAGAGACAGAAAGAAGACTGGCTATGTGCTGCAGGTAGTTCCTGGGTTTAACAAAAGTCATAAGTAGGGACGTTATCTGTAGGGACAGATCAGTAGAAGGTATCCTGGATAAAGGAAGGAGACAGCACTCCAGTGATGGAGGAGAGGAGAGAATATAAATAGGGGAAGAACGCAGAAAGAAAACAGGAGAACTGGGACTCATACAAATAACAATGGAGAAAAAATTGGGGGGGGGGAAAGGAATAGAAAAGTAGCAAAGAAAAGAACACAGAAGACAAAGATGGGGACTTGAAAGAAAAGTGACTTTACAAATAAAGAAGATGAGTTAGAAAAGATTCCTGATTTCATTTGAAGCCAGTTCATTTGCAGGATAATTGCTTCCAAAGCTGAGCTGGTTTTGGCAGCTGCATAGCTTGAGATTGCAGGCCTCCCAGGTGGCAAAGGGAGCGGGAGAGTTAGCATGGGATTGAAACAAGCTGGGGGAGGATTGCACAAGGAGAACTGAGACCCCTTCATTTCACAGAGCTACATCCACACTAATTTCTCTCTTTCCACTGTGTAATGGGAAAGAGATTCTTTGCAGTGGCTGGAAAGCAAGGCAAGTTTATTTTCAGGAACAAAGTCATATTTTAAGAGGTCTCAAAACTGAGAAAATTAAAGTTTGCTAAACAAAGGCTTTAGAAGATTGGTTATCCTTTTAAAAGGAACAAAACGGAAGATCTTATTGCAAAGGTACAAGGCTTTTCTTTCCGTGCCTGCTGTAGCACAAGCAGCTCCTATCCCAGGCTTCCTTCTCCTGGTCCATGGAAGCCCTGTTTAGGAACAAGCCCATAGAAAAAAAACTGTCCTCAAAGTCTTCGCTGCTGTCAAAAGAAATGGACAAATACTTCTGAATGCAGTTCAAATGCCAAAGTCATTCAAGAAAGTTATAAAAAATGAATGAATGAAAATTGATGTAGTGACCAAAATGGCCTCATGGCTAAAAGACAACCCAGTTCCTAGTTCTGCCAATGACTCCTCTGTCACTCTCCTCAGTTCATTATCTGCACGCTACAGACTTTGAAAGAACCTATTCAAGACTGAGAGCCTCACACTCAAATCATGACAGCTGGAGACAAGCACACCAGGTTTTCAACAGAAGGACAAATTCTAGGAATGAAAAAATCCAGCTGCCAAACACACAGGCCGGAGAGGTTTTTGATTTTGTTAGTGCAGGAAACTAAGAGTATGATGAGGAATTGGAGGAAAGAAAAGACTGAACGCATCAGAAGTGCTGAGTGTTCAACAATGGCCTGGGGCCACCCTACAGCAGAATAGAGCTGCGTGTCGTGCAGAAGCAATGCACACGTTTAGGAGCAAGTTTTTCCAGATCAGGACCCCTGGCTCTCTTACTGCAGTGTTTGCTAAGAAGAATTTACTGTTACCTGAGGTAATGGACATGCAGGTGAAACAGCAAGTTGGATTAATATTTAATTTCACAGAAAGAGTCATTGGGTACTGGAACAGGCTGCCCAGGGAGGTGGTTGATTCACCTTCCCTGGAGGTGTTTAAGGCACAGGTGGACGAGGTGCTGAGGGACATGGTTTAGTGTTTGATAGGAACGGTTGCACTCGATGATCCAGTGGGTCTCTTCCAACCTGGTTGCGCTATGATTCTATGATTCTATGACTCTATGATTCTGTAATAACAATGTGCAATAACAGAGCAGTTGCCAGTCTCCTGGAGAACATGGCAAACACTAAAATTCACTTTCAAAACACAGGCTGCTATTTTCACTCACAAGAAAAGCAACCAATTCCTTCTCCAAATTGCCAGCCGCTAGTAGCTTATAACATGAGCCATTCTGTAAAATAGAGTTTACATCAGCTGACAAACTACAACCGTCATTACAGGTTTAGAGATAATGGACATCACCTTTCTGCTGTCTTTTAGTACATCTCCCTTTGTTTCAACTCCAGTTTACACCAGTTAACTCTTGCAAGCAACACAACCAAGCATGTTGTGTTAACAATAACACCAGGCGTGTGATCCATCAAAGGGCTGATGACAGGCACACTAATCAATGAGAGCCACTTGTTCTAATAACTGTTGAGAACCTGAAAAACAGGAAAACGTGGGGAACATCCATCTTGTAGGAGTCTACATGAGAAATGTGGAACGGTACAAGTCTATAAGCGTAGCCTGGAAACGGTGGAATTAAGTCTAGTGCCTTTTTTCTCTTCTGTTTTGGGATGTCTGTGAAGGGCTAAAGTGAAAATCCTCAGGGGGAGATATCCAGGAATTGATTTGTGAAGCCAGTCGTAGGTCCCTCCCTGGAGATTTCACCTGCCTGACGTTTTTTGTCACGAACGAGCTGAGTGCAGACAAGAAGTTGTCCCTTGGCATCAAGGCCAATGTTTCAATTTTTCCTGCTGCTGGCACATATCGTCTTGCTCTAATGAGATTTGCAAACCAGCAAAGGAATCATACTAGAAAGTATCTTACCTTTGAGCTGGGGAAAAGCAAAACAAAAGCACACGATGCGCAAATTTGCTTCAGCAGAGCTGCATCACTGCACAAAGGATGCAAACTTCTTCCTAAATATATCACAATAGTAAGTTCAGCCCTGCAAACAAACTCACTCTAAAACTGCATTTTAGCTGTACATAAGACAGTTTGTATGTGAAATTGGTCACAGACTGCAGTTTCCACCACTTTCAGACCCCTCTCCATGAAAATGTTCATTCCTCCCCCTTTATATTCTTCTGGTTGTGTTTTTAATTTTATTCTTCCCTCAACAAGTTTATCGGCACCTTTCTTTATGGCAACATAAGTAAGAAGGATTGTTCTGTCCTAGAGAAGGTCCATCAGCAATCACACTATCTTTTTAATCAAAATTGCCACTCAACCAATGTGTGTTTCTAATGAAATTGCGCTTTTCTTCGATAAACCTCTTTCTATTATTTTTTATCGAGATTTTCCCGCACAGCTGATTTTGGCTGATACACTTGTAATTGACAACTTGACACAAGCCGGTACCTTTTCTGAATATTAATCATACTGCCTGCTCCCCAGTCCTTAGAAACGCAATGCTACAAGCTACAAATATTATTTTTTCCCCTCTCAAAACCCAGAGACGTGGTGTTAAGATTTTTAGGCCTGAATTGCGGCTGCAGAAATGTTAAAACTAAAGGAGCTTTGCTGAGCCACACCTTTAAGCAGGCAAATCATTCACCAATATAGTCATGAAGGGGTAAACCTGGGTAGTTTTGGCCAGCAATATCAGGAATCCAAAGATTACTCACTCACATTTTCCATACTTACCATCAAGTTACATCAATATTTTCTCTCAAGACACAGGAGAAATTGCTTTTTTTTCTCTAGGTGCTCGCCTCCTTGGCAGGTGAGATCGCTCCTTACGTGGGCAGAATTCTCAAGGTCAGTGGAAGATTTTAGAGTGTAGGAATCCAGGCAGCCCTAAAGACAAAATATCAATACGAGTGGTATTTCTTTATTACATATTCCTAGTTCCCATTTATCAGACTGGTTATCTCTTCTCATGCCATAGCCACAACCTCCTTTCAGCACTGTATTATAAACAACCAGCCAGGGCTTTTTTTTAGCTGTGTAATTAGAAGTCATTCCTTCTCTGTTTAATTTCTCCTTTTGTAAGTATAGCTCCCAGTCATTACCAGATGGCTATTGTTACTCTTATTATTGACCCTGCTGTCTAGATACCTACTTACACTTATTATCCACTCTTATTTTCCCAAATAAGGACCTTAATGAGGACAAGCATAGTCATTATCTCTACAATTGTGTATTAAGTATTTCAGCTTTAAAATTCTTATCGTAAGCAGCAAGGGAGCATATGTTCAGAATTATTTTTTAAAATACCTCCTTTATTATGCTGTCAAATGATTCAATACTAATGATATTTTTTGCAGTCGCTGGAATGCTGATGCTTTATAACCTCTACCTTATTTATTGTACAAGGTTTATTTCCTTGGATTTGCTCCATAATAGCTTTTGGCCCTTCAACAAATTAAAAAGATGTTAAAAAGAAGCAAAAGGAAATTAACCCTTGCTTAGCTCTAGAAATATGTCCATATCTGAAGGGGTTTTTTTTCTTAAAAGTTGTTATTCCCCTTGACTAATTAATATTAAAATTCCATACAAACTGTGTTTTTCTTCTCCTACAAGCTCATCTTAATTATAAAGATTTCCTGATCTTCTTTCTGTCACTGAGGATCAGTGCAGATGCAGAGGATCCCAAACCAAAAAAAATCACCTCATTACCTTCAGCGTCCATGACTTCTGTCCAAGTTGTCCCTGCTGCGTCAGCCAAAAGAACTGCATCATTTCTCCCGATCCACCGGCCCCATCCATCAATGCCCTTTCTGCCACGTCCGCTTTGTTTGCCTGTCCCTTTGGTAAACTTTGCGCTTCAGCATTTTAACATCCGAAGGCCGCTAGGAAGATCTTGGCACTGAGCAAACCTACCAGGCACCACAGCAGGAGGGCAGGTAAAAAGCAACCTGGCTGGGGCACCTGCTGGGGCTGGATTCTATGCTGGGATGGCTCTGGTAGCATGACCCAGAAGTTATAAACACATACGCCTGATGGACAGAGGCACTTGATCTTCCAGGGCAAAAGGACATTTTGTAAGTGGATGATGTGTCTTTGTAGCAACTCACTACCAGTTGTGATTTACCAATGTGCCCAACATGAGCTTAAAGCTGTAATTCCATCTTTGGAAGCTTGGGACACAAAGCTCAAGATTACACAGAACGACGTAATGAGGTTTGTAGGGAGCATCCTCACTCACATAGAATCATAGAGTAGAATCATAAAATACTTTTGTTTGGAAGGGAACTCAAAGATCATCCAGTTCCAACCTCCCACCAGATCAGGCTGCTTAAACCCCATCCAACCTGACCTTGAACCCCTCCAGGGATGGGGCAGCCACAGCTTCCCTGGGCAACCTGGGCCAGGACCTCTTCATGGTGAAGAAATTCTTCCTCATATCTACTCTAAACATAGGCAAGATTTAGTGATATATAAAAGCATATCAATGCTATATTCACAGCTTGGGTGATTATGCAGTGCCACTAATAATAATAGTGGATATTTATCAGGATGGGGCTGAATATTTTTCTTCAAGTTTTAAATCAGATATTCCTGGCAAAGAAAACCATTTGCTATATGGTGGCCTTTTCTATGCAGGGGAACATACACCCTAATACATTATAATAACCTCGTAACATTCATTACAGGGTTGAGTCAGCAAATACTAACAAGGACCATTTTCTGCTCTGCTCACAGCCTTTCCCCAGTACTGGCCTGGGGAACTTAAGATATAATTGAATTCATGGTCCATCAGAGCCCCCACTGAGAAGGTTCTAATTAGTTATGAAGATGCAAATGTCTAAGCCCTAATATCATCTTCTTCAGGCCACTATACAAGAGTGAAATATTTTGAAGCTAGCTCATTTGAAACTTAATCACATTAGCAACACAGATGAAAGTACAGACAAGACTGTCAATGCTACCTGGCATATTATCCCATGAAATTTATGCTTCCCCAGTTCTAGAAGCACACCTCTTATTTTGGCTACAAGTCACAATTCATCAGAATTACAAATTATTTCAAGACACCCTTCAATTCTCCTCTCCTACACGGATTTAACTTTAATTGTTTATTGTGCATCACTAGCAGCTACACAAATGCTGTTCTATTTTTGTCTTCAACAACAAAGGTGTTTGCTAGCATCCCACCAAGACAAGGAGCGAATACTTATGAAAAGATTTATTAGCTTAAATGGGCACGTTTATAGCTTCATTTGTTTTTGTCAAACAAACAATTTGTACCATTCATTCTAATTCCTAACGTGGACAGCTCTTTGCTGACTCAGAAGCCTGCGTTTGCAATGCCTTTCCAAGTGGTACCCTGCTGAAAATATCTCTGTCCTGCATCAAAAAAAAGGAAAAAAAATAAGAAAAAGAAAAAAAAAACAAAAATAATCAACTCCACCAATTTTCTTTGGATTTCTCCAACAGATTCCCATGGATCAGCCAAGAACAGTGCTTTCACTGAGCAAATTCCTGTCTCAGTAATATTGCAACTATGCACTCAGCTACACACTAAACAACTCAGTAACGACCTGTGAATTTGAAACAGTCAAAGCTTGGCTCTAACAGGACTGTAATCAGGGAAAATGAGAGATCTGATGACTCAGCAAATTAGATTTCCATAAGGTTTTGATTTCATTGACTGTATTTACACCAACAGAAGAGAAAAATCTCAGGAGTCGTAATGCAGATTGGTCTAGTCTAATGAAGCACATAGCAGAGGGGAACTCGAGTCAAGCCTTCTATTTCCCTTATTTTCCCCAGTCATTTGATTAATTAGCGAGTCAACAGCATTCTTGATGAAGGCTCCAGGCTGAAGGATTTTGCTCTGGGTGCACAGGCGGGGACCCACAACACAGAAACCAACATGGGGGCAGCACACAAATCGTTTTACAAGCTGCACTGACAGATGCAGGGCTTCAATCATGCTTTGGGACCAAGCCCATTCTCATACATAGTGCAGCTGTCTCGTTGTGGGAGAAATCAGGCTTCTCCCTCGTCTTTAAGGGCAGCCGAGGGCAGGCATCGTCATGCAGACAGCAGCCAGGGCCATCCCACAGCCCAGGCAGCAGAGAAAGAGAATTTACAGCTTCATTCGGCACCAGAGCCACCAGAAAGGCAGAACTAATCTGAAAGGGAAACCCAAACTCCGACTTTATTGCCATTTTTCAAGATTCCTATCATGATATCAGAGTTGAAGTGCAGGTTCTTTAAGTAAGGAAACCGCTGATTAAAGACTCACCAGCTAGGGGAGGCAGGACTGAAATCAAAACCACCAGCCAGGACACTTTAGGCCTTGTGAAAGGCTCCAGCCCATAAATCTAATCTCTTACTGTCAAGTCAGCCCCAATTGAGTAATAGTTGTGCTTCAAAAGCCAGAAGCAGAGAGATCCCTCTTCTCCGACCCCAGTGTTGGGTGGTGTGGATGTATCACCTCCTGCAATTCAAGGCCCACAGTCCTGTCACAGTCCAAGGATCCTGACAACAGGCGGTGTTAGCGCCGCTCTCAGAGGACACAGGCTCTCGCTGCCTAGAGATGCCATCCTCTCCTTCTTATATCCAAAATTAATTCATTCTACGTCCAGTTTGCCCCCAGTAATTCTAATAATAAACCCCCTGTAGTCCATCCCCAGGCTCGCCTTTAATTATGCAGTCACGACCCCTTCAAACGGGCTCTGCTCTTTGATCTTCAGTTTAGTGCTGCCATCGATGTTCTTAATCCCTTTTTCTTTCCATGTACACTTGTAAAGGCACGGAAAGGAGAATAAAGCAGAACAAGTTCCCATTAAAGCTTAGGGGATTCTTGTCCCAGGCCAATAGCAGGCGTGCTTTGAGCTACTGGCCCCTCCTGCCTCCTTGATGAAGCACAGATCCACATGTGGACACTGGCCGAGCAAGCACCCAGCAACCTGTTGGGGCAAAATGGCCTGAAGATCGTATGCATCCAAGAGGCAGAGGTTACATATGACTAATCTCTTCATTTTCAGTTCCATAGTGGCCTACTCTGAATACTAATCAGCGGAAAAATAGAGGAAGCAATTATTTATATGGGCCTCCTCATTTATCAAAGCATGAAGCTCTAGGTTCAGTGCACGTTAGCTCAGACAGCAGAGACCACAGGGAGCTTACAGCTTCTTCCAGCTACCAAAATAGCGATTAAATTCATTCCATGGCCACTTTCCTTACACAGCTGGGCACCCATCAGTCACAGCCCCTTCCCAGGAAAGTCCACTTCCCTCAGCTTATCTCCAAAGAGCAGTCCTGCGTGCGCATTAGCTACTTCTCGTGGACTGCATGCTGTTCGCAGGCTGTTCGAGAGACACAACCACTGTCCGAGCAATAATCGCTCGCTGCTCAAGTCCCCCACCACTCCCATCCTGCCTGCATAATTAAAAATCTGTTACCTCCTCCGAACTGGGCTAACGATTGGCAGCTCTCTCACAGCAGCGCTCAGCAGACGCAGGGATTTAACAGATGGCAAGAGAATGACGCGGTTCAACATTTCGACGCGATGTCACAAGATCGGACTGGTGTAGATTTGGTAACAAACAAAAATGAAAAGCATGATAATTGTGGAATCAATAAGACACAGATAACAAAACAAATTAAAGGCATCTCATACAGTAGGGAGTGGGTTTAATTTGTTGAAGAAGAGAAAGATAAAAATAAGCTTGTTTCTCTGGTACGTTGCAGTAGGAGTAGAACCTGTTTATATATTTCCCATTTCCCAATTATCAATTGCAAAGCAATATTAACCTCTTTCTACTAAACACCTAAGCACTGAGAATTAAAAGATGTGGTACCTAGATTTCATTCAAGTAGTTGCGCTGTACATACCATCAGCTGTTTCTTATAGAGGTAATGTACCGCAGCTAAAAATGGGGACTGAAACTGTCTTAAACATGCCCTGATTTTGCACCTTGCTGCTTTGCTAAAGCCGAAAGCATGTGTAAAAAAGATAAGTAATTGGATCTTCAGTTTTCATCTATCTCTAGCAATATTCCGAGAAGACAGGCTGAAACAAAGAGCCTAGGGAATATTTGAAATCAAATCAAGCTAACACAAAGAAATGCTCAAAAATGGAGGTGAAAAACAATATCGAGAATTTCTTATTTTATTTATGAGTTTGTTAATGTTTAGCTGAAAGCGTGTAAAATATCAGCATTTCACTGAATGTGCTTTCTTCATACCAACCTACGTGACATTATGCCTTTGGTTCTTGAACTTTTCGAAAAACAATCGGTATACCACATGATGGACAAGTACCTAAACACAATGTGAAAGATTCCTATAAAAACACTAAAAATGCATTAAATATTTCAGCACTTAAGCCATGTAGCAGGTCTACCCTCTGTCTGGAATTGGAGGCAAAGAACACCAGAGCAATTTCTTCGCATCCAGCTCTCGTGGCCCAGCTTTTTCTGCTGCTGTCTGTCACCATCTGAAAGTTGCATTAAATCACCCAGATCATGCAACAACAGTAAGAAAGTAATCGGGTAGGATTTATTACCTGCGCCTCCATAAAGACTTCTGAGCTGCCAATCTGTGAGGTAAGTGAGTAAGATGGCAAACATAGAGCTACAGACAAGTAGAACACAGTGTCCTTGCCCCAAGGGGAAGCCACATCGTGCCATTTCAGGTCATTTTAGTGCGTTCACACAGATAAGATGCTTCCTTGGAACAAAAAATTCAGGTCAGGGATGGCAGACTTGGGTTTCACTTTTTATGCGGAGCTTTAAAAAATGCAGCTGAACTATTGATCGGGTGTTACTGTTTCCCAAGACGTGCTTATCATAACAGCACCTATGGTCTAAGAAAGGGTCAGATGCTGCCGTGCAAGAAGACAAAGGACAGATACGGGGGGACTCACAGGGGAAGCTGTGAAGGACGACGGTGATAGCTGGTGCAAACCAGCTGGAGGGCAGCAAGAAAGAAGGAGAGAAACTTCCAGTTTATTAAAAGCTGTTGCTCTAGCTGTTACACAGCCTGCACAAAAGCTGCTGTCATGTCAGGCTCCCTCGAATAAAGGATTCCCTCAGATCCAGTTTGTTTCATTCTAGCCCAAGGCACAACACATCCAAAATAAGACTGGATGTTACCCTTGCAAAAATATTTACCTTTAATTTTACAAACAGAAAATAACACCAGCGAGGAGATACTGTTGAACAGAAAACCTGCAGCTCTGGTGCTGATGGCATCAAAGTGCTTCCTCCCCTTCCTATGGCTCAGGTTCCACACAAGCCCACAGATCCCACCCAAGATAACTACTGATCTTCAGGGATTAACCAGGCCACCCTGACTTAGATCTTTGCACTCAGTAAAATTTGGGTAAATTACATTATATCTTCTCTAATCTCCTTGCCCACACTTGCTCTGTGATCCCAGGCCACTCGGACACCCAGACACCCTCTATTTCCTCCCCAGGAAATCTATCTGTCCCCAAAGGATCCTTCTAGAGTGCTGCAAGCTCAGTAAAACTGTAGGAGAACAAGTAATTGAAACAGATTCTGCACAGCATTTAAAAATCAACCCTTAATTACAAATTGGCAACCTCAAAAATGCCAAAGACTGAGGTAGGTGGCAGAGCCTCACCAAAAAAAGCCATGAAAATTGATTACAAAAGATTAGAGGGGTAAAAATATTGTTTAAGTCTAGAACTTCCACTCACCCATCACATAAAATCTAGGACAATAGATGGTATAATGGTATCAAGTTCATCAGGTACTGACTTTTACTTTATGGAGCTCTTCATCCCTCCATCCACCGACACTATCTCCACAATTAAAATCTGCTCTGAAAACTCTAAATCTATAGAACTAAAACTTGTTCAGAGCATTATCCCCAATGTATCATAAAGGTGTTTTACATCCTCTCCCCCGAAGAGGTTTTAGACTACAACTACAACAAAGAACAAATGCGTATCTGATGAATAAAAAGGAGTAAAGTTCTTTGTTAACTCCCAAATTCAACAAAGTACTTAAATACGTGCCTAACTTCAGGGAGGAAGAGGGACACGAGCAGCTATTTCAAGTCTTTGCTGAATTGAGGTCCTGAACACACAGATTTCTTTCTTTTCTCCTTCAGAATTTTCACAGAATTACTAGGTTAGAAAAGACCTCCAGGAACATTGAGTCCAACCATTCCAATCAATCACTAAACCATGTCCCTCAGTACCTTGTCTTCCCGTGCCTTAAACACCTCGAGGCAAGGTGACTCAACCACCTCCCTGGGCAGCCTCTTCCAGGCCTCAATGACCCCTTATGTGAAAAATTTCTTTCTGATGTCCAGCCTGAACCTCCCCTGGTGGAGCTTGAGGTCATTCCCTCTTGTCCTGTCCCCTGTCACTCAGGAGAAGAGCCCAGCTCCCTCCTCTCTACAACCTCCCCTCAGGTAGTCACAGAGAGCAATGAGGTCTCCCCTCAGCCTCCTCTTCTCCAGGCTAAACAACCCCAGCTGCCTCAGCCACAACTAGTAAGACTTGTGATTTAAGTGATTTTTCTGAAGTTACATGAGTATCATTAAATAAGTATTCAGCAGAAAAGACTCAGATCAAGAGACAAGCTGAAATAGCATCACTAAGTTCAAGCTTTTGATAATGTTTACCTCTATTTCATTTTCAAAGTACAGAGAATGCCAAATCCAGCCTGCTTTTCGTATGCAATTAATCCCACCAAATCCTTTGGGACTACTTCTGAAAAGTAAAACAAGCAGGATTTAGTTCATAATCCAACACCAACAGGAAGGGAAAATATGATAGTGTTTTATCCCCAGCAAAGAACCCTGGCATTAAATCCCCAGGAGTGAGTAAAGCGTCAGTGCACACTCTGCGGCTAATCTGGCAGCGGGGCAATTTCCTGTTTGTAATTTATATTTTTGCCCAAATGACTGTAGGGAGGCAGATGGTCACACCAAAGGAGGACAGTTCTGGAAAGAAATCTCCCTCCCTCAGGAATACTTCACAGGATCAGTCTGGGGGCTGCCAAAGCAAGATTTTTTTTTTGCCAGGCAGTCAGATCACGATACCCTGAAAAAATTTCTTCAGGTTCTGGCTTCTGAATCTAATTCTTACCATCTAATAAATATAACGCTGAGGAAAGAAGAGCTAAAAGACATTTCTGCGACTGGATAGTGTCTTGAATGCTAATGACTGGATGTCGAGACTCATTTCAGGTTTTTATCATCCGAGACAGGGAAGCTTTTCTGACTGCGTTTTCTGCATCCTTAGTAGCACACCCTGGGTTACTGATTATCTGGGATATCATCAGCAAGTTTTCAAGAAAGATACTAATTTCCTTCAGGCTGCAATGGCTCAAGCAGATCAAATTTCTGAAACACAGGCCACAGAAACCTGACTTGAGCCAAGGGGTTTACTCTCCCTCATAATTTTCCGCCATTTTCTGACACCAGTTAACAGGGCCTTCTTTGTTTTGTTTTAAAGAGAGAATGAGGAATTCTCAGGACTATGTATGAAAATACATGATGGTATTGCAACCTATATATTCTTTCTTTGAATGCTGAAATAGCCTTTCCCTGAATTCTCAATGTGCTAGAAAGACTTTGATCATCAACCACAACTTCAGCTAGAAAACCTTCAGGGCCGTCAGGTAATAAAAGTGGGTTTTGGACAGCGAAATTAAATGAAATGCTGCTGTGATCAACAAGCTAAAGAGTTACCAGGTTTGATTTTGATTGTTATTATCCCAAGTTTCAGAATTAAAGCTGGATTTAGAATGGTGGAAGCGTGTCTCACCTTTTATTTACCTGTTTCACTGGTCCGCAGGCTGAATAAGACATCACTTCTTTAAGGTTTTCATACTTGGCTGAGAGATATTCCTCATAAGCCTGGGGACTACGGAAAGAAGCTTTATATTACATTTTAAAATACTGGATTATGTTCCATGCTATAAATCATAAAATCAGCAACCTTGGAATCACAGAATACGTGTGACTATATCCTCAGCAAATAGCTTAGAGTATTTCAGCTCTTTTGTCCTGTCTCCCTAGTGATAACAAATATGGAGATTTCAGTGCTAAATTTGGTGGCTTACTAGACTTATACCAGTCTATTAGTATTTCTTAATTAGATAAGCAGGAAGAGATTCTGAAATGCAGCTTAAGGGAAAAATTGTGTTGAATACTAAGTGTTGCTAGATATAAGAACTGCTATAATTCCCAATCATTTAATCATAGAATCATAGAACAACCAGGTTGGTAAAGACCCACCGGATCATCGAGTCCAACCATTCCTATCAGACACTAAACCATGTCCCTTAGCACCTCGTCCACCTGTGCCTTAAACACCTCCAGGGAAGGTGAATCAACCCCCTCCCTGGGCAGCCTCTTCCAGGCCCCAATGATCCTTTACGCGAAANTGGCCCTGCTGGTCACACCGTTTCTGATACAAGCCAAGATGCCATTGGCCTTCTTGGTCACCTGGGCCACTGCTGGCTCATGTTCAGTCGCTGTCAACCAACACCCCCAGGTCCCTCTCCTCCAGGCAGCTCTCCAGACAGACTTCTCCCAGTCTGTAGCTGCTCAGGGTTGTTGTGTCCCAAGTGCAGGACCCGGCATTTGGCTGTGTTAAACCTCATGCCATTGGACTCTACCCAGTTTCAGAAGAAGCAGAAATAAGCAAGATGTCCCACATCTTTGGCCTTCACCCAGTAAAACAACAGTCGTTTTCATGGGAGCTGCTTTATTTCCAGTCAGGTGTTTGGGGTCAGACCAACAGAGTCGTTACCGAATGGCACCATGTCTGATGTGTGCAATATCAATTTGTACCCAGCACACGTATTAACAGTCCCACCAGATTTCCACAGCAGCCAGTAAAACTGTCTCATGAGTGAACCAGGCCCTAGAGGCCCCAGAGGCCCCAGTCGGTGGCAAAAACCTATCACAAAAAAAAAAAAAAAAAAAAAAAAGGAAAAAAAAAAAAAAATCCAACAGCCAATACACATTTAATAAAGATAAGAAGGCCCTTTAAAAAGAGTAAACCGGGCCCTAGAGAACAAAAAAACCCAAGAAGGTAAAAAAAAAAAAAAAAAAAAAAAAAAAAAAAAAAAAAAGCTGGAAAGGTTAAATGAAAGGAACTCTCAGAGCTGACATAATGTGAAAAACGTCCAGTAGGCTTCAAAGATAAAAATCAAGATAAATTGCTGAGATAATCCCCACTTCAGTCCATTACTATGCATGGAAAAGCTGGAAGAGAAGCAATAATCTCCTTGCGATCAGAATGACAGACTTGTTTATGTTGGAAAAGACCTTTATGATCATATAAACCCAACACTGCCAAGTCCACTGCTAAACCACAGTACTAAGTGCCACATCTCCATCTCTTTTAAACAGCTCCAGGTATGGGGTTTCAATCACTTCCCTGGGCAGCCTGTCCCAGTGCTTGACAACCCTTTCAGTGAAGTTTTATTTTCTAATATCCAGTTCAAACTTTCTCTGGTGCAATTTGAGGCCGTTTCCTCTCGTCCTGTTACTTGGTACTTAGGAGAAGAGACCAACACCTGCCTCCCTGCAGCCCCCTTTCAGGTATCTGTAGAGACTGATAAGGTCTCCCCTGAGCCTCCCCTTCTCAATTCAGAACAGCCCTAGTTCCCTTAACCACCACAAATAAGACCTGTGCTCCAGATCCTTCACCAGCTTCAGGCAGAACGTTTTAGACAACACTCAGAAAAGCTGAGCAGCTTGAATAAAATCACTGAGGAAAGGAGAGCCAAGAATAAAATTCAGGTCTGCTAACTTGCAGCTACGTGCTCAGCACTCAACTATTACATCTAATGTGTGGGAAGGGAAACGGCAGACTGTATTTAAAGATGGCAGAATTTACTCCTAGAAAGGTAAATGATTCATAAAACTCCATACAAGTGAACACATCCCTGCATCTACAATCAACCACATTCGGGCATTTAAGACAACAGCACCGCTCATTTCCAAGTCACAGCTCTCGTGAACGAAGAGCATTCAAGGTGATATTCTTGGCTTGTTAAGAGCAGCAGATGCCCATCTGCTGGGATTTGGTTTGACAGAATTTCATCCCTTCACAGTTCTTTTCTGCGTGTCTATTTATTTTTTTATAATGCAATCTCCCTCATTTCTCCTCAAAGCAAAACCCTAAGCATGAAGTCTGATGCATTCAGGTAGCCATAGACTTGCCTGTTCACTGAAGACTTAGAAAAAGAAAACATAGCAAATGACCTGACATATTCGAAATTGGAAAAAAAAGTGAACAGTGAAAGTTATTTTTTTTCCTGCAAAACATGTAGGAAAACCCTAGAGGCATTGGTTGAAAAGACAGTTAGTTATAGAAGAAACTAAGAACAGAGAGAAAACAGTGTAGACATCCAGGGCACATCCATACCTTGAATATTACAAGAATTTCTCATCATTCCATGCCACAAACAAGGCAAGAAGAGTAGATGTAAGAAGAGCAACCAAGAATGCTCAGAGGAGTCTATTATGCCTTCCTAAAGGACAGGGTTACAGATTAGAACCCTTTGGACAAGAAAAGTGGTTATGAAAAGTGAAAAACTATTAAAATATTTTGGACGTACAGATGAAACTCATATAATTAAGATAGATTTAAATGACTTCAAAAAAAACCCACCTGCATTCCAGAAGTAGTTCAACATAAGTTGTCATATCCTTAGAAATTACGGAGATTATGGTTTAGATGTTCCTCATGTGACCAGGTTCAAGTAGATCATTACATATGATATAATAAGAAAATAAATTTAATTGAGTGAGGTGCAGGCCACAATGACCACTAGAAAAGCTTGCAATAATGCTGCCTGCAGGTACTATTTTCTTAGCAACATAGAAATTGGATAAATTTTATGTTAGAGGACTGCAGGTTTTTCCTGCATCTCTAGTTTGACCTAAGAATGTCTCCTGTGTCCACAGCTGTATGTTTTCCAGCAGAACCTGAATTCTATTTATCTACTGGAGAAAGCCTTTGACAGCCAGCAAAAGCAATTTTCAGGGAGCCATCTCCTTCCCTTTCCAAACAAATGAATCTACCTCAGCTGTGAAAAGTGAAGAATGCCTCCTGTCACCTTTGCATGACAGCTTTCTGACAGCGCCAGTGACAAAATCTGGCACACAGTCTCCTCCCAATTCACCAGACACGGAGGTGGACGTCGATGGAGAAAGCACAAGTTCTTTAAGAGCAGCATCACAGTGTTCCCTAGATATCCCGCAGGATCCTCTATGTGAGGCATCTCAAGCAGTATAACAAGGCCATGCCCTGAAGAAATCTGGATCAGAGAGTGCTTTGTGCATAGATTATTCGAAATTTATTCCTAGCTCAAGGATAAATATTACTTTCTAAATATCACACATGAATTAGGACCACACTATGATATCTGCTATCTTCTGTTTCAAAAGCAGGAATTTCCCCAGAGAGACTGTTCACAAGCTGGTTAGAGCTAATCAAGTTAACCTTGAGTGACTTTCTCTATCTGTACCCAGGCACAACTAACTAACCACACAGAGAAAGCAGGAGCAGCCCAGGGGGGCAGCCAGGCTGGTTCTTTCTGACTTCCAAACCCACCATCAGTTTGTTCGGCTTGTTAGAACAAGCTGCCTCCACAGCTGCGTCTGAAGGCTGCTGGGTTCAGGTCTGCCACCCTTTGGAATCCAGACAAACCTGTATGACCCGTAACCACTCTGAGACACAATTTTGTGTCATGGAGTACGCAAAGCTGACTACAGGGGGATTTCAAGTGCAATCTGAACTTGCTCAATGCTGAGAATGGCAGGCAAAGGTTGTTTTATGAGAGAAAACCATTTGATCTCTCCACCACTCACCTTATCCAGCGCTGCTTTTTACAGTCGATCGCCGCAGCGAGGCTAAAACAATGAAAACATTAACTTTGGCAACACACAGATACTGCAACCAGCTTGAACGTGAAGAGAGAATTTCTGACAGCGTTTTATTTTCTCAAGTACTAAGGACTCTCCAATTCTCCACTCAGGAATCACATCAGTTAGAGTGGATTACCAAAGCAATTATCTTAATCAGCCAAGTTTAACGTGCAGTGAAGCTTTACAGAAAACAGCTTGTAGAACTGTAAATAAGAATTTCTTCTCAAACATGCAGACTCCTGCCTTGATTCTAGGTAATAAGTTGCAGATGGACGGTGCTTTTGCCTTAGAAAGAACAATTCTAGCAACATTCAGGAGTCAGTTCCCTGGACTGAAACAATACCACTAACAGAACAAGCTGTTTGTAGAGGTTTATATCCCCCTTCACTCAGTTCATACCTTTATTGTTATGTATGTGTAGGTAAAATAAAGTGTTCTCTGAGTACTNAAAAAAAAAGTGAACAGTGAAAGTTATTTTTTTTCCTGCAAAACATGTAGGAAAACCCTAGAGGCATTGGTTGAAAAGACAGTTAGTTATAGAAGAAACTAAGAACAGAGAGAAAACAGTGTAGACATCCAGGGCATGTCCATATCTTGAATATTACAAGAATTTCTCATCATTCCATCCCACAAACAAGGCAAGAAGAGTAGATGTAAGAAGAGCAACCAAGAATGCTCAGAGGAGTCTATTATGCCTTCCTAAAGGACAGGGTTACAGATTAGAACCCTTTGGACAAGAAAAGTGGTTATGAAAAGTGAAAAACTATTAAAATATTTTGGACGTACAGATGAAACTCATATAATTAAGATAGATTTAAATGACTTCAAAAAAAACCCACCTGCGTTCCAGAAGTAGTTCAACATAAGTTGTCATATCCTTAGAAATTACGGAGATCATGGTTTAGATGTTCCTCATGTGACCAGGTTCAAGTAGATCATTACATATGATATAATAAGAAAATAAATTTAATTGAGTGAGGTGCAGGCCACAATGACCACTAGAAAAGCTTGCAATAATGCTGCCTGCAGGTACTATTTTCTTAGCAACATAGAAATTGGATAAATTTTATGTTAGAGGACTGCAGGTTTTTCCTGCATCTCTAGTTTGACCTAAGAATGTCTCCTGTGTCCACAGCTGTATGTTTTCCAGCAGAACCTGAATTCTATTTATCTACTGGAGAAAGCCTTTGACAGCCAGCAAAAGCAATTTTCAGGGAGCCATCTCCTTCCCTTTCCAAACAAATGAATCTACCTCAGCTGTGAAAAGTGAAGAATGCCTCCTGTCACCTTTGCATGACAGCTTTCTGACAGCGCCAGTGACAAAATCTGGCACACAGTCTCCTCCCAATTCACCAGACACGGAGGTGGACGTCGATGGAGAAAGCACAAGTTCTTTAAGAGCAGCATCACAGTATTCCCTAGATATCCCGCAGGATCCTCTATGTGAGGCATCTCAAGCAGTATAACAAGGCCATGCCCTGAAGAAATCTGGATCAGAGAGTGCTTTGTGCATAGATTATTCGAAATTTATTCCTAGCTCAAGGATAAATATTACTTTCTAAATATCACACATGAATTAGGACCACACTATGATATCTGCTATCTTCTGTTTCAAAAGCAGGAATTTCCCCAGAGAGACTGTTCACAAGCTGGTTAGAGCTAATCAAGTTAACCTTGAGTGACTTTCTCTATCTGTACCCAGGCACAACTAACTAACCACACAGAGAACGCAGGAGCAGCCCAGGGGGGCAGCCAGGCTGGTTCTTTCTGACTTCCAAACCCGCCATCAGTTTGCTCGGCTTGTTAGAAGAACAAGCTGCCTCCACAGCTGCGTCTGAAGGCTGCTGGGTTCAGGTCTGCCACCCTTTGGAATCCAGACAAACCTGTATGACCCGTAACCACTCTGAGACACAATTTTGTGTCATGGAGTACGCAAAGCTGACTACAGGGGGATTTCAAGTGCAATCTGAACTTGCTCAATGCTGAGAATGGCAGGCAAAGGTTGTTTTATGAGAGAAAACCATTTGATCTCTCCACCACTCACCTTATCCAGCGCTGCTTTTTACAGTCGATCGCCGCAGCGAGGCTAAAACAATGAAAACATTAACTTTGGCAACACACAGATACTGCAACCAGCTTGAACGTGAAGAGAGAATTTCTGACAGCGTTTTATTTTCTCAAGTACTAAGGACTCTCCAATTCTCCACTCAGGAATCACATCAGTTAGAGTGGATTACCAAAGCAATTATCTTAATCAGCCAAGTTTAACGTGCAGTGAAGCTTTACAGAAAACAGCTTGTAGAACTGTAAATAAGAATTTCTTCTCAAACATGCAGACTCCTGCCTTGATTCTAGGTAATAAGTTGCAGATGGACGGTGCTTTTGCCTTAGAAAGAATAATTCTAGCAACATTCAGGAGTCGGTTCCCTGGACTGAAACAATATCATTAACAGATCAAGCTGCTTGTAGAGGTTTATATCCCCCTTCACTCAGTTCATACCTTTATTGCTATGTATGTGTAGGTAAAATAAAGTGTTCTCCGAGTACTTTTTAAAGGTGAAGCAATGGCAGTTTAAGAAACAAGAATGACTTTATTAAACTAAATAAAATATGAAAAACCTAAGCTGGGGGAAAAAATACTCCAAGTAAAACCAACCAACCAAAACCACCAAAGAATGTCTTCCAACTCAGCCACCTCCACAAATTCTTATTTCTTCCTCTGTTCCTACCCAGTTACAAGTAATACTACTTGTTCAAAATGCTGTGGTTATAATCAGGTCAGTTGGGTCACAATTAGGAAACAAACCTCCTTGTATTTAGCGAAGACTAATCATTACAGACACCAACAAAAACCATAACACCTCAGGCATTTCTCTGCACGAGGCCTTTCTAAATTGAGATCTAAAAATAGACAGACGGACAACAAGCAGATTCACACAATTTTATCAGTGGTTGATTTATTTCAGCTTTCTGCTCTCCCCAGTCGCAGTTCAGTGCAACCCATAAATAAGTTAGGCCGGCGAAGGAGATTGAATTTTTGAGGCCAGAACAGTAATTGAGGAATTGAACAGCCTGGAGGTTGAAATATCATCTCCTGGGACATGAGCCTTTGGACCTATTAGCAACTGTCTATATTGCTTTTCCAGCCATCGACATACATGACCACGTCGACACATTGGATGATTTATGTTTCTTTGTGTCGCAAAAGGACAGGTCTCCTACATGTCCTGGACTCCATGGCACTGTTAACTCAAAGAGTAGCCAGCTAGCTAAGTAAACACGCCGATATTTCACTAAAAAAAATAAAAGTTTCCAGTCACCAAGTTTCACTCAATAACAGTTTATCAATATTTAAAAGGCATCCAACCCAATCTAAGATTTAAGAGGTTAGAAGGAAAGGCTGAACAAAGCTTCTAAGCTGTATGCTTTTACGGTGTAGTTAGAGGGAGGAAAAGTCTTATTTTCAAAATGCTGTATCTAGCACCTTTTGTTTCTAGCACCTTTTGTTTCTCAGCTTGTTTGCCAAAGTACCATTATCTAAAGAATTTACAAGGTTGTCCCCTTGCCAAGTACTAAAGAGTCAGGTCCTTACAGCAGCCGTTCTGAAGGTGCCCTTCTGATCTAGTTTTGGTTTGGTTTAAATTTGATGGCTACGGGGTCCTGTTCTCTCATCTCCATCAGCTGAGGCAAAACATGGTGAGGGGGGAACAACTACGAGGCTGGTGAACTTGTCCCTTCACATAACCCACTGCATGCAGAGATCTTCCCAAGCAGCTGCTGAGCTGCAGAGGAGTGGTTTTTCTTTCTTTATACGGGGTGGCTGTCAAATCAGATTTCTAACAGGAATTGCTCTTACTCAAAGACATTTGGGTGAACGGCCACTATTTTATTTTCTTGCTTTGTCTTAGTTGAATCTTATCACCCTAAGCAACTCCAGCTTGGAACAGAACTACAAAACACTATTTCTAGGATAACTATCAGTGACAAGGAAGTAAATACACTCTTAAATGCCTTTGGAAGGCTTCTCTGATCACACTGTTGTAGATAAACTGCTGACAGTTTGAAAAAGCAGAGCATTTATCTCAGTACCGATGACACACTGAATAAACTCCACAACAATATGCAAAATCTCTATGCTTTAACATGATCTTTTCTATCACAGTAATCCCAAGTGTTAGGTGAAAACAGTGAAAATGCAATTTACCGAGCACGTCAGTCAGGTTGATTATACCTCGGACTTGAAGTTCGGTTGGTTTGGAGGATGACAGGTCCAACTTGCTGCTATCACCGCTGTCGTTTTCCAAACACCAGCAGGTCCTACATCAACGTGAGCTTTGCCAGGCTTAGGTGTTCAACTGCAAAGTAATTCTGGGGAAGCTGCCGTTACAGGGAGATAAAACAAACACTACCTGCACTCATAACAAATGGGAAATTCTTCCCAGTGATGAGAGTGAAAATAACTCTGGACCGTACTGGATTCATCAAAAATAATACAACCTGCCCCAACCTCGAGGCATTCGCCTTCCCTGGAGGTGTTTAAGGCACGGGTGGATGAGGTCCTGAGGGACATGGTTTAGTGTTTGATAGGAACGGTTGGACTCGATGATCCGATGGGTCTCTTCCAACCTGGTGATTCTATGATCCTATGATTCTATGATTAAGATAGATTTTTATCTGCTTTTCTCACTAAGAAAGAACAACATACGAAATAAGAAATACGAACAACAGACAAAATAAGAAATACTCGCAGCCAACATTCTTTATTCTTTGAATTACCACAGGAAAGTTATCCAGAAAGAGTGTAACATTCCAAGGAGCACAGAGGAGCTCATACGCCTTACCCTCCATCCTGCTGACAAGGTTTTCCCAATTCCGTAACTGTAAGTACTGCCAAAGCAGTATCCATCTTGTCTTTTATAAAACAAAAGGTCATTCAAGCTGCAAGTGACCACCACTCATTAAAATTTTTTTTTCAACCGTAAGCACAGATCTGAATGATGTCAGGTGGGGCAGCAGGGAACTGTTAACTGCTGAAGAGATATAAATAGGTAATAAAAGCATTTTAAGAGTCCTCTTCCATAGCCACATCCTCTTGCAGCTTCTGCACCATTTTGTCCTCCAGTTGCTTTGGTGTGCCTTCAAGGCAAACAGAAGATTAAATTCAAGATGTTTCTCTAAACCCAAGTGTTTTTCTTTGAATAACGCGCATCTATTCTAGATAAAACATCCTAAATACATCGCTTAAAGGGTTGTTTGGGAGTAAACCCATCAAGCTTACAAGTACTTATTGCTAACCTCCATCACCACCTAGGATTGTTCTAGAGTTGCTTTAACAGAAAAGCTGGTGCTGGTTTTATGCAAAATCTAAAACGCGGTCAACATACATTTTCACCTAGTAGGATGAACTCGATATAGCTGGTAATACACAGCAGAACCTTGCAAAAGGACTACAACTCCTTTAATTTTAACAGGTCAATGGCCTTCACACATCACTTTTTTAATAATGATTTTAGCCTTCCTGAAAGCTGTGCTGGCTATCAATAATGTTAACTCTCCGTAATGCTATCAAAACCAAACAAAACAAAAAAAAACCAGGATCGACATTCGATTTTGCCCAGCAGGAAAACACTGAAAAGGCAGCTGTTGTTTGACAAACAGAGGTACCACTTGCCACTGTGCATCATTTATTTAACATAAGCAAAGCCCAACAAAAGAAGCACACTCAGGCTTATTCTTCTAAATGCAGATCTTTTTCTAAATATATCCTAACAAAACCTTGTTTCATGTATTTACAATTGTAGTCTATAGTTACCCCAAACTAGGAGGAATAAAAAAAACAGAATTCTAGATAACACGTAACCAACACCCACAGAGACAAAAAAAATGGGTTTTTTTTTAATAAAGCAAGAACTAATGGAAACATGTAATTTCTCTCCGTTACTCTACTCCATTAAGAGTACTTTAAAAAACAAATAATCTTGACAATCCATTTTTATCAGCTTTCTCTAATACAAGCATGTACTTGTGATAAGACTTTAGAAACCAGAAAATTATTTAGGAGGAGAAAGAGGTTTCTCCAACTGAAAAATGCAATTAAGTAAAAAAGAGTATACACTACTATATCTGAACTCCATAGATTTTAATGAAAACATGTAAAATCACTGTGATATTTAAAGAATGTTAGGCTTGCACTGAAGAACAGCATTTTCATCTAAGTTTCAAAAAGCAGTTTAACTACTGTATGTTATAATCCCTCAGTGGTACATTCTGCTGAGCTCAAACAACCAATTCAACAGGAAGACTTAGATAAATGTGTTGGTTAACAAACATGCAGTTCAGAGACTACCAGGCACTGAGTCCAAATTAAAATACTGAACTAAAGGACGAAGGCAGAACTAGATAAATAAAAAGGTGTGTTTGATTCAGAAATACGCTGCTTATTAAATCTAGTGGCAAGAGCTACTCTCCATACTCGACAGACAAGTGTAAGAAAAATGCACAGGATTATTGATCTGTAGAATTAGTCCCACCAAAAAAAATCAATGTTAATCATAAAATCGTATACACAAGTTAACCGAAGCAAACCAGGTAAATCAAGTTCTTACCTGCATGTGGAGCACGAAGGAGGTGGATACTCTGTTTGACTTCCTTGATGTCTTGTGCCTTCTGCAACTCTTTGCTCTTCTTTAACCTGGAGAGAAATTAAGATTGAATTACCTTCAAAGAGATGTATGATTTCATTTGAAGGCGTAACACACATCTTCAGCTACAGGATATAAACTGTAAATAACTTTGATCATAAGGAAATAAAGGCAAAAAGTACTTGGAAACCAATTCAAGTCTACGCTGCATACAAAGCCAGGAAAAAAAAAATAACCACAGCAACTCTTAGCACAAATTTCTTTAAATCTAAGACCACATATTACAGACTAGATAATATAATTATCGTTGAGTATCCAAAATTTAATTAACAGCAAATAAAGCGTAGCAGTTTGGTAGCACAGTGCAGCCCACTCAAAACTATTTTACCCCACTGCTTGTAGAGCCGTGTATGGACAGAGCAAATAACCATTCAAAACTCCTGATTCTCATTTCTCTGGAAAGACTGACTGTCCAATAGAGATTTGTGAGAGCTCCCATAAAACAAACGCTTCTCCTCACCTGTTCATGATAAATCTGGCTTGGCGTTTCTGCTTTATTTCCTCCACTCTCTTCATAGCATCAACTGAAATAAAGCAGAAGCAGTTTTAAATGTACTTACATAACTACAGATGAAAATCCAGGCTATTCTGCAGAGCAACATTACCACTATTCCATAAGGCCTCTATATCAGAGGCAACTCTTATACTATATAAAGTTATTCCTTTTTCAAAGAGCGGAGTAAAGGAACACTGTGTCAGCTGTGATGAACTGTACTTTAAAATTTGTTTATGCTTCACTTTCATGCCTACACGTATTTTCTACAATTAATGATCAGAACAGAAAAGTCTTATTCCACGTGAAATCAGATGCAAGTAACCACCTTCCCCCGAGGCCTTCTTTCGTCACGGAACTCTTCCATTTTATACCAATTGATTTATTACACTGAAGTGGAATGAGCAGGAACAAAGAAACAACTGCATCGGTATAAAAGGCTTATACTGGGAGCCTCTTAAAAAGCTGGATAATCGCTACGGTTTTCTCAAGTGAATAATGCAAAAGAGGAAATTCTGCTCCTCGTTTTCTAACCACTTTCTGCAAAAAAACGAAAATCAAGTTAAACTCTACAGCTGTTCACAGCTCAAGCCTCCACCACACAGGAATTGGGTCATAATCCCAGTCATATCAAACACAATCACTGCAAAGCGTCGATACTCAAAGCCGTCTTCTGAAATTATATTTAGGTACAGTAGAAATCCACTCCCCACAGTTCACCTTCTGTTTTTTTTTCTAAATCAACTCACCAGTCTTGTTCCACAACTCTCTCTGGTATTTCACCGGCTCATTTCTACGTTTTTCAAACTCAAACGAATTATCCTGTATTAAGAAAAAGTAAATACAGATTATATATAGAAGCATATTTAGATCAATACGTTCTTCCCACAGCACTGACTCACGCAGCTTAAAATTCTACGCGATCTCTTCTTCCCCTCTCAGAGTCCCGGTTCCTACACTTTAACAACCTTTAGAGGTTATTAAACTAGACAGAAAGTGAAGTGTTTGACCTCAAAGTGTCAGAAGCCAGAGTGATCTGCCTGAAGAGAACTATTTACCAAAACATTTCCCTTGGCTATTTTCTTTTTAGCAAGACAAAAGGTACAGAGAAAACCAATGCAGATTAGGAAATACAAAGCAGACCAGACAGGTGGAAGGCAAAATTGAAAACATTAGAGTCAAAAGCATTTAATGCAGTCAAATAAGTTCTGTCCCTCTTAATATTTTTGTTAATTTAAATTAAAAAAAAACAAAAAAAAATTGAAATCTAGATAAACAAGTAAACCTACCCAATAAACCTGCTTAAAGCAGCAAGAACCGTCATCATCTTACAAATTACAGAATTCCCCATCGTCACAAGCCTATTTAGACACTCTTCCCAAAGTTGGCTTATTAAAGAATGGCTACCAAACTATAAAGTACTACATTTATATATTTGTTTAATTTTCAGCACATAAAAATATTTTTTAAAAACTGAAGTTTACTGTCACCTACTTGGAAATGTATAAAGAAATTCTAAATTAGCACCTTAGCCAGAAGATCTTCGTTTCGAAGATCTGACTTCGCTTCTGGCTAAGAAGCCAACTGAGCCAGAAACAACTCGAAAGCAGGAAATACAATTAGAAAAGATGAAAATTAATCATGGCTTCACATTAGAAATAAAATCACACTCTTCCCCTTGGAAGATGCACAGAAAGCAGCAAATCACTGTGTGTCAAGACTTACTAAAGACTTAGTGTTCTGTCAGTAAGCCAGGTACAGGTAACTAAGTCACAGTAATTATTTAAATATTAAAGGACTATCCAACGAAACGCAAGTGTTTAGTATGCTTATCACTGAAGTAACTTAAGTTGTGAAATTGGCTTTAACTATTTTAAGAGCTCATACGCTGTTTTTCAAACACTACTTATACAAGGGCTTTTCCTATACAATGTATGTTTTAAGGAGACTTGGAAAGGTAACTGGTAGCCAGTAACCCAGATTACCTGATTGTGCTAAAATGCAAGTACCAAATATAAATGTACAGAGAGCAGGAGATTTATAGCTGGAAAGAAAAAAATGCCTTGGACTTGAGAACTGCCATGTATGACCAGCAAAGACACTCGATACACTGGCTCCCACACTCAAGATGAAATATAAAGTTCCAAGTCGCAGCCCAGCAAAATGAGCAGCTCGCTCTCAAGACAACTCTGACATCCTCTTCCGTAATCCCTCTCTCCTCCGCTTACTCCATCCCTCACGCTCATCTAATTAAGTGATAACAGATTAAGCCAGCTAACCTAACCTGTTTGCAACTGGAAGAGGTTAGATTGGTGCCATTTTAGTGAGTTAGTGCCAAGCGTTAACCCGGTCAACCTCTTACCACTGTCAACTCTTTGCCAGCTGCTTTCCGGAACGCTTTAGTCCATCTCATCTTTCTGGGATTTCTCTTCTTTTTAAAGTTTCTGTGGCATTTTGATTTGCAGAATCTAAATACCTTAAAGAAGAAAGAGATGAGGAGGCGTGAAAAAGTTTAAAGTCAAATCATGTCATTCCTGCTACACCACAAGCACGACATCAACCATCGCAAATGACATTCATTTTTCAAATTTCCCTATTTTTATTTCAAATACAGGTATTAACAACCAGAATTTCAAGTACTACTCCTGTTTTTTCATTAGAAAGTCACAGCCATCAGGGACATCCACAAATGCTTATCATCAAGCTGATTACAAATAATATATATCAAAAGATGGGAGAATTATCATCTGGAAAAACAAAACCAACCAAAAAAAAAAAAAACAAGCCATAAAACCAAACCTGAGCCGTGAATAAACAATTCTTTCTACCTGTCAGCACTTTTTAGATATAGCGCCGTCCCAACAACAATAAAAAAAATCCTCATACCTCTCGCATCATGTTTTTTTAATGCAATACACACATACACACATCAAAAAAAGTCCATCTTCTGGAATGCAGCTTTAAGCCCTTAAGGTTACCCCGCAGCAGGGCTCCTACGCACATTAGTTAAGTCCTGGACTGAATTTCCTGAAAGCTGTTAAAGCGTTTACCAAAACATTTCTAACTGTCCTTCCCACCCCCCTTTCCATTTTTCTACGTATTCCACGCAACGCTAGACACACTGGAGGCGCCTGCTCTTCGTTAAAGCGTTTACCAAAACATTTCTAACTGTCCTTCCCACCCCCCTTTCCATTTTTCTACGTATTCCACGCAACGCTAGACACACTGGAGGCGCCTGCTCTTCGTTAAAGCGTTTACCAAAACATTCTAACTGTCCTTCCCATCCCCCCCTTTCCATTTTTCTACATATTCCACACAACGCTAGACACATTGGAGGCGCCTGCTCTTCATTGAAGTGCTTCATGTTCATCCAGGTCGTGTTTTCAGGCCTATTAAAGATGCACAAAAGAAATTTCACGACGATATTTGAAATTTCCCTTTTATTAGCATTCAAATTACGAAAGTGGCAGCCGAGCTACAGAACAAAGCCCTATCCCAAACCGCCCCACATCCAACAGACATTTTCCAGTCAAAAAAGAGCAAGATGGCAGTAAGATGTGGGCAGTAAGATAATCCTACCACTATTTACAGTTCTTGTTCTTCCCTAAATTTGTGCATCGCTTTGAACTGTTCTGGGCTGTCCAGCATCCAAAGCAGAGCTGAAACTTTACTTAAATATACACAAAATTAGATCTGCTGTTCATGAGTTTTTGAATTTCTTTGACCATATTCTCCTTCCCAACCAACAGTCACTTCCAAAGAAAATCAAGAGAAAAATATGAAACCTCTCATCAAGATAACCATCTTCCAATATTTATTTTTTTATATTCTTCTACCACATTTTTTCACCTTAACTCAGACAAATCTCCGTTCGCAACTAACCTGAAATTGTGCTGTTTTTTACTTATAAAAAACAGACTTTGTGGCCATTTTCTAGTAAATGGAACTGTGTCAATCTACATCTACCTCTAATTTCCCAAAAGCTGCGCTCAGATGAGCAACGCGGTCGAGCCAGTATTTGTTTTGACATCTGAGCTCAGGAAGGAAGCTGTTTGCGTAAGCTTCGTTTCACGCTGGGGTCTCCAATGCCCTATAGGAGCAATAAGAAGCCCAGCAGCGTCTGGGAAGCTCTACACAACATTTTATGTACAAAACTGTCACTATCACTTAAAGCCCAAAGCGCTAGGCGCATCCTGTTGTGACAGCCTCAACTGGGTGAGTCACATCGGATATCGGGGCGAGTTACAGCCTTTAGGAGAGTTCCACGAGAGAGACATGAGCCACTAGCTTTAGCCTACGGTGTCAGCGGTTTGGGTTGCTCCAAGCTGCGGAATCACCTGCTGTTCATCTGAAACCCCCACTTCCCCCAGAGTAGAAAATTAAAGGATAAATGTTTTGTATTGTGTGGAGAGGAGGGAGCTGGGGTCTTCTCCCAAGGGACAGGGGACAGGACGAGAGGGAATGGCCTCAAGATCCACCAGGGGAGGTTTAGGCTGAATATCAGGAAAAAAATTTTCCCAGAAAGGGTCATTGGGCACTGGAACAGGCTGCCCAGGGAGGGGGTTGATTCACCTTCCCTGGAGGTGTTTAAGGCACCGGTGGACAAGGTGCTGAGGGACATGGTTTAGTGTTTGATAGGAACGGTTGGACTCAATGATCCGATGGGTCTCTTCCTACCTGCTTATTCTATGATTCTATTACAAAAAGTGCAATATCTTGATTTCATAGAATCATAGAATAGTTTGGGTTGGAAGGGACCTTAATCATTTAGTTCCAACAAAGTTCATCCAAGCACTGTATTTTTTTTGAAGTTAGACATAATGTCCCTCTAATACCATGGGGTTTGAGCCTGTTTTTTTAAACAGTGTTTTTCCACACACTGCCACATCTTATATTAAGTATGATTTGTGCTGAACAGATATGCTTTTTCCTATAATCATTTTGTTTGTAGTCTTTCCCTACCTGAAATGCAAGATCAACCTGAGAGCTGGAGCCAAAGCTCAAAACTAGCACGAAATCTGACTGTCGTTAAGTTAATAATAATATTAAAATTAGTCTCTGGAAAGTAACAGAAAACACATGAGATTTCTTGGGGGATTTATCCGTATGCATGTAAGTGGGAAACCTATTCTGTAACCAGCCTTTGTCTCACTGCACAGGATTGATAAGAGATCACTCCCTCGTGTTGATAAAAGCTCACAGAACCACAGAATCCCTAGGCTGGAAAAGACCTTTGAGATCATCAAGCCCAGCGCTATCTGCCCACTACTAAATCACATCCCTAAGCACTTCACCTCCCCTCTTTTAAACCCCTCCAGAGACAGTGATTCCACCACCTCCCTAGGCAGCTGTTCCAGTGCTTGAAAATCATTTCGGGGAAGAAGTTTTTCCATAGTGTCCAATCTGAGCCTGCCCTGGTGCAACCTGAGGCCAATCCCTCTCGTCCTGTCACCTGTCACTTGGGAGAAGAATCACACCTGTCACTCGGGCACCCGCCTCCCCACAACCTCCTCTGATGGAGCCACAGACACCGATAAGGCTGCTCGCTTTCTAAAGCCCCAAAACGAGCTTTTCAAGGCAGACGATTTGCGGTGTTTTCGGTATCGCTGCCGCCAACAGCGAGGCCCAGGGAAGCCGCTACTGCCCCCGCCCTGGAAATGCGCAAGCCCAGGCCAGATGAGGCTTGGAGACCCCTGATCCAGCGGGATACGCCCCTGCCCTCGGAGGGGGGTGCAATTAGCCATCTTTAAGGTCTTTTCCAACTCGAACCGCGCTGACTCTGCGCCCCCACGCCGCCCCCCCCCCCCCNAGCAGCGCCCCCTGCCGACCGAAGAGGGAACTGCGGGCGCTGTGGGCTCTGATGGGCGGGGCTCCGAGTCAGAACCCGGGAAGCCTGGAAACGAGGGGTCATGGAATGACAGGATCATAGAATCGTGGGGTCAGGGAATCAAAGAATTCTGGGATCCTGGAACTGTGGAATCATAGAATTGTGGGGTCATGGAATCAGAGAATTCTGGGGTCCTGGAATTGTGGAATCATAGAATCGTGGGGTCATGGAATTATAGACAACTCATGGGATCCTGGAATAATAGAATAATAGAATTGTGGAGTCCTGGAATCAGAGAATAATAGAATTGTGGGGTCATGGAATCATAGAATCATGGGGTCCTAGAATCACAGAATCAGAGACTATGCAGGATATTCCAAAGTGACAATAAAAAGAGATTTCACAACACTTGAGAAACTGAAGAAATCCAAGAATGATAAAATTAAGAGACAATTGTTGAACATGAGTAGAATGAGACCTGGCACAGCATAACAGATTATAGAATCATAGATTCATAGAATCATAGAATAATTTGGGTTAAAAGGGACCTTAAAGCCCATCCAGTTCCACCCCCCCTGCCCCTGGACACCTTCCACCAGACCAAGCTGCTCAAAGCCCCATCCAGCCATTTATTGGCTGATGGGAGCCACAATTTCTAAATCATCACGCAAACAGGTTACTGGGGGGGAAAGGATGAGGAGAGTATCTACAAAAGCAGTAATACAGCAAAAAACACCAACAGGCTCTACTTCTCTGGAATACATTCATATCCTTAGTATGGAAATGAAATACAAATGAAAAGATTTTGTGATGGGCTTGTATTTGATCCCCTCTGGCTTGCTCCAAAATGATAAAAGTTGTTCAAAGTGTGGAAAATGAATAAAGCTGAAATGACTCAGTGTTAACATAAGGGTAGAGACAGTAACCTAAGGAAATGGAGCCACAGATAGATTTTTAAGTCTACAGTTGATTTAATTCTAGAATGCAGGCAAAGCACTTTCTTCTGCTTCTTTGTAAAATCTAAGTCTTCTACCAGGGGATTAATTTTTAAAGCCAAACGTGAAGCACTGTCTAAAACCAAGGGCTCTGCACACATCACTCTATGGAAACTATTACTCCTCCTGTTCCCTCTCCTAGAGCTACTTGTTTATTGAGAAAGGACCTAAATGCTAGGAGCTGAATTGTTTGGAATTGGACAGTCTCCCCTCTGATCTTCAACCTCAGGATGCTGTCCCAGGTCAGAGTGTGACATCTTCCTCACCCCGTAAGGCCTTAACCGCCGCAATTCCCGCTTTCTCATTTAAAATAAATGAACTACCTGAAGATTTGAAGGGTGTTGAGAGAGCTGGCGGATGTACTGGCCAAACCCCTTTCCATCATCTTCCAGCAGTCCTGGAGGACTGGGGAAGTTCCTCTGGACTGGAGGCTGGCTGATGTTGTGCCCATCTATAAGAAGGGGCACAGGGAGGATCCAGGGAACTACAGGCCTGTCAGTCTGACCTCAGTGCCAGGGAAAGTCAT
>WAAB01016662.1:0-24780 GCA_013389865.1 Piaya cayana | reverse complement strand
GTGACAGGGGACAGGATGAAAGGGAATGGCCGCAAGATCTGCCAGGGGAGATTTAGGCTGAACATTAGTAAAAAGTTTTTCACAGAAAGGGTCATTGGGCCCTGGAACAGGCTGCCCAGGGAGGTGGTTGATTCACCTTCCCTGGAGGAGTTTAAGGCACAGGTGGACAGGGTCCCAAGGGACATGGTTTAGTGTTTGATGGGAATGGTTGGACTCGATGATCCAGTGGGTCTCTTCCAACCTGGTGATTCTATGATTCTATGACTAGTAGCTCTGACTTTTAGCTCTCTACTCATAAATAAAGCTGGCGTTTGCAGCCTCAAAGATAAATTGTTTCCAGAAGTCACACACAATGAGATCCCTTTCAAATCTTTAAGGAAAGGTCACGTGACATCTGCTGTTTAAAAGGTTTTGCTCCTTCACAAGCAGCTGGTTAAGGTACCATATGTACTTGCTGACATGGACATCAAAGAAGCATTTTCACAGGAGAGGGAAAAAGCGAGAAGGTAATATCTAAACCCGTTTGTCTCAGATGGCTTCCAGTTTGCCTCCAATGATTCTTCAAGGTCAAGGAAAGCTTGATTTGTAACTATGTGATGGGAAACGGCACCGCACAACAGGACTAGGCCTGCAGAACAAAGCAGTTAGCACTGAGGACTTAGCGTCACACTCTGCGTGTTTTGTGGGCTTTATTTTGGACCAGTTGCTATCCAGTCCTCCAGAATGAGTGCACATAACTGGTCGGAGCACATCATAGAATCACCAGGTTGGAAGAGACCCATCGGATCATCGAGTCCAACCATTCCTATCAAACACTAAACCATGTCCCTGAGGAAGAATCCAGTCCACATGCTAGAAAGCTGCTTCACTATGTGCATCAAAACAGAAGGTTTGCTTCAAAAGTACACTTCTGATCCACACTGAAATGCAAATCTAATCCAGATGCAGGATCCACGGAAGAGTTAAGGGAGTATAACAGTACTATGGGAATAATTAGTATCTAGTCGGAACAAAGATTTCATATAGTTCCTTTAGAGACATGTGACCTATGCCTGCAGGGAAGGGCAAGGCTCCCGTCTTCCTCCTGATCTTAGTTTTCAGACTCCCTGGGAGCCTGTGAGAGCACAGATGCCTGCAAGAAAACACAATTGACCCCTTTGAGGCTAATTCACTAAGAGTACATCTAAGGTACAGTCCTAACAGAATTGCATGAACAGCTGAGGGAAGATTGAACGGAGAGGGGGCAGAGAACTGGGGAACTGAGACAGAACTGTTCTTATGTGGGAACCCAGCACTCTGCAAGCAGACTCTCCAAACCCTGGTGAAGAGGTCGCGAGGCTCTCAAAGGCACTGAAGCCACACGTTTCCATGGCCACGCTATGGATAGCAGCTACTGTACAACAAACTTCCATAAAACAACGCAGCTTGGAAATGAGGATATCAGTGCCCGGTATTATTTTTGTTTTCCCCAAAGTCTGAGGTGACACACATCACCTCACCAAATACAAAGTGAATTCCCAAAGAGCAAGATGCCTGTTTTTTCCTATGTTTTTCTCCAGTGCAACATTATTGCAATACTACAAATTTTTAGGTAAAGCAGAAAACATTAATTTCTGACAGAAATAAAGATATCATACCAGCCAGTTAATCATTCAAAAAAATGCTTATTCTCACAATAATCTTTCAGTATACACAAAAGGCATTGCAGAAAACATTTCATTCTGCTGTAAACACAGCAATAACTAGAAGGAAGTTACATACCCATATTTTTCTGCAAGTTCCTTAGCCTCTTCTTCTTTCACCACTCTTTGGTCTTCCAGATCGCTCTTGTTTCCACATAGGACGATGTCAGGGTTTTCACAATACGCATGCATCTGTAGCTGACCTAACAGCAGCAACACAAATAGGGGTCACAATGTACTGTCACATCACACACAAAGCTCACTAAGAATACTACCACGCTTCAGAGGACACCGAGTCCTTCAGGAAAACGACTCTTGGCAAGAGAGAAATCAAGTACGCTCTCTCTTATCTCACAGGACTTGTGCTATTGCACTGAGTCAGAGAACAGGTGGACATCCACTACCACGTATCATTGATAAAGCCAGGGAACAAGCCAGCGGAGCAGAATCCTGACAGTGTTAGCCCAGAAGCTGTGTATTTGTGGCTTAATGAGTTATGCTCACCAAGCATCTTCAGTGAGCTGCCCAGAAAGGATGTATTCCCTTCTCCTGATGGAGGATGCAGTTTGGGAACTCCACTGGCTATATAAACCAGCCTAGTAATATTTACCTTCCAAAAAGTGTTGCTGACAAAGCTTCAGATAAGTCAAAACAGAGTTTTGCATAGGCTTTCGACACGCTTCAAATTACTGAATATCACTGGAGTCAGGGATGTGTTTTCTCAGCTTGCTTTTTATACAGGTTAAGATTGAAGTCCAGAAGGCAAAGCTGAATTTCAGGTAAGCACTAGAAGCCACCACTACAATTATGAATGCAACATTTGCTTTCTTTTACCAAGAAAGCTATAAAACCTGTCTTGTCAGTCCTATTTCTCAGTGAGACAGCACATTTACAAACGTAGCCCCCTCCCTGCCTGTGGAAAGAAAGGGAAAATTAAAATTAAAAGGAATGCCATACTTATCCAGTTCCTGACATTCAGAAAGCTTTGCTCATTTGTCAGATCAAAGAGCAGAAGAAACCCCATGGCATCTCTGAAGAAAGCTGTCGTCAAGCTACGAAACCTAAACCAGCAAAGTGAAATTAGTTGGCTCATCTGACAAGTCACTTTGAAAACATAATTGCATACAGTAATAAAACTGAGGTAACTTAAGACTGAATTAACTAGAACAAAATATTCATCCTAATCGTTTTGCTGCTGTAGGGACTGGATAACAAGAATTGCTAACATTACTGAAGCTTAACCAAGGTCTAAGAAAATCAAGGAGACGTTTTGCTCGAGCGTGAGGGCCTAAGATAAAGTCTTCTGCTATAAAGCACAACTTGACTAAGACTCAGAAATTAAGGTAAGAATGAAACTCAAACTTTGAATAGAAATTTGTTCCCTCTACACATCAGTTCTTGATTTTAAGACTATCAATCACTAGGATGCTGGTCTTTTGATAAGAAAGAATCCTTTGAAGTGATTTCACCTGTCTGACTTTCCCCCAGGACCTCAATGTACTTATAGAAATGTAAGGAAAACTGAAAAATGAAAAGTTCTAAAAAACACCTATTAGTCAAACAAAACAAAAAAAAAATTAAACCTGAAAGTTTCCAACAGAAAAAAAACAACAATTAGAGAATTAATGCTCTGCAGTTGAAAGTTACGCTTGTAATTTCATGAGTATTAATAGGAGACTTTCCATCACTGTTAAAGTAATCACAATTCCCCGTCGTGTTGTACAATTAAAATGTAAGAATCAATAAAGAGAATCTGTGTGCTTGGTTCCATTTGCATCTAGCTTGATGACAACTGCCTTACATGCCAGGTGGGGAGGTGGAACATACCGTTCCTGCCCTGCAGTATCCCAGAGCTGAAGATGTATCCTCTGTCCTCTGCCTCCAACGCCATCTGGCCCGTTGGGTCTATAAACCTGTACAAGGTAATTTGTGAGACAGTACTTAGCATTCCAGCTTCTATAAAACACAAAGGAACTGACATTTAAAGTCATGAAATGGAGCAAAACTAGCACTGGCGACGCAAAGATCCCAACTACAACTCAATTCCTCTGCTTTACAGGATAAAAGTAATACAGGTTGCATTTTAGTTTTGCATCCAATTGATTATTTAAAAATCAGGGTAAAATGAAACTGGACAACCAGTCCCCGACAGACCAAAGATCCAAATAGGTATTTGGAGCAGACATTAGGCGAGCTTCGTTTTAGTACCGTGACAGGGTTTTTTGGCTACTATCTTGTGTCGTGTTCAAATGAAAATGTAATTATAAGAAACCAACAATCAGATCGTGCAATATGGCAATACATTTGTACCACTAACAAAACCTCATTAACAAACGGAATATACTCAAAGATAGCGAATCTCTTCTGCCAAATACTGAAAAAGAGCTAAGGGCAGATCTTTGTGTATCATAGCTTGAAAAGGAGAAACTGGATGGCAATAATAAAAGCTGAAGAGTTTACTCAGCATGAAAATATAAACAAGGGCATTTATTAGCTTTGGAAGGATCAGATAAAAATAGATCCATTTATTGTTTGCAACACTACCCGTTAGGTGGGCACCTTTACCTTCAACTGTCATTATAGGTAAGACTGTCAGAGTTAAAAACATATGCTTAGCAACATAGCCTTGCTGAATCTATGGATTATATGGTTCAGGTTGTGAAACTCAGACCTTATCCCAAATTATCAAATATGCCAATCAAGTAAACTCACTATGTTTACTCTCCCACAGAAGGAATCCTAACTGATTCAAGAGACCAATTTTGCATTTCATGAAGATATTTACTCCTTCCACTACTGTGTTGCATGTTGTCCATCAAAAGCCAATCTGCACAACGCTCATTACACCATCCAGAGTTCTGGACACTTGGGAAATTATGGGACTGCACTGAAAGTCATTTAATACTTCTTACATAAGAATGAAATAAAACCCAAACTTCTGCCAGCCTGATTTCTCAGTGCAGTAAGAACCAGAATCAAACTGGTTTATCATAATGCAGCGCTCAGCTTAATATTGAAAGTATGCTTGCCTAGTTTAGTAACAATTCAGGGGTTAAAAACCCCACTACTTTATTTTTCACAATTCTTCTCAGCTTGTGGTAACTGCTCAGGAAGCCACATCAGCTCCATGTACCACACTATTCATGCTTTCATTCACATTTTAAAATGTTCTTTAAATCAGCATTGCAGTCTTTTTCAGTTCATATTTTTACTACAGCCTAATCCTTCCACGTGAAGAGAGTTCAAGAATAAAACTGCTCCAAGTACTACATGTACAACTCAGAGCAGAGACACCCCATGCTTGCTGAGCAGTAAAACGTGGTTGATGAGCTTTGGGGGAGATGAGAGGAACAACCCACAATGACAACAAAAATAACCAGGTAAAATGAGCCCATTTCCTTATTACAAGATGACGTACACAATAACTATTGACTTCATGCTAGACATAAGGATCGAGAGGTTAGATTTTTTAAAAATAGATTCTAGCCATCACCCAGGCAGATACCATTTTAAAGTAGCACATGGTTTGTGAAAACTCACCACTCTCTTTTCCCGGAAGTCAATGCCCACCGTTGTGATAAATTTGGAGTTAAATTTGCCATCCGTATATTGGTAGAGAAGGCTGGTCTTTCCTACTCCAGAATCACCGAGCGCTAAGAATTTTATGAGGTAATCATAGTCCCCATCAGACATAGTGAGAATTCAGGAAACACCTTAAAAAGCAAAGCAAGGAGGATTAGTTAGTAAACGACTCTGCCAAGGCTTCTTTTGACAAATATTTAAAACACAAATCATGATTTGAACTACAAAGCACCCAGCAGCAGGACTAGTGCTGTTGTCTTTTGCACTGGTTTCACCTTAAACTCTCGATTATGACAATTAGCAAATTCAGCTGTGACTGAAAAAAATGCGTAGTTGATTTTCTCACATTCCACTTATTACAAAGACAAGACAACACCATTTCAACTTCTGCAGGACAGACTGAAAAAATCAAGGTGAAAGCATTCAAGATATCTGGAACATGAACTGCAGAACTGGTTTTCATCTGTATGGAAGCTGCCAAAGCTACTTAAGACAGAATTAAAACATAATTCTGACCTCACATTCACTATGACATTATTAACATAAAATATTCCAGACTGCCCACTATATTTAAATAAAAATGAGATCATCGTTTTATCAACAGCTATTTTTTTTTTAGTCTTGAAAAATTTTCTTCATATGAGGAGGAAAGACAACCAAGCAACATTCTGTTGTCACTGGGCTTGTTGGGAGATTTTTACTTTTGTTTAGAGGAGAAATTTTCAAATTTTTAGAAGTTTTTATCATTATGCTAGTTAATCATTTAAACTGAACCTTGATTCTGAATTGCCATTAAACACCACACGCATTTTCCCAGGGCCTATAATCATTTAAGAGATTTCTCTCTGCCCGTTTTGTGCCTTTGAAAAAATAACCACATTGGATGTAGTCCGATCAAAGCTCAATAACAGCTGGAATGTGTAACCAAAATCACTGCCAAATTTCATACAGAGCAGAAAGAATGATGTACAGGCACTGGTTCTTTCCCGCTGAGTAGCTCCTGAGCCTCTCTTCCCCCAAAACAAACAGGAGAGCGCTGCCTTATGTCACTTTCAAAGAAACAAACATGAAGAGATAAGCCTAAAATAACCATTCTAAAATCAACATAAAGCTGGCATTAAATAGCATCTTGCGAAGGCAGGAAACAGCAAAATACAAAAGATTTAGATGATGAAATAAAATAAAAGTAGAATCTGCTGTTTCAACTACAAATAAGTATTTTTGGAACAATTTGTACCTTGAACTAGATAAAACTATTCACTTCAAGTCAAACGCTGCAGTAGTTTGCATCAATGGCAAAACACCGACTCATTCCTTGAATAGCAACTCACAGCTTGAGGTTTGGAACAAATTCCGTATCTCGAGTGCGTGGGCATCAATCAACACCATTAAACTAAACCCGTAACTATCTTTACAGTTTCAACAGGCCAGAACTGTCGTTAGTCGGCTTCGCCGGGACTGGACCTACCAGGATCAAACACTGTGGTTAGATTGACACCCAGATACTCTCCAACTGAAGTGTCAGTGGAAACATCCCACATTTGATTGGCATTTCCAGTTTTGAAGTCTCCCTTTTGCCAGTCAAAGCATATTTTACATTACACCCTCAACAACACTAAAACTTTGTAAGGAAGGGGCTTTAGGTGCCAGAGTGCACACTCACTATCACACCACAGACAACTCTTGTAAAGTTTTAGTCTATTGCAAAATACAAACAAAAAACCCCCATAATAATCTTCATCAGTGAGTTTTTTTATTTAAATACACCACAACTGCAGGCCTGCATGCACCACACAGATCCGAAGGAGCGGAATACTCAAGTAAGCAAGTTGAACTGGCAGCCACACAGACATAAGAATGGTTTTAGAAGAAATTAAAAGCCCTGATTCATTAGATGCACTTACACATACCAGCAAAAGGGTTTTCGTTTCATCTTTTAAATCCTTCTCCCTCTTGGGGAAGGAAAAAAAGTAAAATCATATTGCCTACCTTGTAGCTCTACAAAGTGTCTTATTGAAATGCACGAGAAGAAAGGGAAAAATATTTTAAGACGCAAATTAGAAGGTTTTTACTAATGACTGGATTTGATTTAGATTTCCATCTCTTATATGGCATTTATTTTGCCCTCAGATGTTCTCCAAGAGCAAAGGGTTGTGTAATATCTCCCTCTGCTCCAGTACGTGTTCTTTCGGCTTCAATGCCCCTAAATTAATTGTTGCTTGAAAAGGCTTAAATGTAAATCTTAGGGCCAGTATATTATACAAATACAAATTAGCTTCATGCCTTTTGCTGTGCTGTCCCACCTGCACAAAAGTATTTGCCTTGTGTCCTTGGTACTTTGTTAGAATCATAGAATCACCNAGAGAGCAATGAGGTCTCCCCTCAGCCTCCTCTTCTCCAGGATAAACACCCCCAGCTCTCTCAGCCGTTCCTCTTGTTCTCCAGCCCCTTCACCAGTTTTGCTGCTCTTCTCTGGACTCACTCCAGAGCCTCAACATCCTTCTTGTGGTGAGGGGCCCAGAACTGAACACAGGATTTGAGGTACCACTTATAGGTATGTAGAACATACTTTTAATAAAAGATACATGATAGTGCCACCTAATCACTGCTAATTTGTACTGTAAGAAAGGGAATTTATCTTGCACCTTGTGGAAGACCATACAGAGAAAGAAAGGGCACTACAGCTCTTATTGGAGCTGGAAGAAACTCTTATGGTTCCGCTGCATCCCTTCCATGGGACACAGCTCAGTGAAAGCTGTAGTGGAAAAAGAACAGTCAGGGTTAGACCTTGGGGAGGTAAACCCTAAAGGTATTCCCAGGGTCATTATATGATTTGGAGATTATGGTTTTGGACAAACACGCCACATCACACTGACCACTGAAACCTCAATTCTCCGTAAGGCTGGTAACAAACAGAATTTGTCAAAGACTGACACAGGACTAGGAGCCCTTCAAAAGAAGGACATGAAAATACCTTCTAAAGGATTTGCCCGAGCAGGAAATTTGCTCCTGAGGCTTTTGAAATGCACACACCTTTCACTGCACCCCGCAATGTCAATCTATTATTCAAATATCACCAGGGAGTGGTGCTTGTGAAACCCTGCGCAGTTACCCTATCCTCGGAGACATGCAAAGAGCTATTTTCATAGCAGTTCTAAGCCTTGTCCTCCTCCCTGTACAAATATTTAAAAAGTGATCTCCACCCTCTGCTTCCAAGACGTGCAGTTATAGGCCCCAGACACATCCAGCTCCACACAAGACAAACAATACTTGTATTCACAGTGAAGTATATTCATAGGTTGTTTTTTTTTAAAGACATGGCTCTGTTACTACAAACTCATTCCAGTCTTCCCTTCCACATTTCTATCCCTCGTCTCAGAGAAGTGGGAGGTAGAAAAGGAAGAATCAGGGGAAAAAAATGGTGGTTCAATTAGAATTCATGAGGTCACCAAAAGAAAAGAATATTAATTTCTTTTAGAATGGTCATTCTCAGGTCTTGCTTCTAAGAGTAGAATCTCCTCGACTGGGGAAAAAAAAAACCAAAAAAACCAAACAATGATGGACACAGTTTTAGGTTCCACATCAAACTCTTTTGCAAAGCCCTGGGGCTTGAAGCCCACGCAGCTCTGGCTTCCCAGTTCACATACACACACATCCAGATCGTGGCTCGCCAAGAAGGGATGCTCTGCAAAGCAAGTGCTGCTCCTGCTCAATGGATTTCTTAGTCCAAGGTACTTTTACAGTAACAGATATTATTAATACGCTCATATTTTTGCCTCCAGGACACAAATATGGCAATGCTATTGTGTGATAAAACACTCAAGACCATGGCAATGCTGCTCCTGAATAAATTAAGGAAATCATCTTGGCATGCAAGATTTCCCCTGTGCAGTATGGGGACAGCAAATATGCTCTGTGGACAAACTGGCCTTGCATAAAACATGCATAAGCTGATGGAAGGGATAAGGAAGGGTGAAGAAGGCAAAAAGAAACAAATAAATGAAAATACAAGCCATAAAAAACCCAACTAAACAAACACTGAGCTGCAAATAAAAATGCATATACACACAGACAGCGTAAAATTCAGGAAATCTGAACACCCTCATAATCAGACAGTTCTCAAGCACGTCAATTTAAAGTTAAATCCACCACTTACCCCAAACTCTGCTAAAGGAACAGTTAGGGCACACTGGAGATAGTACTTCTAGTAGGAGTATTTTTCTAGCACCACCTCTTTAGCACACAGCCAAGAGGCTTACGTGTCAACTGTTTGCATTCCCGTTGATGGGTGCTCAGAGACAGAGGTGTGCCTCGTGTCTCTGTGTCTAAGGAGGGTGCTGCCCCACAGCATGGCTGGAAAGCAATCGCACAGCTCAAATCTTCCACTGATCCCAGAGTAAATCTGTGCAGAACCTACCTCGGAGCAGATGTAAAAGGATCTGCTAATTCACACACACACACACCTTAAAACGACTTCATTGTACCTAAGCAGTGTTTCCACACAAAAATGTATTAACAACGGGATATATGGATCGCAGCTGTTGAGTTCCGTTCATAGCTTTGCATCCTTCTCTCTAGGGTGTGAGAGGGATACAGCAGCCTCTAATGCAACCTGTTCTTTTCTTTCTCTCTAGTACAGGCTTGAGGACACTGCACTGCCCCACAGGTACAGTGAAAGCTGTATTTGTAACACTACAGATCTCTAAAGAAGAAAAAAACCAGTTCTTTGGCAAAAAATGGTTTGTAAAGTATCATGTCTGACATGACTTCAGACTTCTCCTCCCCCTGAACGGAGATCCAGCCCTCAGTGGACAGTGGGAGCGCAGTGAAGAGGTTACATCCCTTATCATCCATCACAGCAAGAGCAGACAAACCTGTTTTAGAAGGCTCCATGTATGCATATATATAATTGTGCTGTATTTATAAGTACACTGAAAAAAGTCAATCCTATTTAGAGTTCAAAAGTGTTTTGCAAAAGGTTTCCCTGAACACGGCTTCATCCTGAAAAAGCAGTTGAGGCTGCATGCTTAGGATTGAAGAGTCAGCGCGGGCACTGCAGGAAGAAGCCTGCAAATCCCATACAGACAGGAAAGAAAAACACTGCAGGCTCATCAACAGACAATGTTTAAATACAAGTACATGGTAATGATGCATTTGTACAGGTCTGATCGTTCTGCAAATGCAAGTAAATTCATAGTGTAAAAGCTTCTCAGCAGGACACTGCACAGATTTGAACTTCAGTAGCTCTTTTATACGCCGCTTCATCTGTTACAGCAGAAGCACCAAGAAAGTGATCTGGACCTCAAAGGGATAGGTTCACTAATCCTGTCGCACCAGCCCTTCGATCACACTGCAGCACAGCAAAAACCACATTCTTGCCTAGCGTGGGTGAAGCAGCAAACGGCCTCACCCTGCTCTGAGGCTTCACTGGCACCTTAATGC
The DNA here is from genome assembly GCA_013389865.1 of Piaya cayana. NCBI lineage: Eukaryota > Metazoa > Chordata > Aves > Cuculiformes > Coccyzidae > Piaya > Piaya cayana. Next base: position 14,074 of record WAAB01016662.1, on the reverse strand, counting down.
TTGCAGAACTGGTCACCGTGAGACACTCACCGGCTCTGTCGAAACGAGGGGCAGTGTTAGACTATGTTCCAACGTAGATAACGCTTTATTAGAAGTGCCTTTGGCTAAAAGCTGCCAGATAAGTATAAATGTAATATAAACAAATTATGACCGCAGTTTTTATAAAACCACGTAACTGCTGTGCTGGGGGGAGTCAATAAACAAGCACTTGACTGAAATATTCTGAGCTGCACCAGTTTGGGTTTTTTGTTCAGAAAATATATGATCTAGCTTGCTTTAATATGGGTCAAAATGAGACTTTCTGTGAGTTCTGGGGCTTTTCTGTAATATACATGTTAAGAAGGAAAACATCCTTTCTTCTTGCAAATAAAAGGAAGACATTCAGTTTCTCTGAGCATTTATCTCTTCATTACTCTTTATTTGACATTTAACTGTTATGACCTTTGGTTTTCTAATGATTGTCTCTTTCTCGGGAGGATCCAAGACATTTTAAGGGTGCGCAGGATACATAAAGGAGTCTGCAAAAATACACGCAAACAAATAGGCTGCGAGGCTTTAGCTTCCAAATGCAGGTGTCACTGGCATCTCAGCTGAAAATGCTCTAGGACACTTTGTCAGCTGTCAGCATTGCGACAACTGCAGCGTTTGGCAGAGCAAGAACTGACACGCACACAAAGCACTCTGAGAAATCAGTGACAATGGGAGATGCCAAGCGTAAAATCATGATCCTGCCCAGAAACGGGGTGCAAATTGGGTAAGTGAAGCAACAGCTCTAGAGATGGTGAGAACCTTGCCGAAGATGCAAGCAAGCAGCAGATTCTGGATTTCATTTCCAGACAGCCAGGGGAAACTGGGCATGGAGAAGCCGGGAAAGGAAACAACAGTTAGTTTTGCAACTACGACTGCATTTCAGCATAACCAAACCCATGAACAGGAGGATGAATTTAAAATAATGGCCCAGTTACGTAAAGGAATGAACAGCAGCATAGACCTAGAAAAAATAGAAAATAAAACCAGAGTTGTTGCAGGTGATGTTCCAACATCACCTATATGGGTGTAATTTCAACTTATCTGCAAAAAGTACAACACAATCTTCTTTCCCCCACATCAGCTTCTAATGATTTCATGCTTCATGGTAAGAAAATACCGTAGATAAATAATGATTTGCATTTGTATGTGATGAAAACAGCTGAACACCTTCAGAGGAGCAAATATTTGTACCATGTGAATAAACTCCAGAGTAGACTGAGAAAAAGAAAGCAAAGAATTTTTTAATTTTGTTTTTAAACCTGCTCCATACCATTTACTCCTTCCTTAGCCATTCAATTGTTCTTCCAACAAACACAATAAACCACAATGCTTTTTAAGTTAACGTGCGATGCTTTTTCATAATTTACAATCAGGAAATTCAGAGTGATGCCCAGCATCTGTCCTCGATGTAACAATTCTGACCGCTCACAGCTTACCCACAGCCTAATCTGAACGTTTGTCAACACATCACTGCACAGTTCCTGCTCTTGACAGCATCAAGGAATTACAAATTAGTCTTACACAGATATAGAGTTTCCAAGTCATACAATCCACCAGGATTTCACCCATAAAGCTGGTCATAGTCTTAGAAGAAGGGAAATACCCAGCAGTTTGCCCAGCCACCCATTCAGCAACACCTGCAACTCCAGAAGGCCAAGGAGCACTCCTCTGTTTCTGCCCTCTGAAAAAGCCACTGAAAGATAATGGAAGAGATGAAAAGAATCACACAGGATCATAAGAATGGAGCATTTCTTCAAGCTCCAGCGGTTAGGTTTCCCTGGAGATAACAAAAATCTCCAGCAGACAGCTAGAATAAGCAGACACATGAAAAAAAGCAGAATAAAGCAAACAAGACAAGGTAAAAGAACCTAAAAACTGTAAAAAGGAAGCACTTCCATATGTGCAGTTGGAACATAACTGAAGCAACATCTCAGGGGAAATGTGCATGTACCCATGCTAAAGAGACCATTACATTTTATTCTCTCCCCATCTAACCATGTGGGCAATTCAGCAGGCAGCAACACACATCAGCCTTGCCAGGTTGTTTAAGCCCATTAAAGTGCACACTAAACAGCTACAGGAAAATATCTGCTGTCTTTCTATTATTTTTTTTTTCTCCTCCAGGGCAGGAAAGTTCTCAGCTGCCTTGTTTTGCAGGGCAGCTACGTGAAATACAGATAATGCTCCTCCAAAAGGTCACACCACCAAGCTCAGGAAAGATAAGACACCTGCCGCATTTTGCCAGATTATTATCTGGCCAAAGAAATTTGCCATGATTAGGTCAGTTGTAAGGCTGTGGAAAATGTCAGGCAACAGGCAACCTGCAGATACCACCCAGTCACACTCAGACAAACGTGAAAGCCACAGAGAGCAGACACAAACTATAAAATTAAGCTGCGTTATTCAGCTAACAAGATGAGAGCAAGCATAGAAAGGAGTAAGGCAGGAAACAATTACAGTATAGAATTTAATCCACCTTTTTTATCCTTTGGATTGGGATCGAGCTGCTTCTCTCATTTTTCATACGAGGCAAATTCCTTGCTAACTCTGTTTTTTGACTGGAAGATGCAACAGATGTTACTCTGTTGTGCAGCCGTCACCCTTCAGCATTATTGCTTTTCAATTAGTGCTTTTCCACCACTATTTACCTTCCTACTCTTATCTGCTCTTATTTTTGGTGCAAGTTACTTGATACAGCTCAATAACAAATAACAGGGAGGACACGGTATAGAGCATTTCCTACATTTTGTTGTTTGTTTAATCCTCAGGAAGTTTAAAGTTTCCTCATTATTAGGTGATACTGAAATAGCCAAAAGTTTTGAAGTCCCTCACAATCTGGTCTGTCTGCACATGCCAAATGAGAACAGGTTAAGGACAAGGATCCACAGCATTTTAGAGCAAGACTGATGCTCTGGATCACACTTCCAGCTAACAGTGAAGACATCCTGTTCCTCAGAAAACATACTGGTTATCAAAGTTATTGACTGAATAATACAATGAAATAACAACTACTTAATATTTATTTCCAATCAGATGGAAAATCTCTATTATCTATGATTATTAGGCATGACATCAAGAATAATATAAAGTTATTTGTGGGAATATTTATTCAGAAGTGCTTCTTAAATGGCAATTTCTCACCTAGCAAAAAGGGCAGAAGAAATTAATAGTTATCTGTGGGGAAACAAGGGAAAGTGTAGGTTGAGAAAAAAGCCTGTCAAGTAACTAGAAAAGGTTATTTCTTCTGCCCCTTAATTTCGAATCCAGTGCGATTGCACTTGAAATCCAGGGAACAGTCCAAGATGCTAAGCAGGTAAGTGGTACACACGGATGGAGGTGGAAGGACGTATCTAGGTTGATAAAACTGCGTCTTACAGCTAGAATTCAGCTTTCTCAAACTTTTAAAAAATTGCAAAACCTTGACAGAAGCATTCCTGCAGGTGCCAAGCTCACCGAGTTTACTCCAGACCATCCTGGCAGCCACTGCAATGCAGAGACAGTCAGAGCACTGCAGACTGGCAGCACGACACTTCAAAAGAATGGAGAGATGGGTCAGTCGTGAGTAATCTGCTCTTGAGAGGTCTCAAAAAGGGACTGAGCCTTCGATTTCAGAGTCTGTAACAGCCACAGTCTCAGAGAGAGATTTTCACCCACTACTGGGCAGGAGTTCCTGGTAAACATGTCTGGAAATACTAAGCATGTGTGAAGCTTTCATGTTTCATAAGTGCTATGAAAAGGTTAGAAACAACTTGCTGAGAATACTTTAATTTAATGTGTCGATTACATCATAAAAGACCACTTCTGCCTGAACTAGAGCCAGGTGGTATTCAGTAGGTCACGACTTGTTCTCTCCAGGTTAACAACGTGTGACAGCAAAGCAGAAATCGTGGTCTGAGACAGCAAGACGTGATCATTTCGGAGCACGCTTACGGATCAAAAATATGACTCAAAGTCTTCAAACAAAGCAAAGCTTAAACTATAAGGTTGGGTTTCTTTCTTTTTTTTTTTTTTTCCTGCAAGAACTGAAAAATAAGCCCATACTTTGAATAAGTCACTTGAACTCCAGAACTGCAACACGTATTAACACAGTCCAAGCTTTCTACTGAGGTTCTGCAGTCTGCCAAAATATTCAGAGTGCTTTGGCAAGTGCTGTCCTAGCCCAGCTTCTTTTCTAGAGCCCACAGGGAAGGGATAATGCAAAAGAAGCACCAATTAAGCAGGTTAAACTGCACAACACAAAGCTTCCATTCAAAAAAGCCAGCTGGTTTTCAACCTGAGTTACCACTGCTATTTATCTTCCTACTCTGATCAGAATCCCCATATTACAGCATGAATCATAATTAAATCGTAAACGGCTCAGACAAAGAGCACAGCGAACCAGACTTTCTTACGCTAATCCTTGTCATGGAGGCATGCAAGGAAAACAAAAAGAATCCCAAGTCCAATGGTACTGTTTGCCCGTGCTATTTATTTTATAGTAGTTATTCCCAGATGGAGAGAGGGGCCCAAGACGGCTGCAGAGTAACAGCCCTGGGTGAAACCTGGCAGCTGTGTCCAGCTTCTCATGCTGTAGATGCCCTCCTGCAGAATTCTTCCTTAACTTTTCAGGTATTCATCTCCTCAGGTTTCCCTTTAACCAACCCACAATAACAGGTAATTTACTCCCTCTCCCCCAAGAAGCCTTCAATTAAAATTATTATTCAGAATGTTTCTGTTATGGCTAAGAAATGGCTTAGCAGCGAGCTTACAGAACAGCCACCTCTATAACCCAAGTTCCAGAAAAAATATACAAAGTTAGTCTAAGAAAATAAATTGCCAGTCAGGCTAATTAACCCCAGCAGTGCAAGTTCCATAGAGAAAACTGGATCACGGAAATGCAGATGTAGTTTTCATACCACAGAGGATCCAGACTGCTTTCTTAACTTAATGCGAAACTTTGCATACTTTGAAGAATCCAAAAATCTCACACAAACTGACAAATCAACTTCATATGACTATTTGCAATTTTTTTAATTCTGCATTATGACCGAGACTGGCATCAAACCTCTGAAATGATAAACAGCATATAAAGGGTGAGTAGATATGAAAGAATCTTTTCAGCTGCTGTGCACAAGACACAAGAAACTGGGAGTATGCAACGGCCCTGTCCACCAAGAGCTGCAATTTGAAAAGACTAATTAAAGCAGGCACTGCTGTTTCATCTTCTACTAAAAGAGACAGACTTTGGCTTGCAGTCTTTGGTTTGATTTTGAACCAGTGCATATGACTTCCTGTAGAAGCAAATAAAAATCCAGTAATGAGATTCCAGTAAAAACAAATTCAGTACATGAAAGAAGAAAATCCTCGTTAGCACTAATCAGTACAGCTGGAGTGCCTATGGTAGAGCTATGCTAATATACTTGCTCACAGAGAATTCCCACCTCACCAAGACTCCACTTCTGCTTCTGTTTATACCAACAGATGCGCCGCAATGCATCAGAATTCAATTTCTATAAAGTAACTTTATCCCTATGATACAGCGTTTAAACAAAATTGAGAAGCAGACACTGTATTACTTCCTAGTCACCAAGCCAAACATTTTAGACCAAAAGTTACTCTTAACCTTTTCTCCTTAAAAAGTTACTTCTGCTTCCCTTTGACTACAGTTTATTTCCCTCATTCCACTAGGTTACGTGCCTCATCTTTTCCAATAAACTACTTTGAACATTTCTTTAATTCATTCTTTAAATTTGTATAGTTCTAGAATTTTTGTTGGTCTTCTTTCTCCCTATTTCTCTGGTGCCACTCTTAGTGACACTTTTAAAGAATTCCAGATGAATTAGATTCCTAGTTTGTCTTTACCAGGCTTAATTTGAAGGGTGTTTTGTCTTAGAGAGAGTTGTAAATGAAAGACATGCTGGGAAAAAGCAAATATACCAAAACCCACTAGGAGTACGGAGAGAGAAAAGGGGGACAGCACCACATCCTAGAATACTGGTTTGCTTTACACACCAGAATCTCAACATTATCAAAATTTAATCCTGAAATAATTTAGGCTATTAGAAATCACTACCCTAAATTGTGCTAGAAATTGTTCCTGTAACACACATTCAAACTGCAGGTGTAATGCAATTATTGACAAGTGTTAGGTAACAGTAAATTACAATGAAGCAACTGCGACAACCAATCCTTCCAGCACAGAAAAAAACCACCAAGTCAAGCATTAACATTTACAGAAGTCCTTCCTCCCAGTTATTTTAGATAATCTTTTTCATACACTGAGGATATCTGTAAGGAAACAGCAAATGAACATATTTATTTAAGCTACATTAGTGAATATGTCCCTTCTTTCCCATAAACACAAGTCAAGGGGTGTTGATCAGGACTAGAAAAATCATCTTAAGAAATTCAGTGCTGGGAAAGCCTTGTGACCTTCCCACATAAGTGGAAGAGAACACTGTTTTCTGTTCTCTGAAGAGCTCCTCCGTGGTTATTTACAGTTCACAATAAATGGAGTTTTGGTCCATGATTAGAAAAACACCAGCAAATACCTGGGCCAGAAAGGACATCGGATTACAAATTCCTGCTTGGGGTGGCAAGGAACGGCCTAGTCAGATGGGCACATACATTTCGAGTTTCCTCCAGAGTAACAACATCCCACTTCCACACTGCCTTTACCGTAATTTTAGAACTGAAACCATTCCTATATGCTTCAACAAGGAACATCGACTAGATGAGCTCTCATGGTTCCATGGAATCCCATTTCTTTTGCTGATTAAGAAAAACAGACTGTGCAACACACCATTCTTATTCTTTTTTGTCCTCAATATGTTTAGTGTACATGAGAATTAACATATTGATGCACAACCCGGTTAAAAAAAGCACCATTCTAAAGGACTGTTCTATTAATTAATTTTATATGTTAATGAGAACATGAATAAATGGAGCAAGAAAAGTTCAAGAAGTAGAACGTTTAAAAACACTGAGTTACTTTGTTCTGCATTATGGACTGTTATTTGCGCAGTCACTTTACTATCAAAGGTTGAATTCCACCTTCTGACTGTAGAATGAGTTTGACTTTAAACAGAAGGAAACGTAGGCTGATGACTTGGGACCAGAAAGGGGATCTTATGGTTACCAAATCCAGACACTCGCCGCTGCAGTCATTTATTTTAATCTTGATTATAAACTTACCCAGGTTTATCTTTAAATCTGACTTTTTTTTTGTGAAAATCAATGGCGAAAACGTACCAAAGAGCCTCAGTTTTGTCAAGTAAACCCAAAGCCTACATCTTACATAAGCCAGTATATTTCCCAGTTTTACATTTTCTTTTCCCTCTGGAACACGAGGATGCAGCGATGCTGAAACTGCCTCCCAAATTCAAAATATTTCAGGCCGTTTGTCAGAAGCACAGGAACATTGTTTCAAAGCTCTTAAGGGAGGAAGAGCTGGCATACAACAACTGTCAGCTCAAGGAAAATAACGTAATAAATTCTACGACAATAAACAGGAAAGAGAGAGCGTTCACATACCTACGCTTACCAGCTGCAAATGGATCTGTAGTTTTCCAAGGGTGCTTCAGTGACAACTTCCAGATCTCTTGAATACCATAGTCATGCAAAAACAGCTGTTTCTCATCTACAGGTAGCGTCGGCAGAGAAAGAAAACAAAACCAAAAGAGCGTAGTTCAGAATAAAGGCTCTAAAATTCACAGCCGCATAAATCTGCCGGCCCCACACAGCACCCTAATTACACTCAGCTGCTTGTCATGTGGTCTTGATGCCCGATCAAGTGATCTCTTTTCCTCCTTCTGAAACTAAGCAAGATGGTTAACTAGATCTCCCTAAACCAGGTAACAAACCCTGATGCTTTGCTTTAACTAGTGACCCTCCCCCTCGTTGTCACAGGGAGAGGAAGTTGCAGTATGTCGCATTACGGAAAAACAGAACAAAATACAGCAAAACGCAGTAATCTAATGAAACACAGCGAGCACTGAATGCTCACAAACCCTAACAGAGAATTCCGGTTTTAAGCCTCATTTTATTTTATGTCCTTACAGATGGCAGAGAAAAAAGTCACCGGTAACAAAACTGGCAAAGACATCTGGGTCGAGACCACATGAGAAGGAGCTGGAAGGATCCGGGTGGCAGTGGCAGCAGTCCCGCGGCTTTGTGGGCACCCACTTCCAGCCCTTTCTGCTGAACCACTTCAGATGGCAACGAGCTCCAACAAGAGCAGAGCTAAGATGCTGCCAGAAACTTTCCGAGCCACTGCAGCTAAATCTGCTGCCACCCAAAGCATTTCAAGGAAATAAAGCTACTCATTTAACATGCAAACTAACTCTCCCTCAACAAGTCCATTCATGGATGCCTGTGAACACAGACATCACGAGATTCACGGGTCCGATCACTGTTCAGCAGTGGTGTCTGCATCAAGGCACTTGCTGGATGGAGGTCCCTGCACTGGGTCCAAGGGATGAGAGGAGAACTCCATGGCCACCTGCAGTCGCCATGAGGCCTTGTCCACTCTCAAAAATCATAGAATCATAGAATAACCAGGTTGGAAGAGACCCACCGGATCATCTGAGTCCAACCATTCCTATCAAACACTGAACCATGCCCCAGAATCCAGAAAGGTGTGGACAAAGTGAGTTTTGCACTCAATATTTAAGATTTAGCAGACGTGAGCTTTTACAGATGACGAGTCAGCTTGCACAAACTTTTATTGTCTGTTTCTTTCCTCAACAGTATTTCAAGAGGAAAGAAGTAAGAAAAGAAGTTAAAGTTTCCAAGATCACTCTCCAATCTTCCACTTAAGAAATGCTGCAGACAGTCTGCTGTAATGTTTAATGTATCCTTAAAGCATTTGTCTACCAGTAAGAAAACAACTCCACAAGCTTCTTTCTTCGCTTGTATCAGCTACCTCACCTGCTTTTCTGCAAATCAAGGCAATTTTTATTGTGCCTTCCCCAGCAAACATCCAAGTTCTGGTATAGAGAGTGGGCAAACAACTCTCTGCAGTGGAAGATGTCTTCATGCCCTACTTTAATATTTTTCAAGATTTAACTATTCAATTTAATTTCAAGATTTTAACTATAACAATTTCTTTCACATTTTATTACAGACTATAATTTTTAAAACTCTACCCATTCTTGCCTCATTCCAACCTTTCACCACAATTACAGAAGAACAGAGGAGGCCCTTTTTTCACTCGCACACGCAATAAAAAAGTTTGTGTTCAGTTTTCAGCAGTGTGAACAGTTTCAATCTTTAACTGCTTCCCTGATCGATCCCAGCACGTTTGCTTAGTGCGAGGAAATACTCAAGACCACAAGCACCCAAGAATTTCTGGTAACTGCTCCTGAGTGCAGAAGGAGGAATGGGGTAAGAAGGGTTCACAGGCAAAGCAATAAGACTTCTGCCATGTTGCAAACAGCCATGGGGGTCAGCTGCACACACAGAACACAGCCTGCCTGGGAGGCTCAACCAGCAACACAAACCTTTCCTACACCATATGATTTGTGCCATCTTCTAGGGGGAGGCAAGTCCTAATTTGCAGACTTCAGCTTTTGATGACAGGACAGAAAAAGGCTTCTTAACTTTCCTCCTACCAACCTGGTGTGAGGAATACCAACCAATTTCCTCCTCCCCCTTCCAGGAAAAGGTTTCATTCAAAACAGTAAGATTTTGCTAGGAAGCTACACCTGCAATAAAGTTTATCTTCTGAGGGTTACATTTATCTCAAACTACAGTGTTACCACCAAAACAGATGTCTTGAGTTTACAAACTCGGAGGACATCAATGTTTGGTTATTTGAAGTACCTGGTTTTAAATGAACACATTCGCAGCATCTCAGCAAATGCTGCACAAACAGCTGAGTCAACCCTGCGGCGGCGGGAGGAAGCACATGGGAACAGTACAGCTGGAACAGGAACCCCTGCAGCCAGCCCAAGGTTAGCCTTCCTCTCACTTCTACCCACACCTCAGAGGCTATAAGAGCTTCAACAGTTAATGCAGGGGATCAAAATTACATGAGGTAAGTCCTGAAACCGTGAAACGTAGTTTGGAAGCTACAGGTCTACAAAGGAACGCCCACCTAGTTAGTTATTACATCTTCTCACCATTTTTTGAACAGGTTTTATAAACAGGATGTATGAGCAAGATGACTTGTATGCGTGGAATTCATGGCCTTCTTGTAAAAATGATCTATGCTATACAGGCCTAGGAGTTTAGGAGGAAATCTGAGGAGGGTTAAACACAGCGGGGAGCATTCTTCATCACAAGCATGGCAATAGAGAATCATGGAATAGTTAGGGTTGGGAAGGACCTTAAAGATCATCTAGTTCCAACCGCCCACCATGGGCAGGGACATCCCACTAGATCAGGTTCTATCCAACCTGGCCTTGAACACCTCCAGGGATGGGGCAGCCGCAATTTCCCATGGAAACCTGTTCCAGTGCCTCACCGCTCTCATGGTGAAGAAATTCTTTCTAATGTCTAGTTTAAACCTGCCTAAAATCTAAATATTGGCCTTTGTATGTTCCATGAAAAAACCTACAAGTATCTGAACTCCCCTGTAGCAGGTGCTTCCCCTAGAAGGAAATGCTGGATTGTAACCTGTCTGACCATGGTTCTGGCAGGAATTAAGATCTACCACTGGAGACAGACACAGGGGAAGAAGAGGATCTAGCAACAGGCCATTTCAGATAACGCTACAGAACATCTCATCTGTTTTCAAAGCCAAAAGCTGTGAAGTTGCCTAACAGCAATGCCAACCGCCTCCACAATCCCCGCTCCCCGATGACTCAATTCCACTCGAGGTCTCCCCTCCAGCACTCTGACCAGTTAACGGCTTTTCCCAACACACATTTGAAAACTCACCGTGCCCTTTACCAACACCGTAGTTTTCACGCATGCATTCACCAGATGACCTGCAAGACCACGGAATGAACACCAACCAGCAGGCAGACAAGGGTAATGTTATTTGTCGGCGTCCACAAATCTTATCAGTGCCACAAAACCTTGGCTGGCAAAGAGGAAACTTAAAAAAATGTAAGGGGGGGGGGGGGGAAAGCAGCCACTGGAGCACAGTGCCTAGGAACCCATTAGATATATGGTGGCAAACTTCAAGAAATGCCATAGTACATGCTATACAGCAACCGTTTCACAATTTTACCTCACAAAACACAAAAAAAGGAGATGAGAAAAAAGCGAATGAGAAAAATATGAATATATTAATCAGTACAGGCAGATTCCTACAACTGTAAAACAGAATTACAGTTGTTTCCTTGGAAGAAAGTCAGCTTCCCATGAAAAGACACACTGGAAAAAACATTAGAAGGGCTGATGGGATTCACTGTAAAGCAAAATTGACCAACTGTCAGGAGAATGAGCTCACTACTTACTGCTGCAGCAGTCTGTAAACGCAGGAACATGCCGATACCTCAAGACAGAACTAAAAAGACCTGAAAGGAGGAGACAAAATCCTTTATATTGATTTTTTTTTTCTGCTTTCCTCTCACCAATATTCCTCCAAGAGAAGAAAGAAAAGACAAGCCACACTCAGAAGATCACAAATGTAATAACTGAACAGCGTCACCTCATGAAATACCCATTTGGTGATTAAATGAAAGTAGGTCAGGCAGGACTTTCTACTACCCAAAAGGCACATCTGCTCAAGTAATAGTAATACTACAGATTCAAGTAAAACTTCCATGTTCTGTTTTCACAAGACAGGCTCGATATAACTGACTTCTAAGAGTTATCAAGAGCTCTTCAAGGATAGAAAATAGTTAACACTAAATTAATTGCCATATTAAAAGCATCCATTTTGTTTTTATGGAACATATGCTGCATAAAGATCCTTCCCAGCAACTGAGCGCTCAATATCAGCGCTTTGAAAACTTCAAACCAAACTCCGTCACCTTTCTAACAAGTTAAAACATAAAAAATTGCTTCCTGAAAGAAAATTTCTTTATATTTGAAGATCCTGTTAGTATCTCAGAAAAGATTAGCAGAATTGTCCCAAACAAGGAGATCTAATGATCTGTCAGTTCTGCTGAATTACAAGCTCTCACAGGTCTTCCAAAGCCTGTTCTTCAGCTTCTACCGACAGGGTCTCAGGCCCTGTGCTGGGCACTGGGCACAATATCCAAACTGACCATCCTAGAAAACTACATAACAAAGATCTATAGTCACCTCTTCTACTTCATAACTAAGGAACATTAAAAAAACCTCCAACTTAGGGCTACATCTATCAAAACTAAAATTACGAGAGCTTTGCTATCAAATTCCAAAGAAATACAACCAATTTCAGACAGTACCATCTTCAGACTTGGATGACACCATGTCTGTATGGAGATGTCTATCCTGGCACCACTCTAATGCAAGAAAGAATATGGAAAAATTAAGTATAACCAGACAGTTTATGCCCTGTCAAGCTGAATCATCGTTGGAGGTGAATGTCAGTGAAGCATGTGCTGTCGCAGGCACGAGAGCTTGAAGTGCCGGCTGAGAAACACTGTCACAAATGGATGACACCAGCAGAACCAGAACCCAACCCAGTATTGGTGTTTAGGGTCCCATTCAGTCATGCACAAAGTTTGGTTTGGAACCAAACAAGTGGGAGGAGGGGAATTATTAATAATTATTTGTGATTAGTAAAAAACAAAACAATCCCCTATCCTACTTTTTGCTATAATCCACATTCCGAATAACAGCCAGGCTTCGAAGTTGACCTGGAAAGCACAACCCATTGGCAGTAACTACGACAGCAACTCATCTCTCACACAAACATTGCATAAAACAGTTCCACAGAACAAGCAACTCCCACAACTGCTAACTTTGATACCCTGAATTTCTCAAAATGCATCACTCCACATTAGTCATGTAATTATCAGCAGGGATCTGCAGGAGGAATGCAATTTCCTTCAGCATCTACTAATATGAAACATTATGCTTGCAAGACTGGTGGGGACAGAAGAAAATCTGAAAAACTGTGATTTTTATCATAAAAAATAAAACATTTCTTTTCCTCTTACCCAACACAAACGCTTTATTAGCCCTTATCACTTACAGCAGCCTTCAGTCTAGTCCAGATATTCCTGTTCCTCAAGGATGTTATTAGAAAGAATTGTTTTCTTTCTCTTCAGTTCACAGATCAACCTTTTCCCTCTTAGCTCTTTGACTTGGCAGCTAAAGGGAGTAGCAGCCCTCGGAGTAAAACTTGGTTGACTCTGGAGAGCACATGCTGTTCACTCTCCTGGTGGTAGAGCAGCTACCGTGACAGCACTGCCATTTCAAAGCACTTAATTAGGAATGGGAGAATGGTTTAAAACAGGAGAACCTCTGCAAGAGACCTTCATCACTTCCTCATAACATATGCTGCCCTGCAGGTTAATGTGCTTAGCAGACACACTCTAAAAATGGTGTAACAATTGTTTTCACTTTTATTTTGTGTTCTGCTGTTTCTAACTCAAACCCGAAAGGGGTTTACATACCTGAAAGCTCACCTACCCTTCCCAACAACATACACTGGTCTAATAAAAGGCATTACTCCTACCTGTGGAGGTCACCTTACCTGAAAGGAAAAAAAAAAGCCAAATCTTAAGTAATACTTAACTATTTTTCTATTTATTCCTTTATCCTTTCATCACCTTTTCAGCTGAGAGCTGTACACACAAGCAATAAGGTGGCCAGCTGCAAAACTGCAATCACAAACTCCAGAATCAAGCCGGAATCAGCTACGTGATTTGTGTAAACCCCACTCAGTGTTTTATTTGCATATAAAATACTTCAGCTACGTATACTCCTTACAGCCCTTTCGTTCACATCTCCTCTATACAATCACTGCAGAAGTACAGAGCTATTTTCAAAATATTATTTTTAAGTGCCCACAAACTTAATTTAAAAACTCTGCTCTCTATCTACCAACTCCTTTTTTCCACTGCAAACCACAAATCTGTAGAAAAGCTGTGCTCCTACTAAGCTTGGATCTTCGCTGCTGCTTCCTGCCCCTTTCCTACCTCACTACCAGTCTTCACTTTGTCTTCCAGAAGTGTCTTTA
>WAAB01016661.1:0-20725 GCA_013389865.1 Piaya cayana | reverse complement strand
TTTAGTAGATGCCTTAAGGCATCACGTTCAAGCCACTTAATCCAGCCTGGTATTGGGCAGGGACCTTTGAACCAAGGTCTTTGTCTCCTTTTGAATGCAGGTAGATGCAGAAATTTAAAACAAACAAAAATTTCTTGGGATTGGAGTCCCAGAAGGGTGTTTCTGTCTCTGGCTGTGTGTGTCATCACTTCTGTGATGCTGGGAGGAGAGAGGAAACCTCTGTGCCTGAGGAGGCTGAAGTGAGATTGCAGGAACACCTTCATTAAACTCCTTTGTGTGTCTGTCTTTAAATACAGTTTTTTCGGTATGCAATTTCCTATATTGGTTTANGCTGAAGTGAGATTGCAGGAACACCTTCATTAAACTCCTTTGTGTGTCTGTCTTTAAATACAGTTTTTTCGGTATGCAATTTCCTATATTGGTTTATAATAAGGAACAGTTTTCATGTCTGCTGCACTACAAACTCCTCCATCTCAGTGACTCATCTGGCAGTGCAGCACAAAGAACCAGTCTGGATTAAAAACGCTTTCGTATACAGAGATGACAGAGATTTATCAATGTTTGAAACTTTCCCATCGAGAGAGGCTTTCTCTCTTTTCTTTGGCTGCCACTGGTTTATGTTAACATTCCTAATATTTTGAGACTCAGAATGTCTAAACAAGAAAATTAGAGGAGTTTTTTTGTGTAAGAAAAGTGGAGCAGTTTACTTTATTTTCAGTTACTGTTACATAGTCCGTTCCTACATGGCTGCACTTCTAGCTTGATCCATTTCCATACCCTTGCTTGTGGCTGTTATGTCTCACACAGAAAGCCTATCAATCCTGACATTATTTAATTTACTAATTTACCTTTATTGGACTACAAGAGTAGATATGGATACTTATGTATGGATTTGACTATACTGAAAATTAATCTTTTTTCACACTTTCAATAAATATGAATGATTGCCCAATACTTCTAATTTTATTTTCAGGCTCAGTTGTGATCCCTTTGAAATTACTTGAATTTTGCTATTTATCTTGAGGTGATAGGTAAGCGTGAAAGCCCTTTGATTTTTTTGCTTTTTTACTAAAAAACAACTGAGCATTAGGCACTTATGTAGCACTGAGGTCATGTCCCTACAGATAATTTCTAACACGGGTAAAATCCTATTGTGTATGTGCGATTACCATAAAAATGAAACCCCTGCTGTTAGAATCTTTAATAGTTAATTTTTCAACTTAAAATAATACACTTCCGAAGTGAGAACTCTTGCTCCTTAAGTATTATGGTCTCTAAAACTCCTTTCCTCTGATAGCCGGGTTGAGACACAAATAATAACAAGTGATCAGAAAATTAATAATGTTAAAGTTTGTTCTCTGTTTTGTATCATTGTTCTGTAAAAGAGAGATAAGGTTACTCAATGAATTTCTAGATAAATTGGGTTTGGTGCAGGAAATACCCCTTTATTTGCGTTGTAAATTATTTTGGTTATTGTGACACCATGAGGGTCCTACAGTTCCCCTGCATGGCAAGCCCTAAATGCCACTATTGCAGACTCTAAATGCACAGGCTGCTTTTCTTGGCATATTTTGCATAGACTGACACACACCAGACACTGTGGCTGAGGCATTTGCCTGCTGTCACTGAATAGCGAAAGGAATATTCCTCATGCTTTGCTGAAAAACATGTGGGAGGCAAGAACAGCAGAAATGACACAGGTCTATTAAAGCAGAGGCTGATGTCAGTGGCAAACGGTAGTTAAATGCTGTCAGGGAGAAGCTTTTTCAGTTACCGTGCCAGGTGTTAGTCTCCCTTGCTGTGCTAAGAAGCCCTCTGGATGTTGAATTTTTTGGGGTAGGATTCAGCAGTAATCAAGCTGCTTGGTTTTTAGAATCCCCAGAGAGCCACCCTGTAATCAGGAAAGCACCATCATGATCATGTAGCTTTGTGATATAAAGGTGTCATTTTCTGTCTCTTATCACCCAGAGCCTTGATGGTCTTGGCTCACTGAGGAAGCTGTGAGACAATCTCTTACTAAATCCCAAACTTATGGAGACGCATCGAGTTTGACAGGACTTCCTTCGGAAAGGTTCTCAAAGCAAGGAGTTGTGGCTAAAAACTGCCTGTAATTGTCCACTTAAGGTATGAGAGATTAACCTATTTGGAGTTGGATTTGTGACCTGATGCACTGCTGGCCCTCATCCTTTTCCTCAGCTCCCATTCAAATACCAATGCAGCCTGGCATGGGTCCATTAGGAGATTCATCTCCCCTTTCACGCTCCCCAGAATCTCCCTAGTACTGTGTTTGGGGCTGCTGTGTGTTTGCAGCAAGGGACCAGGGATGATGGAAAATCATCCCTTGTCATTGATCAAAAGAAAGGGAGATTCCTTATCTCCTTTCTATCATGTTTTTCCAGAAATACTTCCCTTCTGCAAGAGAAGTTTTAATAAGGTCATTCTTTAGGTCCATGAGAGAAATGAAATAATACTAGAGACAGAATCCAACTGTTTGTAAAGCTTTTGGTGTGCTAACCAAACCCTTGGTTCAGAAATTGCTACAGTCTTTTCTTTAAAACAGCTTTAAACTGCAGCAGAGTGTTCTTTTGAATGTTTCCATTGCCCTGGCGGTGCTTAAAATGATGGGGAAATTGTTTGAAAGGAAATGAAATGCTAATTATACCTAAAAATGGCAGTGTCTGTTCCATCTGCATAACCTAACTCGTATGACTGTCAATAAAATGTCAAACCTCTAAACAGGCAAGTTGAGTATTTATGAAAATAAACTTGCCTTAAAATTGTAAATAGTGCAAAAGATCTTTTAGTTCTGCATAGCGAATTTGTCGTGGAGCAGCTGATTTATTTTCTGGGAATCAGGAGAGCAGTGGGGCAAGCGCTGCTTAAATGAGGTTGGGAAAGAGAAGACTTTTAGTCACTAAGAAGCGTATATCACACTGGAAACTGTTATGAACTTAACTAACTTCATCTTACATAATGGATATTGTCAGTTATAGGTAATTCTTGGTAATTAAGTATTGATTTCTTTTGCTTCTTATGTATGTCAGCAGGAAAAAAAATGCCCCCATGCAGCTGCTGCTGCTGAGTTTTATCATTTCAAAAGGCACGGTCCATTTCACTAACACTCCTCCTGTGTTGGGAGGACAGATGCAACTCCCTGTGGGTCAGTTCTACCTCTTCAGCTGTAAATGTAGGTCACCAGGCTGCTGTTGAGTATGTTCCTTATCCATAAAAACACAAGTCCTCACATGCAGCTTCATGGCTTGCTGCATTTCTGTCTTGCAGGAAAGCTCACTTGCTGCGGCTGGGAGTGGTCCAGCTGCTCTTGTGGCATTAAAAGCCCTAGCAGCCCTTTTATATTTGTCCTGGACTAGCTGTGTTAGCAGCCCCTCGTGATGCAACCACTGTCTGTGGTCTTCCTGATGTGACACAGCCATGACATCAGAAGGACTAGTGCCCATCTTCAATGCTTCATCACAGTGATGTGTTATCTTCTGCCTCCAGAGCAGACCATGAGGTAGTATGTCCTAGAAAAAATTCTCTTGTTACTGTAATCCCAGTTTAAGAGGAATCTGAATTTCTTACTCTTTCCAATCTCTGTATGTTTCGAAAGGGGATGTTTTGGTTTGCTGTTGTTTTCTTTTTTTTAATTTAGTTTCAGGTATCATCAAGAAACCTCCTGCAATTTTGCCTCATTTCGCCACGCAGGTACTGCTGTTGCTTTACAGGAACCTTTGTGTCCTCCTGTGGTGGACATATTTATATTTTGAAACCTGACAAGGCAACTGCAGGCTGTATTTTTTCCTTTAAAGCTCTTAATTTTCCCCCTGAAGACAGCCATTGACTCACATGTATTATAGCACTTTAAATCCCTCTTTTAATAAGTAAGCTGCTTTCTCTTTTAGTAGATAACTACTCTACCTTCTCCAAAATACCTGTGTTTCAACACAAAAATTCTAAATTCATTTGGGGTGTTTGCTCACTCCTGTATGCAGCCACCTTGTGCCGCTCCTCCTGACCACTTTCCTCTATTCCAATCATTTTGCCTAGACAAAAATTCACAGTAGCACTTAAATTCAAAACAAAATAAGCTCTAGGAGGGAACAGTTTTCTTTTCCTTAGGCAATATGTAATTATCTACTCCTTATTTCATATGAAATTTGTTTTCCCATTAAGCATATAAGGGGCTGCAGCTGTATGTTTCCCTTCAGTCTCCTAGAAATACTCCAGTATCAGATTTTTTAGGTTTTTTTTTTTTAGAAAATCAGTTTAAAGTAGATAATCACCAGGTTGCCATATCTGGAAACTGCATCCCAACATCTATTCCCCTACACAGGGATGATTAGTCTACCAGCATAGACTCCGCTTTTTCTTTACTGTAGTAGAAGAGCTGGTTTTATACCCAGCACAGTAGGTATTGAAGTACCTTGATGTTGGCCTCGGGAAGAAACGAGATTGTAGTAGTGATGCTCTGGATTTCCCTTACTGTGTAACAAGATAAGTACGCAGACAAATCAGCAAGGGGGGTTTTATGTTTACTCAGGATTTCTGCTTAAAGACAGGAACCAGCTTTGCAGATGCTTTTACCTTTGGTGGACTCGAATTTGATGCAACAAGGATTTGCCAGTGCTGCAAAAGCTTTTAGCTTTGATTTTGACATACCGAAACAATCTTATCTACATTTTTATAAGGAAATAATTGCTCTGTTTTTATTTCTCTCTGTAACCTAAACAGAATCATTTGAAAGGCTTACTTTGAGCAAACCTGTGAGGTCTTCCTTGTTTAATTTGGTATTCAAAGTGAGCAGGGGCAAAAGATTCTCACCCTTCTCACAGTTAAAGCAGCAAGCTGGTGGAGCAGATTGCACACTCACTTCATGAATGCTGAAGGAGATGTGAAAGTGGCCATAATAACCCCTGTCTGTACAAATTACTCAGGTTTGGTTTAGGTAAAAATGCTTTCTCTTCCTCAAAGAAAAACGTTTTGAAAAGGTGGTGTATTCCCTGGATGCAAGCCTGAGCAGGACCCTCAGTGCTACCTTCTAAAACCTTTCATGGAAGCCTGTTAGCAGAGGAAGTGCTAGACTCTTTGACTATAGTCAGCTTCTTTCAAAATAAATGTGAATAAAAATATTAAAAAAATTCACAGTGGTCAGAAATGTGAATCAAAGTATATAAATCTCTCAAAGCATATAAATCCTGCTCAGCATCTTTGTTTATGAGAAAATTATAGACAGGAAAGCTTCAGGAAGAGCATCTTTCACACTGTCTTGAAGTGCCATGGATAATCAATCTCAAGGGAAGCCTCGGGTGGTCATTCTGCATACTAATTTTAGGTTTATTTTAGACCTTTGGTCATGTCCTGATGCCGGTAAGCCTGAGATATTGATAAGCAGTCCCTTGGTTGTCCTTTGTGCGGTACATACTGCAATAAATGGAGAAGCCCACACATTATCCCTGCAGTACCCTCTTAAAATTCTAAATGGGTGGAGGAAATAGTGTTATCTTCCCATTAGAACTTTGAAAAAGAAAGATTTCTCTCCTCTCCCATTATCACCTTGACAAATCTCTTTAAGGTGCTCCTCCTTGCCTTTCCATGTTTCTCCAAAGAACAGTAAAAGACAAATGGCTTTCATGAATCACCTCTTATTGACAGGACTGCCTGTCTGTGCTTTGGGGAGACAAGGTCTTTTTATCTGGCTTTCCAAATTCATTGTGGACTGACTGTTTATAGCAAAAATTTAGAGATATTTTTTCTACTGCTTTAAGATGCATATATACAAATAAAACTAATCATAGGAAAACAACTCACTTAATGTTATAGTTTATTGGTCTTAGTGAAAGACTTTGTCTTAATACCATGAAACCTTCCCTAATGCTTGGGATGAGTCCCAGTTGCCTCGTTCAAATTAAACTACTGATGAAATCAGCCTTTTTACAGTAATGCTGCTGACATGGTTGATGTTGTTTTCCGAGTGATGTTTCCGTCCAGGTCTACAGGGATGACTCCACGAGTAAGACAGACAGGCCTGTTTTGTTTCTCCAGAAAGCATTGGCTCCTGTTTGAACACTGTGTCAGGACGTGCTAGACTGAAAGCTGTGCTATACCATCACATCCATCTCTGCCACCCTCATAATGCTCTGCTAGGTGTTTGTGCGAAGATACAAATATATTAATCTGGCTTCATTTGAAACTTTGCTCATTCTCAGGGACTTTGTGACAAAGCATCTACAAAGCTTTGTAAAGATTAGGCAAAAACTGACCTCCCTGTTTGTTTAAATGATCATTGGAAAGAGGATTTCTATGTAATTATCTTTATTCCAGTCACCACCGTGAAAGCATAATAACAGATAAAGCTTGAACAACCATGTGTTATTCATTAAGCTGTGCAAACTCCAAGTCCATTGCTAACTGCAAGAGCAGAATCCACAGTAATTAGATTTGGGTAATTTTTTTTTTCAGGAAATACTTTTGCACAGTGGAGATGTACCCAGGCAGCTGCCTTGCAAAAATATTGACTTAGCATTGGTTGGGATAAAAGGCGAGTTATAATAACGAGGTTTCCTGCTCATACGGTTAATTGGGTCTCACTTTTCTAGAACTGAGACAGCGATTTTTTTGGCCCAGCTTGAAAGAGGAACTTAGATGTGATGGGTCATTGACCGTTGGTTTTAACAAGAAGGACTGAAAGCAGTTTGAGCTTTAAAATTCAGTATCAGGACAAAGAAAGATACAAGATGAGATTATGGTTACTCTACTTCGGTGAAGGGCTTCTAAACTGATCTAGAGTTTTGGAACAAAAGCCAAAGCTAAAAGGAGTTGTCAGGCTTCATTTGGGTCAAGAAGACAATAGGATGGGTAAAATGTGAATTATTTTGTAGGTTTTCTGAAGGAAGTTTGGAAAGGGTCCAGACCCCCTAAATATTGCTTTCTGGAAATGCAGAAGATGAATGACACGTCTAAATCTGGTGAATACATTTGTTTCTAACATCAGGCAATAGTTAACTCTCAAAATTCAGGAGCATTTTATTGCATGGATGCAGACAGGATGAACATCTAATAGCAAGCGCTCAGGCTGCGAATTATGCATTAGGGGCTTAGATAATTTATAAATTGTAGCTTGAGTCTCTAAAAGTGGGATTTGTCCTTTCTAACTCAGATGTCTGTAACCATACCTGAAATCATTGTCTGCATTAATATGCTAAGAACAGATTTGAGTCATCTTAACAAACCACATCTCAGCCCAGGAGTGCTTGTTTCTTTATGTTGACAGCAAAAAGAGGGCTGCAATTCTGGCTAAGACAGTCGTGACATCCTCTGCTCTGCAAACCCCTGCAGTCAGGCAAGGTGAGTCTTACCCCCAAATGACACAGAAAAAGGTAGATACTTGCTCTAGCAGCAAGCTGCTCATGCAAAGCTCTCCTTTCACTAGGTGAAAAATACAGAAGGAAGGATGACCTGCTGCAGGTGAATGATTGCTGGGTGATTCCTGGAGGATCTCAGTTAATAGAGTTGCAACTTAATTAAACCTTATCATTCAAAGCTTCTGTCTCTTGCTTGTATTGAAGAGTAAATAGAGGAGGGGGGCAAACAGTACAAACTCAGAAGGGCAGGGGAGGCTGCAGAGATCTTAAATAACTTCAGATGCGTCTGCAAAGCATTAGTGCTCTGGGTTCAGTGTGTAATATTTATATTGCTTGGCATGTGATACACTTCAATAACCATGTTTGAATTTTTTTTGTAGTGTGGTATTCAATCCTCTTTTTGCTCAAAATATTTGTGTATTTTTTACCTGTGGAGGCAAAGTTACTCCAAGCTCAGTCACCTAATGCAGGATTGTCACGGGTGATTATTACATAAATAAAAAGTCAGAGTATGAGTTTAACCGCTTAGGTTCACAAGATATGATGTGAAACCCAGAGTGTGAAAGGCCAGAGAGATTTCAAAACCTTTCAGCATTGTTTGAAAGGTATGTGATGTTTTCACCTCGTTCTTGTGATAACGTAGCAGGACTGGTCTGTCTCTATTGTTCATAAATCTGATTTTCTTGCATCCTTCCTTGCAAAACAGGAACGTGCCAAGTATGACTTTAAGGGAATTACCTCTGTACTTGATGTGGTGGAATGAAAGGCCTGTTTACTTTACTCTCAAAGGTGACAATATTGACGTTTTGTTTCTATCGTGAAACAAAGCATCCAGTTTCAAAGATGTTCAAATGCTGCTGCCTTTAAAATAAAGTGCGTTTCAAATGCTCTGAGGGGGTCATTCGAAAAGCTCGTTTTCCAGACTAGTAAACAGCAAGAAATACCTGCTCCAGGCACATGAAGAAGACAAAGTACGTCAAGGGAAGCTTAATGCAATGGAATAGAAACTTATTTGAAGTCAATTGGCACACACATTGATTTACTGCAATGCACGCCCTGGCCTAGCGATACTACTTGGACTGCATTGATCCCCTGTTGAACTGACGTTGAAGGAATTTGCACAATATTTAACCCCTTTCATCCGCAGGTTATTAAATAGATGCTTAGAGGCTGTTTTCTCTTTGATTTTCTTGGGTACTAAGAACCCCAGTGATAATACCAGTATGTGTAGCTGATCATGATTTTTTATAATTGTAAAATTTCCCACCTAATATTTCTAAGCAGAGTTGTACAACGTAGTTTCTGAAATGTTATGTTATGGTAGAGTTAAATAACTCCCTGTGCTGAATCTGATGCTTCCCATCTCTGATAGGATCCCGTGGCACCCTGGGATATGTGTTTCAAGTTCATTCTGCCCTTTTCCTGTACTGAATCTGTGATGAAAACCTGAACGATCACAGAGAAACAGAGATTTTAACATCAGTTCTGCAGCGTGCAGTCCTGGCTTGCAGCAGATAGCAGAAAGATGCTCTGCTTAGGGTTGCAACTCCTCAATCCAACTGTTGAAACTCAATGTGAGCTTAAAACTCAGTTTTGTGAACTGAGTTGGCATCTTTGCTAGTTCTTTTTTGTTCAGTCAGTGAGTAGACATATTGTGTCAAACACTTCCAAAAAACCATAGGATTTCTCTAGGCTGAATGTGGTGCACTTAAATCTTCCCGTTATCAACTTTTAGTGGTGGATCTGCCTACTCAAGATATGAATCAAAACCTGCGTTGTTGAATCTAGAGGTTTCTGAGGGGAGGACTTTGGTCTCCTGTATGAATCTCTTAGTTATTTCAGGACTTATGTCCCTCAGATAGAGAGATTGATGTGTGTATGAGCTCATTCTTCATCATTGTTGCTGTCTTAAAGCCAAGAACAGCCATTGTATGGCCTTGCACTCAAATACTGCTGATCCCACTGTGCTATTTCCAAGAGTAGCTGCTTTTGACTGGTTACTGACAGTCCTGGAAAAGTCTTGAACACCTTTCATGTTTCTGAAGTATCTTAAATGTCTATTTCTGGGGGCTTTTTTTTTTTTTTGGTTGGTTTGGTGGTTTTTTTTTTTTCTGAGATTAAAAGTTTTTTAAGTGCTGCTAGAAAGTTCACCTTCAGCTCACTTGCTTCAGCTGATAAATCCCAGAGCGCTGGCATCACATCAGCATCCATAAGCGATGTGCTTTAGATAAGCCTGGTCTGGTGATAACACTGTTTACTGTAATGCTCCAGAGAGGAAGAAAGGCCAAACCCAAGTCAGATTCTGAAGAATATTTTCAGAGGTTGTTGTTCAAGCCCAGGACACACAGCAGGTTCCTTTACAACAGACTGGCTGCTAAGTACAAAAGTTCACAGCACTGGTGCTCACATGTGCTAACTTAGCTGTCACCAACACAGTCTGAATCCCTTGTGTTTGCAAGTACTGAAGTGAAAATTTAATGAAACCCTTGTTGTCAAGGACTAAGCTTTTTCATTCTGTAGCTTGGGGTATTACCTAAGGCTCTTCTGAATAAGGGTAAAATTGAATGAAGAAGCAGATAATCATCTGTCCTACATTGTGTATGATTTCTAGTGCACAAATGTTTAGGTGGAAAATCTCCTTTTAGACAAAGAGTTAATCTTGGTTCTGTTTCTTGGCTTCTTCAAATACTCGAAGAAATTGAAAAGCCGTCCCGAAGCGTAATCTAATTTCCCCTGTGAAAGAGAGAAATTGTGAAGTGCAGCTGTCTGTGGGCTCTCAGGACCTTATCTCTGCACAAGGCTCATCAGGACCACGCTGGCCATAGGGAGGGCTTGTGCCCTCTTGCTTGTTCACCTTGCTGATGGTACCTGTGGGATTTCAGAGCTACTCTCGATTACTCTACAGCACTGAGCTAATTACCCCTGATGAAAAGTGGGGAAGGAGAAAAACAGATTTGATGCTGCATCTGTTTGATCTCTCACTGTTGTGGATACCTATAGGGTAAGCGTAGCACAGCTGAGGGTTTGGACAGTAATTGGCAGAGTATTGTGCTCATCCCTGAAGAGGCATAAAAAAATACAGTATTTAGGAAGAGCTGGGAACAGTTGTAATTTTTCAGCTCTCTCTTTTATTTTTTTTTAACACGAGAACAGTTCTTGAAAAGAGAATTTCCAATTATGTTCTGATACTTACGCCGAATATCTAGTTTTATTTAATGTCATCTTCCCCCATCTCAAGTATTCAGTATATATATTTTTTACTCCAAGCAACAAAAACCACCATCTTTTTCAGGGCTCTTATTTAATCTGTTCATTGCATGTATTAATTCTCATGCAAATGAAGCGGCAATAAGTCTTAAGTTGATTTTCCTACGTGCAAGATATTCAGTGTTTTAGGGAAGAGTCCTACCAATCATCTTGTCGGTAGGAATACTTGCAAAGAAATAAAAAAATGGGAACAATCACATGATTATTGTGAATTCTCTGAGGTAATCAGACAGTTGTATGCAATTTTGTACCTTTTGAAGTTCTTCTCCCATAGGTAGTTATTTCATTTCACAGAGCAGAGGAAGACTTGGCTTTAACAGATGTAAAAGTTCTTGTCTGTGTAATTAGAATAAGATCTTTTTTTTCCTTCAAATTATGCCAACTTACAATACTACTAACAGAGGAATGAATGACCTTGAAAAAAACCTGTCCATAACTTTTTAGAAAGAAATTAATTGGTATTATAAGCAAGGGCATAGGTTATGTTTATTGAAAGAAAGGAATAGAAAGTCTTTCCAGCTTAAATATTCCTAGCTTTTGAATTTGAAAATAGATACATTTTTCCTTATTTATAATTTTAATCTATAAAGGGAGTGATGTTCCATAAGAAACTGAAGGCACGTATTTGTTTCCCAGAATTTCTTCTGAATCAAAAGCTAACAGAAGGCTTCTTTTTTGACATGTAAGGATCATTTACTCTTAATGGCAAAAAAATTGCATGAGATCTGATTATCATATAAAGTGTTCTCGAAATAAAATGGTTTAAAAGAAATAGGGACTTGTCAGAGAAATCCTATTGCTGTTAGTATCTCAAATCAACCCATTGCTTTTGTTCCCCTGCTGCTCCTCTTGTCTGAGGGATATCACTCATTGATGAGGGAATGTACCTTCGTTAGGGGTAGATTGCTGCTGATCTTAGTAAAAGTTATTCTGAAGTAATTAGGTCAGTAGGAGAAGTAGTTAAAAGAGTAAAAAAAATTAACTGAAGTGAATGAAACCATCTGAAATATCATGTTGCACAGCTAGACAGAGAGTGAGTATTCTAAGTCTATTCCATTTATTATGTTTTCTAATATGAGGCCACTTTGGCATTTATTTCACTTTTTTTCATCTGGGGAGGATATTAGATGAGGTTGTACAGCCAGCAGGGTTACTATTCATAGATACCCTTGTAAGCTGCCAGTCATCACAACCAAGAGCTCTGGAGAACGGAAAATTCATGAGGTGGTAAAACTCATGTGAAGATATATAACAATATTTTCCTTTTCATACTTGGGTCAATGCTTCTGCAGGGTGCTACCATTCCAGAAATAATTAGACATACAAGTTGTATACATTATAATTATATCTCCTTGAATTTTTCAAGATTATGAAAGATAGGTCTATGGGCTAATATCTAGTTATGAGTAGGAGGATGTTGGTACAGCTAGTTCTATGTGGGCTTGGTGTTCT
This sequence comes from Piaya cayana, assembly GCA_013389865.1. Classification (NCBI taxonomy): domain Eukaryota; kingdom Metazoa; phylum Chordata; class Aves; order Cuculiformes; family Coccyzidae; genus Piaya; species Piaya cayana. Next base: position 8,645 of record WAAB01016661.1, on the reverse strand, counting down.
TTTTGGTTACCGACGTCTCTCAAGTTGTAAGTGCTGGTTGGTTTCAGCCCTTCGTTCTTCCCCATGCTTTTTGCATTTCAGGTTAGGGGAACAGGAGCAAGGAGCAGTTCAAAAAGGGAGAAATAACAGAACCCTACTAAGTTTGCTTGTATCATTAATGCTTTTGCTTTGTTGTTTATATTTTAGCCGAGATGGTTAGTTTGAAAAGTTGGTGCTTAACATGTAGGTGAATTCCAAAGAAGGGTCGAGTCAAGGTTATCAGTGACTAAATGAAACAGTTGTCTCTGGACAAGAAGTTTTTTAATGAAAAAAATGTTTATGAAGAATTCTTCTGACAAATCTTTGCTGAACTTCCACTCATGTTCTGGTTTGTTCTGGTTGTGACAGCAGCAAAGGGGTTGAACAGTGGAAGTTAAGAGAGAGCAGAGAGGAATCCGCTGCATGACTGAAGAATTAACTACTCTGAAAATGAATCAGTAGTTTATTACTGTGATTTCTGAGTCGTCTTGTTCCATTTCATTTAAACTTCTCCCCAAAAAAATCTTCATTCAGTCTTTCATTGGTGGTATTTGTATAACTGTCTGAAGCATCAGAACTGAGCAAACGAGAGTAGAACTTTACATTAATTTTAAGAGGTTCTCATGCAATTCTCGTTTTCCACCATGTCTGATAATAAAATAATATTTAGAAATAAGGGATCCTGAGTTCAATAAGGACTCAAGAGCTTTCAAAACTATAAACACTGAGAGGAATTTGAGGTCTTCATATTACTAAGAAGGATCAGGAAGCATAATTGCAGCTATAGAGGCACATGAAGCACTCACTCAGTACATTAATTCCATAGCTGACATTCTTTCAAGATCTATATGGGAGAAAGATGCACAGTCAAAAGAATCATGTATTCAACCCTAAAATGACTATTTTTCAGATAATCTGGCAATACCATGCATGAATAAAATAAATCTAAAAATACGGTTTTGTCTAAACTTCACTTCCCATCTATCTAATTAAAAATAAAAAAAGTGAATAAATTGACCTTTTGCAAGTATTCCCAAGCCTTTGAAAGGAAATGTAAATAAATACTTCTAACGCAAGAGCCTGTATTTGATTCTTAATCAGTTTGTTATGGTGACAAACAAGAATTGAACGGCAAAAAATGAAAACCCTGAAGGGGGAAGGGACAGACAAATATCAAGATACTTAGAGGGTTATTGGTTTTGCTTAGAGAAGTTATTCAGAAGTAAAAAATAGAGGGATTGCTCTTACCCTCAAGCTGTGTTAGCAATAGAATTTTGTCTGTTGAAAAATATATAATTTCAAAATTCTTTCAACAGGATAAGTTGAGTATACGACTTATATGGAGGTGTTATCAGGAGGTTTTGGGTTTTGTTTTGTTGGCTGGTTGTTTTCGGTTTCGTTTATTCTCTTTTATTTTCATAGGGTATCTTTCCCCACAGAATACTATTCTCCCCTGAGCCTGGTGGCATACAAATCTTTCTCACATGTTTACCCATCTGGACTCTCCTGACTTTCTCAGGGAAATAAAAAGCGATAAACGAAGGCAAGAACAAAGCAGTTAGTGCATTTTAGAGGGCAGGATGGATCAGCACAAGATGATAGTGTCAAAACAGTGCGGTGAATCCCACAGGTATGGGTGCCTCCCTCGAGAGACAGAGGTTAATACACTCTCCCCCTTTATTTCAAGCCATATTTCAAGCTTTTAGTAGGAAAAAGCTCACCCTCCTCACAATCACGAGTACAGCTCAGGCTGGTAAAGGTAACTTAGCTACCTGGTGATGTGAGATGAAAGCCCTGCTCCAGCTGTCTTTAAGGTTTTCTGAAAGGCTTGGTCTGGGATGGTCATGTAGCACTGCTACAGAAACATCAGGTTCTCAGTGGTCCATGCTAAAATGGTTGGTACCTATGCCCATCAGTTCTCTCAGGTGTTTCCATCAAATAACATTGTCAGACTATTTGATTACACAGATTTGAGCCAGAGAGTTGGTGAAAAATCTCTTAATGACCTTACTTCACTCTGTGCTATGAGGAGGTGGGAGAGGAAGGACTTGGGTGCAAATCTACCTCCTGTCATTCTCTCACGTGGGCTGCTGGGAGAGCCCTGCACTGCTTCCCACTGTTGCCTTTCCAAACAGAGTGTTTCCTTCAGGTTTAACCTCCTGGAGACACACCAGGTGAGGCAGCTGGCATTATTCGGTAATTGCAATGGAGTGCATGGTGTGGTGGGGATCCCCATGTCCAGGTAGGGAGGAAAAGATGGCTAAAGGAGCTGCAGAGCTGAGGAAGGGCAGGGAAGGTCAGAGAGCCCTGTGTGGCTGGACCTGTAGGGGCGGTGGTGTGAGGGAAGGGTCCCAGGAGGAACAGCCTGCTCTTACTGCTCCGTATAGAGTGCAGAAGGGTGCGATTTGAAGCTGGTGTTGTGGTGGGTCTCCTGTGCCAAGCAAGATTGAGGATTGCTCGTTCTGACTGATTGTTTTGTGCTTTGGTTTCATTTCCCCGCTCCACCCCGGCCACACGCACGTACAGACCCCTCCTCCGCCGCCTCCCAAGGGAGAAGCTGTCCCGGGGAAGGCAGAAAACGCTCTCACCCTGGGCACAGCAGACGGGGAGAAGCGGCAGGAGCCACTCCCAGCGGAGGGGCGGCACAGCCCCATGAGGCGGGTGCACGGCGGGTGAGGGGAGAGCCCCCTCGGAACCCCCCCGCCCCACTGGGCAGCCTGCAGGGCAGCCCTGGCCTCTCCAGGAAGGTTCTCCCGTTGCACCTCCTCTGGGGCAGCTTTGGGAAGGCGCAAAGGCACCCGCTCAGCTCCGGTGGAGAAGGGGGCGCGCTGAGAGAAAAACCTTCAAATCCCACACCTACAGGAGGACCGCGGCGTGGGAAGAGCTGGGAGGGAAGACGGGCAGGACAGCGCCACTCACGTGCCAACCTCTCAGCGGGCTCCTTCTCCGGGAAGCTAATCCCCGGCAGCACCTCGGGGCTAAGGATGAGGCGCCGCCTCGACCGCTCCGGCGGCGGCTGCAGCAGCCGCGCGATCGCCGCCCGCCCCGTCCGGCCGCGTTGAGCGGCAGCAGCGGGAGCGGCTCTTCAGCACCGCGGACAGCGGCTCTTCAGCACCGCGGACAGCGTCTCTTCAGCACCGCGGACAGCGCCATGGGGGCCGCGCCCGCCCCACGCCTCTAGGCTGAAGCGGACCCGGTCCCGACGCGCACATGTAAGCTACTGCCCTGCCCCTTCCAGAGCCGGCTCCCCACTTCCATCTCCTCTGAGAAGTGCCCTGCCTCCAATGCCGGTCCCCAGTTATGCCCTGATAAGTTTTATTGGCGTTAGAGGTGCGTTTCAGCGGCTCGGTCTCCGACAAGCCTGGGTGTGGGTTGGTGTGAGTGAGGTGGGTGGCTGCTTGTGAAATCGGTTTGGCTTTCTACCATTCGAATTTGTGTGAATATGCTCTGTTTTGGCGTATCTTGAGGGGCTTGTTGTTTTCTACTGACCACATGGTTCGAAGCCACAATGTTCTTCTCTGTTGTAGCTGGGTGAATATTTTAAGAGATTCTTTTTTTCTTGAGAATAGCGTGGCCAAGGTGGAATGAGGAAAACTGAGAGGTCTAAGTGCAGGAAACCGTATCATGCCTGTTGCCGGTTGTTTTGTCTAACAGTTGTAAGGAGTCCTTCTCTTCCATTTTTTTCTTGTATAGAAAAAACTATGAAGAGATCAATGAAAAGTGTGCGGCAATAGGGGAAAATGAAAAACAGCTAACCAAGATTTTGAGTTCTTTTCAGAGCTTTTTGTTTCTCTTTTTAATAGATCTGTTTGTTTAAATTCAGCGTTACACTGCCCCCTGCTTGCACAATTAGAAATATTTTTCTTTGCTCTTCCCAGTAGTAAAAATTTATGAATGAACAGGTATTCATGTGTTGTGCCCTCAGTATGATTTGAGCCTGAGTTTTAAAGTGCTTCAACTATGAGAGGGAATTATTCCTAGCTCCCAAAGACGGATTGAAAGAGTAGAAGTCATTCTTGTCATGGCAGTTCATTTGGTGGCCAAACATGTTAATGAATGAATGGGAGAGAATGTAAAAGTAGCCTTGATTTTGATATGTCTATATCACATGTGCTCTGAGACCATTATAATCATCGGACATCTTCACAACCAAGTATTAAGGGGAAGCAGGAAGGAATGGATAAAACAAAGCACGTATATTTTAAAATAGGAAGAAATTGAATGCAGGTACTAAGGTGATTATTTTACAATCTGTCCTGCTGTAAAAGTCTTGTATTTGTGCATGATGTTGCTTTGGAATGGGAAAGAAAATGTCAATGCTTCATTTATAAGGGGAGAGGGGAGACAACTGAGAAGCAGTGGATGGGTTTCTGTGAAAGATGGCTGGTAGAAAGCCAAAATCCATTTCCCTTTTTTTCAAACCACAGGGGAGTGCTGCCTTCTTTCTAACAGAGATCAGGGGAGATGTGAAAATTTAGATGCTAATAAAGATTCAATGGTCTGTTCTCAGTGCTTCTAGGTTATTGGCCTCGGACCTTATGCTTCATGACAAGAAGAGGGTGGGAATGTTAGTTGCATCATTCATCAACATCTTTTAGTGAAATGAGAGGCCTTGTTTGACTTCCTGAATGTATCTTTTACTGCCATTTCTTAAAGAGATTGAAAAGGTGGGGTTTAGCCCACTGCACCTATACTTTCCATAAGAAGCAGCATTTTTCCAAACATTGACCTTGAAATATCATTTTCTTTTATCTAGATGAATGTTAGGAATAGTGGGGAGGGGATATTATTTCCTGCAACAGTTTTGTAGAGCTACTGTGCAAGTGGATGAGTATCTGCATGAAAATATGTAAAAAAAAAATCTGTTGTCTCTAGATATTAATGCAAGTTTCCATATAGAAGAACCACACTGCTAACAGTACTTAAGTAGTGTTTTGGCTATCCTAAGGTAGAATAAAATGATACTTCAGCATTTCAAAGCATGGAAATCTTTGTAATAAGCTGCTATTAATCAAAAACAGCCACCCCAGATGACTTGAGACTCTATACGTATGTGAAAATGGCTATTCAGTAATATGTGGAAAAGGATATTTAAAACTTTTGTCTTAAAAGATGATACTGTGATTTAAGGTAAGATTTAGAAAGCTATTTAAGATCTTGGAGAAAAAAGAGGGTATTGGAGAGTTCTAATATGTGCCCACACAGCATTTAGAACACCAGAGTAGACTATTGCATATAAGATAGTAAAGGTGTGCAGTCTGTGTTCCTGATCTGGAGTCTGGACTCTGCTGCAAAACGTGTCACAATTATTTTAACTGAAAGATGCAACATCCTATTATTTTTTTCCCATGAGTGATTTGACCTACTCTTTTAAAAGACTTTATTTCTATATCAATTCTTGTCTGCTTGTAGAACTTAATTTCCTTAATTTTTATAATGCTTTTTTTTTTTTCTTGTTTATGGCATGTCTCGGATCAGGTTTTCTGTGTGGAAAACAAGGGTCAGTCGAGGAAAATGGTCTATTTTATGCATAAGAACTGTGGCAATTCCAAAGAGGCCTCAGGGAGTCTGCAGCCTTTGTGTCCCCTGATTCTTTTTAGAAATATTGGTGTTAGTAGCTGGAAAAATAATAAGCAGAGCGTCAATCTGACAGCTTCTGAGGCTCTGCGTGAACCAAGGGTGATGCTTTCAAAATAGCTTTCAGAAACTTTAATTTCTTTTTTCAATAAGAAAGAATCAATGTCTCATCAAAGCCTTCTCTAATGGTTGCTTTACCCAGTGTGGGGTATAGTAATGGTTACTTATCCTGAGTTTCTTCTGTAGCTTCTCAACAAAAGGGGTTATTGAGAGGGCATTGGGAGGCTTCTGCCAAGCTCCCTCCACTGCCTGAAAGCAAATCCAATCCATAGGCAGAGACTTTAAGTTCCTAAAGCTGCCTTTGTAAATGCCCTACTAATTTTTTAGGCTTTAAGACAAGTAAAAGTTGACATCACCTGAGAATTCTAGAATTGCCACAGTACCTAATACACATCGATTTTAGTGCCTACTCAGGCTTCAGATGTTTTAAAACCTCAAGCAAGTCTTACACGCTTTTAAAGTTCTGGTTCAAAGCCATGTGTAAACCCCCCAGTTTAGTCTCTTAAGGAATTTAGGCCTTTGATTTTCTCCAAGCCTTAGCTGTAGGTGGAAGCCCTGCCATGCCATAAATTCTCGCATGGGATTAGAGAGGCCGCTGATGGTCCTGTGTGACACAGTATGGAGCACTGGGGAAAGGGGGATCAAGGAAAAAAAAGGCATTTGCTGGGGCAGGCTCAACATGAAGCATCCCGGTTTCCTTCCTACATCTCCCCTACCCCATATGTCTGGCACTCAGACCAGTTAAGAGAGTGTAGTTGCTAAAAAGGAGAGTTTTGGTTTCAATAGTGTTTTCAGTGACACCACATTAACAACAAATCTCATGTTATGCCATGTTCCCTCTTCAGATGTTGAGTGTTTTGGAGCCTAGTATCATCCGTGCAAGCTGCAAGGATCTGCTCTAAACCACTTTAATTAGAAGCCAAGGTGCTCCCAGAGGATGATTCGTTAAGAGCTAAATCACGTTTCAGAAACTGCTATTCTTCTCCACTTGCCACAGGAGTCTAGACATTTTGTGGCTCCCTAAGCCAGGGGAGCTGGGTGTGCTTTGCTCCAAGCAGCACTTGGGCCCTGAAATCCTCAGTTTTCTTTTCCCAGAACACTTTCTCTCCAACAACACTGCATAAATTGGCATTCATTCCTAGAAAAGCACAATATTTAATTGCAGTGCCTGATAAGTTTGATCACTAGCTGTCTCAATAAAATATGCAAATACAGAGTCATTTCAATGCAAATCACCTTTAAACAAAAATGGTAAGATAGACGCAATCAAGTTAAATTACTTTTTTTAAGAGGGCACATTGCACATGCTCAGTCAATATGATTAGTTCTAAAACTGCCTGCAGGTAGCTGAAAAGCAGAATAGGAAAAGGCTACGATGTACAGTCATGATATTGTGGTAGGGTTCGGTCTCCAAGATCTTCAGCTATTGTGTACATGACTCTTTGCACTACTGCTTCTCTATCACAATTCAGTGCTCAGGTCAAACATAATTATAACTTTCTTTTCAGAATAGGAGTTCACAACTGAGCGTTTCTCATGTAATTATTCAAAGTTAAAAGTATAATTTTTTATTCATCTCCTGTTCTCCATAAAGATGATAAAGTGCAACAGATGAGATATTGATCTTCTCTGTCATGAGCAAGACTGGGGGTCATAATTCATCTGAGGTGAAGCTCCCTGAATTATGCTACTCTTGCCCTTACCCGCAGGCAGTGGAGTTCAACTCTGTGCTGTAGGGACATCCCCACAGAACATTTATAGTAATTCTCTTTTCAGAGGGCAGATTTGCTTTCTTGTTTCTTCTTTTTCTGATGCAGTTTCTGTTGCTAGAACCAGTGTATGAAACCAGCACCCTATCTGAATTGAAAAAAGTGAATTGAAGGTTCTATTTTGGCATGTTATAACTTACACAGCAAATCAGAGTGAAAAAAGCTGTAAGCCAAACTCTAGCCACCTTCCTTGAGGAAAATAATCTTAGAACAGGGCCAACAGTGTTATTTTATGTAGTTTTATGCTTATTTTGTGTATAATCATAAGGTTATCAGTCCCACCTACCTGGGCTCTCATTTAGAGGTAATAACATACCAGGAGAGAAAATCTTTGTAGGGAAAAAAAAACCAGGTTATCAAGAATTATGCTTGGACATAATTCCAATTATGCTTGGACATTTCCTCACTGCTGGAAATGCTCCACATTTCTAAGCTTCTCCCAGTACCAACCATTAAACACACAACAAATATAAGGTTGCCAAATATCTTACCAGATAATACTTCTAGAACATAAAAATACATGGGTTTTGAACATCGGAAAAGCCTAGAGGAATTCCTCTGGCTTGAAACACCTGTTGCAATTACCTGCCCTAAAATATTTAGTCATTAGCGATCCTGCCATTCTCATGGATCATCGTTGAGCAGCTACTGGAGGTGGATCAGGTTCCACTTGATCCCAGCAACCGTTGCTTAAGTCATCATGAGCTCATCCTTTTGTGTTGCTTAACATTTTAAGGGATTTAAATTAAGATCCAGGAAATCCCCAAACTGCTAACGTGTAAAGTGTTTTCTGATAATGTAATTCCCCATTTAACAGAGTCACTGTTTAGAAGTGTTTATTTGTATGTATAGTCCTTACTTGAACTCAGGAACACTTCAGTGCAGGTTTAAAACTTAAGTTTTCTGAAGAGCTAAGGGCTTGAGCTCCGGTTTAGCTGAGCACTTGTGGAGGCTGTTAAGTAGTGAGTGTGTTAAGCACGTGTTAGTCCTCTTGACCTTCCTGGGACTGTTTTTGAGATGAAAGATGATCGCTGGGGACATGGAGTATGTATGTGTGTGCACGCGTGTGTGTTTGCAATGTTTAGACTTACTGAAATCAATGGAGCTCATACTATTGACTTCAAAGGGGCATTAATCCCAAACATTTTGCTGCTTTGGAGTCTTCTGTCTCCCTTTCACTCTTAGATATGTCAGTGTTGTTGGTTTAGCTGTTGTTTTCTC
>WAAB01016660.1:69549-121492 GCA_013389865.1 Piaya cayana | reverse complement strand
TTCCAGCCTGGTGATTCTATCCTCTTGACACCTGCCCTTAGACCTCTATAAGTATTGATAAGGTCCCCTTATATCTTTAGAAGCATTGATAAGGTCTGCTCTCAGTCTTCTCTTCTCCAGGCTAAAGAGATCTAGCCTTTCCTCTTAAGAGAGGTGATCCAGTCCACCAGTTATCTTTGTGGCCATACAGTAGTTCCTTGTCTTTTCTGAACTGGGGAGCCCAGAAGTGGACATAGTACTCCAGATGCAGCTTCATTAAATCAGTGCAAGAGGGGGAGCTTAACCTCCCTTGACCTGCTGGCCACACACTTCCTGATGCACCCCAGGATACCATTGACCTTCTTGGCTATGAGGACTGGGTCATGCTTAATTTGTTCACCAGGACTCCCAGGTCCTTCTCCAAAGAACTACTTTCCAGAAGGTCAACTCATAACCTGTACTGGGGCAGAGGATTATGCCTGCTGAAGTGCAGAACTCTACACTTGCCTTTGTTGTGATCAAGAAAACAATGGCTAAACTAATATTCAAATCACATGGAACTTGAGACCTGATTATTTCAAGTAAGCATTCCACTGTGAAAATTAATGGATGTTAGTATGTTTCAGGTTCAAATTAGAACTGACAAGGCACTCAGTAATTACAACATTTCTAGACAGTTCATGGGAAGGAAAGGAAGAAACGAAGAAATTTTTAATTTTCAAATTACCTACATACTTTGCGAAGTCTTTAGCTCCCTGATGGTGTCAAGATTTTCATGGATCACCATGTGTCCAAAAATTAAAAAAAAATCTATGACTACCATGTTTGCCAAACTTGCCCACATTTCTTTGTTTGAGAATTTTTGTATTTAATAGAAATATTCATATAAGGAAATAGATGATATGACATAATTGTCTTAACAAAATTCATAGTGGTAAATGTTACATACCACTGGTATACACAAATGTTGAATGCACTGGTGAATTTCTTGACTATTTTATTATAGCAAGTTTGACTTAAAAGACGCATGAATGCATTTTATTGCCTTATTTGAGCATCACCTTAACTAGAAATGTGGTATATTTTAAATGAATGTGTCCCTTCTTACTGTGACACACATATAACTGTCAGTGATTTATTAGTAATTTGACATAATTAAATGAATACAGGAAGTTTCATAGTGAGAGCATGCATATATGTGTGCTGTTTGCTATTGAGGAGATAATTTATGCAATACTAATCATTCTTCAGTTTGCACATACTATAGCTCTGAAGTGCAAGCATTAGTTACACGTAGATTCCTGAAAATGTTTTTGTGTAAATTCTGCGCTTTAAATTAAATGCTCTAGCATTACTTCTGATTGCATATAAGAAGTTATGTCAACAGCGTCTGTTTTCCTGGACTTCTTGCCCATCCTACTAGCTTCCCTTAACAGTCAGCCTTCACACTTAGATGTGTAAACTACTGCAGGTCTGAGTTTACTTCTTCCTATTATTCTGTTAGCAATGTATTTATTATTTTTTTCTTTCTCAGCTTAGTAAGTCATCAGGAAGCGTTGGCATACATAATGTATATACCAGCTCCTGTCAACTGCTTTTCTACTCATATTTGATCCCTTTGGAGAAGTTCCAGACTTTGCCAGCCTGTCAGTTCTCTTCTGATGTAAGTTAAATTACCCTTACTGCCACTCTGTTCCCCATATTCAACTGTCTATGACGACAGTGACAGACCTTTAATTGCAAATTCTCCCTGCCACTTTTCTTCTAATGTTGCTCAAAGCCATGTTGGGAAAATTCACACATTAAGGAAGATACGTTAATCACTCCAAAATCATTTCCCTAACACTAACTGCATTTTCAAAGAGTTGCTAACAGAGAAAAAATAAGCTTAAACACTGGGAAGAGATAACATACTCATCTGAGTGTTTTCTGTATGCTACCAAATACTTTCCTGGTTTCCAGTCTTGGAGACATCTGCAAGGCATTCCAACTCCTGATTTAAAAAATTCACATCAATGTAACAGATGCATTGTGCTAAATTAACATCCCTTGGTATTAATAGGTTCTTCACTAGATTTTTTTTTTTTCCCCAAAAATCCTGGTATATATTTAGAATAATTTTTGGGGAAGGAACGGAGACTCACTTTTCCTGGGAGAGTAAGGTCTTTTCATAAGTTTTTCTCTAGAACAGTTCAAGGAATGATGGAGATGGTAATATCGGTTTTCTCCTGCATATGAAACACCAAATAGATAAAATTGTTGAAGACAGTTAATGATGAACTTCCAATGAATTTGAATATTTGAATATTTGAATATTGAGCAGTTTGAGAGGATTTTTCTACTTTATCAATATACACAGATTGTAATTTTCTTGCATTTACTCATTAACTGAAACCATTTCCCAAATCTTGTATGTGATACTTACAACTGCATATTGATTGTGAAGGTATTTCTTGAAACACTACACACAGAAAATGTGGGATTTTTTTGGTGAGCTGGCTTATGTGCTAAAGCTCTTCAACAAATGGATGACTGTATAAGCATTACTAGCACAAATCTATACGAGGATTTCAATTTTGTTTTGTACATATTTTTTATGGGAATAACATTGTAATTTTCCTTCTGTGAACTTCATGCTTTGCGAAAAACAGTGGCTCACTGTATACTGCAGATAAGAGTTTCAGTCACTTAGAGCACTCTGCACAGAAAGCAGAGGCACAGTTAACTTCAACATCAGTGTGTCCAGAATCAAAATAGTTTCTGCAAGAGACAGCATCAGTGGTACACATCCGAACGCTCCTTAGGGAAACACTATTTAGGTTGGTACTTGACCATTGTCCAGTTCTGATTTCATTGGAACAGGAGGAAGGAGTAAAGAGGTGATGTTTTCTGGAGACCACAGCCTGGAGATTTCATGTCAGACAGGAGCCCACAGCACTAGGAAGTGCTGACGTGTTGCTGTACAGAGCTGGCCACTAATAAAATTAGAAGATATTGAATGAAATACAAAGATACCAGTTGGCTTAAGAAGCAACACAACTGCGATTATCTGGCTCTATGCTTACAATAATAAAGCTTTCCAGGCTTGAGCAGAAATAATTCTAACCCAGATATCTAGCCAAAGATAGCTGAAAGATGAATGCAAGACATGGACATCAAAGAAATAATATTTGAGCATTGGATCAAATTACAAAAAAATCAGATTTTCTGCCTCTTCAGGGACAAAAGCAAGACCGAATACCACTATGGAAGAGATATTTAGCCAAAAATGTTATGTTTTCATGAAAAATGAGGTATTATGCTTAGTTCAGAGTTTGGCATGAAACTGAAATCTATGAAAGCAGTTATATTATCCAGCCACTTAACACTGGAGAGTAAATATAAGTAATCTATCAGTTTAACTTCATTGCCATCAATCCCATTCATTCGTATGCCTTAGGTCATGGTTGCCATCATGCTTTTTCCCTAGTTAGATCAGAACTGTGAATGGGCATGAATCTGACCTCTGTCCACAAACTATTCCCATGGAAAATAACCGTGGCTGATTGTTCTAATTGTGAAAATTGTCCTCTTGTGTCCAATCGGAATCTTACCAGAAGTAACGTGTATCCATTACCCACCATCCCTTCCATGTGACTGGTTGTAAAACAGGAGTCTCCATCTTTGTAGACCCTTTTAAATACTGGAACATGGTTACAAGGTCTCTCCAGGCCTTGTTTTATCAAGGCTGAACAAGCCCTGTTCTCTCAGCCTTTCCTGATATGGCAGGCTTCCCAGTCCTTTGATGATCTTTGTGGTCCTTCTCAGGACCTTCTCCAGACTGTCTACATAATTTTGTATAAGTACAGCAGAGAACAAAACAGTATTTCAGGTGTGGCCTGACAAGCACTAAGTAGTTCTAACTCTGCTGGTGGTGCCTTTGTTGATGGAACCCAGCATCCTATTGGTTTTCTTTGCCACAGAAGCCCACTGTTCACTCACATTGAGCTAGTTGTCCACCAGGACCCACAGGTCTTTTTCCAAAGAGCTGCTCCTCAGTCAGGTAGATCCCAGCCTCTGATGTCCTCCCAGATTATGTCTTCCCCAGTGTAAGACCTTATATTTGTCTTCGTTAAATAAAATGCTGATTCCATTGAATGTTGTTGTTTGATAATTTCTGCCGAAATTGTGATCTCTGGTTTTGCAATATCTTCATTTGTTAAGCCATTTTTAACACAGCATTAAAAATGGCTTCTAAAAGGAATGAGATGCTATTATGTTTCATTTATCACCTGCATTGCCACCTTTTCTTCATATGTGTAGTCTTCTAGTGTGATAATTTTGCATATAAGGTTTTAAGAAATGTACACTTTAAAATTTTGTAAGATTCTGGGGTCAGTTACAAGGAAAAAGCATCAATGTTATACAATAAAATAATTTTGAAAGTCATTGCACTTCCATCATTAGCAAAAATAATTAATGAGCAACAATGACTTTGCATTAAAAAGAGACTATTAAAAATTGAGAAGAACATAGAAGAAGCATCTGCCAACAGCAGCAGGGCAATCTGAAAGCATCATCCACAATTTTCTATCTCCAGGAAGTTGAGAGTAAAGAAAACAAAAAAAGAAAAGCAATCATTAATAACTGATGTCCATAATTTAACTAATAAATAACCTTCTGCATTCAAAATTGTAATTTGAAAGACTATAATGTAATGGAAGTAGGTACCTTATTGGCAAATCCAGCTTGTCATCACAATGTCAAATAGTAAGTTTGCCTAGATCACAGACAGCATATAATATTGCTAAGATTCATCTAACTTTCTTGTCACTACCTTGCTTTTGGAAAAGGTACTGAGGGTGTCACCATAAGATCAGAACTGACAACAGGATGTAGAAAACACAAAAGCAACACTACTGAGAACAACTGTTATCAACCAGTTGTGGATGCAACATGTTCATAAAAAGGAGATGATACTTCAGGATGACTAAACCACCAGAATACAGCATGAAAACATAATACAGAAACATAGATAGTGTTAAAACAGTGTTTTGGCTTATCTGACCATGAAAAAAAATCCCAATGATTGATGGAAAAAACCCAAGAACAACATCTTGGGCTAGTTAGTTTTCAGCTTTGTTACACTGGCTTTAAATTACCTCTCAGGACAACAAAGCAAGCTTTAAAAACATCCTTCCTGAAAGCCAGGTTCTAAGGGTAGATAAGAAAGCTCAGCACAATCACAGAAAAGGGAACCATTAGAAGGGTAATATATGACTTTACAGCTGACAGGCTAAAATAAAGAGTCCAGAAAATCTTCATAGACAGCAAAGTGAAGTGGTTTAAATCACAGATACTCCCATTTTCTTTTTTTTTTTTGAAGAGCAGATGTATCTTTAGGAAGGCTGACATATGAAGGTAGTTTGTTGGTTTTTTTTCATCTAAAGAATGAAATCACAAATTTTGTCCTAGAGAACTGGGAAGACCACAGCTGCAATAAGATTTTTTGGGGAAAAAAATGTATGGAAGGGTTTTAAAGTTGTAATAGGTTTCAAAGCCACACAATCAGAGCAGCAATAACATCCGAAAACGTCACAAAGAACAGCCGCAGGAGCTGACTACAAACCATGCACATAAGCTTGAGCTCCCTATGCACAAGGACCATCAACACAAGTTCTACGTGCCACCAAGCCAATTAGACTCTGTTTGCAGTACTTTCCAGGTTAGGCAACAACATAGATGTCTTGTCTCAAATAGTCATCTTAATGCAGCAGATGATAGAGGATCTGTTGTCTGACAAAGTGAGGACAGCTTGCTTACATTAAACCTGACATCTATCTGCGTAGTCTTAATGCGTGAATGAAGTTTCTTGAGGGAGTTCACTACAGGTTAACTAAAAACTACTTCCTAGAAAAAAATCACACGGTATCATAGTTATTATTTCCCTAATTATTTGTCTTCTAAGTTTTTTCTTTCATCTATTAAAAACATGGGGAGTTTAAGCCATTTAGTAAGTGCTTCCAAGAAGGCATAAGAAGATCTTTAATTATTTGATTCATTATGTGTTTGCAAGTTATTGCTTGGTAGAGGTTCCATTAAGATTGAATTCAGATCTTATGGCTCACCTGTTGCTTCTATGCATGACATACATATGGCTACATACTATCAATGAAAAGGTGTTCTTGCTGCTATTCTGTGTCAGCAAGGAAAATCTTCTAAGATGTCTGCAAAAGATCATATTTAAAATGCACAGCAACACCTTCAATCCCATTCATTTCCTGCCTCCTGTTATTTTTCAATTGTCCTTCCTTTATTAGGTTTAATTTTACTTAATGTTTCCTGGGTAGTGGAGTTCTTATTTCTTTCGAGTGTGTAGTATAATCATTGACCGCTCAAATGGAAGAGTTCCTTTGTCAAGAAAGCATTTTGAAAAAAGGAGAAAGAGCCTAGAGTTTATCTTCTTTAGTAACAAAGAGTAGAATTTATTTCAAATGCACACAATTGGATACAAACCCCAGAAGATACAGGCATCTTAATTGTCTCTTCAAGAGACGAGGAGTGTAGTACTCAAGGGAAAACTAACATAACTTTTTTAAACAGAAGAACAGAAAATACTTATTTTGTCCAAAGCAGTTAAAAAAAGATGTTTTAACACTCATAACTTATTTGCTCACCTTTAACTTTCTGCTATTACAATTTGCTCATATGAAACATCCAAAGCATACCAAAGCCTAATATTATATGTCCAAGTTTTATACAACAACTGACATCAAATTAAATTTTCTTCCTGTGACATGTCAGTAAATGTTAAGTATACATGTTATCTAAAAAAAAAAACCCCAAACAATATCCAAGCACTTAGAAATGAAAGCAATAAATTTTCAAAGGTACTCCTGGACAACTTTGAGTCCTGTAAAGTAATCTTAAGATGAATTAAATTACTCTTGTTCTACATAACAGACAGTTTAACACATGCGTTGAAAGTGATAATGATCAGAAATGATACCACAAAATCAACATTTAAGAATGTACAGTTTCTGAGTTATAAGAAAAAAAACTTTGCATTTGCTGAACATAGGAAGATTTGAATTTCAGTTTTAAATCTGCATAAAGCATAATGATATAAAAGAAAATAATAATTCTCAGGAGTTGAAAAAATTTCTATTTTAAGCAACTCAAGAAATGTATAAAGATGAACATCATTATTAGTACTACAGATGGAATAGTTGTGAAGTCTTGTAAAATTCATTATGCAAAACTGATTGGCAGAGCTGGAAATGGACTCAGGCTTTGGTGATTTATTTAACTGCAATTATTATTACTATAAAGGTGTTTGTAAAACAGTGCTAATAAAGCCCAGTGCTCTATGCTTTTGATGTTGTGTGATTTATGTTAACATAACATATTTCCTTCTGATTTCCCACAGACTCAGTAGCATAAAAAGGTGAAGAACTGAACAGGCACACACTACAGATCAATAGTGATTTAAAGATGACAGGTTTCTTGCTTGTGTGAAAGTATCTTCTCTATTGTCTCCCATTGCACTTATCTCTGACCACCTAGAGTTAAAAAAATGCCATTTTATTCAGCTGGGAATTAAACCAATACTTATTCTGGAAAGTTAGTGTGAGATTGTCTGTCTTATAAAGTGAATAATTAGAAGAAATGCTATTTATCTATCATTTAACAGTAAAAACATCCCATTCTTCGATAAAGTTTATAATAACTACTGATATTCTCATTAAGATTTATCTATGATGTAACATTAATGTTCCACCTCTTCAGTCCTAACCACAGGCTAGAAACAAGAAACAAACATAGTAGACAACTAAATTGACTATTGGTTCAACTAATAAATAATTACTTGCATGCTTTTGCCATATACTGTTAAGAACTAGTTTATTTCTGCAACATATATGCACATTTATCAAGTATAAAAGATGTACTCTAAGGTGAGTAATTTTTGCTACTGCATACTGAATAAAGAATTTGGAAAACAATTTGTCTTCTCAAAGGGGTATTTCTAGGGAATTTGAAGAGCTGATTAGAGAAAATTTTGGAGAAGTAAAAACTGGTTTTTAGAAACATTTGAAAACAAGAGAATGTTTTAAAAAGAGATTCTGAAGTCCTCAAAAGAACTTTTTGTGTAAGGAATTATGGACTGTGACAAAAATTTAACCAAAAATCTAATACTGGATATGGTTTCTTATTGTCATATTCATAAAATGTATTTTTGTAACTAGAGGCTAAATAGTCTTTCATTAATACTATTGATTCCTTTTAATAACACGTTCCATAAAGAAACATCCTTTCTAATGATGGTGTTTCAGGTCAGATTCCTATTTCTTTCTTCTTCCTGAGTGGCAATTCTTGTTTTGCTCCCCAAGCACAAAATTTATGATCATGTGATAAACTGCAAGCAAGAGATAGCAAAATCAGGGAATCTATCATAATGCAGAAGTAATGGCACTGTCCATAAGATATTACAAGTATCTCAGACAAACAGTTCACACATTATACTAGATTTTAATTAAATACATGAAAAATTGCAAAAAACATATTCATAATGTATGAAATGAGACACAGTGACTGCAACTTTTTCAGTGTTGTTTATATTTGTACATGCACACCAATAATTAAAAATTGATTATGGAAATACTTTCTTGATTCCAATGAAAATAAAATACAAGATAAAATCTACCTGAGAAACGAGAGTGCAGTGCCTACCCATAATGGGAAAATCTGAATTGGAATGATTATTGGAAGCTTGACGTATGTTTTTTTCTGTAGGCTGCTTTAACTATAAGGATATTATAAAGATCTTTATTTACTCTATAAAATATTCAACACGGCTCATCATCTGCCTTTAAGATAAGCAGAAAATTATCAGCTGCTTGAGTCTCCACACTATGGAGACTGACACTCTTCTCAATCACTTGGCTGAAACAACTGATTAATTCAACTATCCATTCATTGGATAGCATTCTGTTATACATTCCAGAATGTAAACTTGACTAAAAGTGCTGATTGAAAAGTCCATTGCCAAATGGGCATAGAACCTTAATTCCTTAAAAAAAAATAAATAGAAATCTGTGTTCTATCTGAACAAAAGAGGCCTTGGTTTTATTTAAATAAGCAGTGTAGTCCTGAATTGTGAAGATTTGGATGTTTCAACAAATACTACATTCAGGTCAGGAAAGCATTGGAAAAAAGAGCGTGTATTCTTGATCCTTTTAGCTTGGGAAACAGAAACGGTTAGAATCCATAATCCTGCCTTTAAAACTTGGTATGGAATTAGAGAAAGTTCTCCTTTTATCTTGAAACACATATTCCTACTGAGAAATACAAAGGATGGAGGACAAAGAAGAGCAGGTTGGTATATCTGACAAGTCTCTCTTCCTTTCCCATTCCCTCCAGAAAGCTGGGTGTCAGTCATCGTTAGGATAGTCTCAAAAAACTGTCAATATGTGAGAAGCTATTTGCTTAAGAATACCTTTAATGTGAATCTTCTACGGAAACTACTGCACAGTTTGTTCAAAAATGTATTTCTTTTTGTAAAGTTTGAGGTTTTGAGCTCCATGGGCAATTCACCTTATAAACCTGGAATATATACATATATGTGCGTGTGTGTATACATTCGAAATTTGTCTGGCTTTACCCTGCTTCAGGACAGACACAATACTAAAAGAACCAAAACTTCTCAGCAAAAAGATGGGACATATCAGCTCCACCAGAAGTTTCTGTCTCAGACCACTATGTGTATAGCAAGCTTGACATAAAGAACTGGGAATAAAATAAGAGTTTAATTATGTTTGTAAAAGGCAGCTTAAGTTTCAAATTTCTTTTTTTAACATTTTCTCTGGCCCACCTGTAATGGTTTTCTACTATTGCTTTTTGAATGTTTGTTATAGAGCATCAGACTAATGTAACTTTTTTTTCTGCATAGAAAGAATCAGAGGAAACATTTTTGTTACTTGTTATTTCTAGGTGATTGCTTTCAGAATACCATACAAGCATTAGTGCAACCAAAAATTCAATTACAACTACAAATATGGGTAATGAAAAAGCAACAAAAAAACCCCAAAAACCAAAACAGGATGGATGGGAATGAAGATCTCACTCAAAACCAGTCTTGAACACAAAAGGCAAAGATGTAAGAGAAGTGCACAGAGTTTAAGAGCAGTAGGCATTTTCTTCATTATGCTAAGGCTACAAAAAGCAATCAATTCTTTTTATGCACTTCTCAGTACTGCAAGCAGTAATGAAAAGAGAAAGAGGATCCTGATACTAGGAAATCTTTAGTTTTTATTTTTGAAGGTAATTAAAAAAAAAAACTATTATTGAAAAGACAGACTTAAATTGCTTATAACACCTATTTTAGTCAATTAGAATACAAGTATTGTAAATATTTTTCAGTGTATACTTGCTATAGACTACTAGCTACTTTTGCTTTGAAGGTGTTTTCAAGAAACTTTTTTTACACAGTTATAATTCCATTACATAAACAGTCCATGTCATAATGGGAATCTTGATTATAGATTTTAATACACCATGCGAAATTAGACCAGATTTTGGGTTTCCATAGTTTACATTTGCACCTATTTTTAATGGTATTTTATATTTATAATATTCTCTCTTTCTTTATAGATAATTGAGTCAGAGTTGTAAAGTCTCTAACAAAATATCAAACATAAAAGGGGGTAACATCCACTGTTTTTCTGCTCTGTTGCATTGTTTCTTGAAACATATTACTTTATCCAAAGCACACTTTATTGCATGCTATTCCTCACTGTGTCACTGCTTTTAAACCGTAAGTTCTCAACCAATTTTCTAGGTCAGATCACATGTGTATATGTTCAAAGGATGTAGGATGCAGTCCCTCCCTTATGAAATGCTGTCACTGGATGCAGGACTGATAACTGATATTATAGTGCCCTCGTTAATAAAGAGATCAGAGAACTATAGTTAGTCCCAGGTCAGGGCAGCAGACATGACTGTGAAGAGGAAAATTCTTAATACGGAGAGATAATACAGAATAGTTAAATGTTATCTTCCCCATTCCTGCTTTATCGCTTCTTTTTATCCACTTGTTTGTCATTGCCACTGAAAAGCTTCTAAAACAAGAGGGCTCAAAATTGTATTTGCCTCAATATATATTAATTTTTTTTTTTCATCACCACATCATTTGGCCAAACTTAAAATATTTCAGAAGAATATTTAGCTGAACTCTCATACAAAGATCCCATAATGCAGATCCTAAATCTATTCAGACCTTATTAGTCTCCCAAACTGAAAGGTTTTCCTTACTACCTTGACAAAATCATATTTCAGTTCTAGAGTATTATCTCTCATCTCACCTCCAATATAAACATAAAACATAAATAAACATAACATAAACATAAATTTATTACCTTCCTTACAGGAACACTTTATGTATCTGAAAATTATTTTTCTGCCACACTTATCTAAAGCAAGATTTTCTTCCATGTCTGTTCTCACAAGACATACCTTCTGACCTCTAATCTTTCATTGTGAACACAGAAAGTGCTACATAAATGCTATGTATTCCTACTCATCAAAGAAAACAAAATTTTTGTTACTTATATTGAATATTTAGTAACTGATGGATGTTTTAATGTCAAAGGAATGTCATGCTTTCCAGTGAAATCCTGGCTTTTCCAAAATAAGTCAAAATATTGCCATCATTTCCACAACAGACATCATACACTATCTGAATCAAACACCCACTTTCCCCTTGAATACAGAAGGTCCTCTTCTTGCCTCATTTTCTTTTATTGTTTTAGATAGGTTTTTTGATAGATATATTTAAAATATGTCACAATTTTCAACAGTGACAGATGACAATTTAAAAAAGCTTCTTAATTATGGCTGATCTATTATTTTTTAAAAGAAGAAGTAAAGAAGTAAAATTGTTTTGAAATAATACTTTGTTAAATATATATACATATATATATATAATCATAGAATCTTAGAATCACTAGGTTGGAAAAGACCTCTGAGATCATCAAGGCCAACCGTACCTCTCCACTACTAAATCACACCCTTAAGCACTTAATCTACCAGTCTTTTAAAAACTTCCAAGGATGGTGACTCACCCACCCACCTACGTGGGCAGCCTGTTCCAGTGCCCCATAACCCCTTTGGTGAAGAAATGTTTCCTAATGTCAAATTTTAACCTTCCCTTGGTGCAAGCTGAGGTCACTCCTTCTTGTTCTATCACTTGTCACTCGGGAGAAGAGACCAACACCCACCTTTCAGACAGCTGTAGACAGTGATAGACAATTTCTCCTCAACCTCCTTTTCTCCAGGCTAAACAACCTCAGCTCCCTCAGCCACACTTCATAAGACTTGTTCTCCAGCCCCTTCAACAGTTTCATTGTCCTTCTCTGGACATGCTCCAGCACCTCCATGTCTTCCTTGCAGTGAGGGGCCCAAAACTGAACACAGTGTTTGAGGTGCAGCCTCACCAGTGCCGAGTACCAGGACAGAATAACTTCACTGGTTCCGCTGGTCACACTGTTTCTGATACAAGCCAAGATGCCATTGGCCTTCTTGGCCACCTAGGCATGCTGCTGGCTCATGTTCAGTCTCTAAAGGTTTTCTCCAAGTACATCTGCATGGAAAGATGAATTAAATCTCAAATGTTCAGTTTACTAGTGGTTGTTTTTCTGTTCCCTTATTCTTGATAAAATTGTCATAGCACTGAAACAAACCACACAGTCACTCATGTCCTAATTATTTTAAAAGTATAGCCAAGTAGCCATGCAGGCAGTTATGAACAACAACAGAATATATTTATTCTTCATAAGTACTGTAAGAAAAATAGTAACAAAGAAACACTTTTATTTCAGAGAAGATAGAGTATATTCTACTCTATTTCCTTGAAATTAAATATTTGTGCATATTTATACTGAAAAAGCACTGAAAAAAGAATAGGTAAATATCCCTGTGTATAGTAGAATGCACTTTTCTTCCTACTTTATATTCACTACAATACCACTCCTCCCAAATCTCTTTACTCAGACAGTTGGTTGTTCAGCAGTCCATTAATATAATGACAGTGTTTATGCTACAGCAATGAAAATTGTCAGAATTCCTTTCATAAACCATTGTATTTAAGATTTCATATTTCTTCCTTAAATAAAAAGAAAACAAAACAAAACCCTAAAACTAACCAAGCAATCAAAATCCCAAGTTAAAATTATCTACCTAGAGTCTAAGAATTTAGTCTGGAAGTGTTAATTTATTCTTAGAACATTGGAAAAGAAAACAATCATTTTTAAAGCCTTTCATCCTAGCAACTTTTCTTAATGGTCTTCTATTTACAATGTCTAATAATTTTTGTTTTGACAAACCATACATTTTCACTATGCCTCAATATCATTCTTTCTCTAATCAGGTTTCTATTAACAGACACTCTTTTGTTGACAACTTTCCCATTAGGAAGGTTCAGTTAAATTTCAAGGGAAATCTAGTGATGTAGAAGTCCAACAAGAGAGTGAATTTTCACAAGTTTCCTCCTGTTTCTCTAGAGGCAATTATCCAATATTATTCCCATTTAGCTGGGAAAAAAAAGTGTTTTCCTGTATTTGTACTGTCAGAGAACATTCCTTTTGTGACTAGGACACACGTTTACCACAGTATTCCCCAGAAGTATTTTCCCAATAGACTTTCTCCAGGACAGACAGCACAAATTACTCTCCTATAGCACATTATTCTCATTAATAGAAGAGTTGTTAAGATTTTTAGTGCTATTCTTACATTTCAGTAGCTATACCAGCAAAAGTTCCTTCAAGTGAATGAATGCAGAAGAGTCACACAAAAATTCTGCTTGCACTTTGCTGTAGTAGGTTCATTTGTTCAGATAATGACCCTAGTAACTGAAGACTATTTGCAATGGAGTTGGGAGGACACAGGCTGCTATACACTTAATGAACTCATTGACTCTCATCAAAAAGAATAGATGAAATTTTGTGCTGGACAGCAAAGAGCAAATCAATTGTCAGTTGTACTTTGGCAGCTGTAACCAGATTATATGATTAGAAGGCTAATTTGCAGCTTGATTTGTTGCCTGACAACCTTGTTTGTGAGTTTAATATCTCGGACATTTCAAAATGTATTGGGCTGAAATAGGCTTCAACTTCTTGTACAAGCTGCTGGCATAGATACATTTTTCCTTAGCAAAAATTATTTCAACCCATTAAGTTATTTTATTTTTATGCCTATAGCTTCAAAACACTAATTTACAAATGTAATTTGGCTGAATGTATGCTACAGTAGTAAACAGTCTTGTTCTGCCTTTGAATGATCCTCATTCAAATAAATATTTCAGATATTTTGTGGCTCTTAGTTTCTGTATAGCAGTTGTCAGCACTCTTCCAAAAGTAGTTCTCAAACCAGAAGGCATTTCTGAAACTTATTCCTCACATCACAAAATCTCAAAATGTACCTTTGACCCAACCACTGAGACTTGGGTTCTAATGCTCTCTACATGCCATGGGCTGCTTCTACTTGTCTTTGAAGGGAAGGTTTATCTACTGTGATGTGCAAGAACTTTTGGGATTGTTTCTCCTACATTTCAAATGTAAAGAGAACAAGTGGAATCTTCCAAACTTATTTGACACAGGCTACCACGGTTATCATTCAAAGTCAATTGTTATCACTACACAGCATAGTGCTCCTTTGTTTTTTGGGGGTTTTTTCCTGTATATATTTTTGGAAACTAATGAATAACAAGTATTCGTTAATAAAATAATTGTCACCAATGATAGCTTTTAGACTTTAAAAATTTAAACTAGAAGTCTATAAAGACAAGTAACTCAAAATAGCGAACAAAGGAAATGACTGTCACATGATTAACAACACAGACTGAATGACTCTAAGTGTGCTCATGAAACAACTAGTTTTAATGCTTACTATACTAAAAAAGATGAACAGTTACATATTTTATTCTACTACATTTGTTTAATAGTACGAATGTTAACATCATTTTATTATAACATACTTGAAAAATAAGAACTATACTAAATTTATCACTAATCTCCAAACTTCTTGCCACAGAAGTACGTATTCCTTGATCCATTTCTGTTATGGACACAATTTCACAGCTGTGAAATCAAAAAGAAAATACTGCCTATATGCATAAAGATGGAGAATAATATCCTCCGAGATTCACAATTACTTTTAGAGTTCAGTTATTCATAAATGTGGAAAAAAGTACAACAGAAAATTCATATAATACCTTGTTCATATAAACTGGTGATTTTTCTGCTTCAGATGAAAATTCTTCATTTTGAAGTCCTCTCATCTCAGGCGGAGTAACAAAACTCTCCAGAGATCTATCAGTACCTCAGTATTGTACAGTTGAGACTTTCACGTTGTTTTCAAGATGGTTTTCTTTTTTGATAGGCTAAAACTTTTTCTAAAGTTTGAAGGTAGGGATCTTTCTGCATTTGAAGGTTGGCTATGCTAATGCAGACTTAGCCTTTTTCCTGTTATTGAAAGATGAAAAATACTACTGAAACTACTGTGAAAGTAATCAAATTCTTCATAAGCTAAGCCTCCAATGTAAAATGTTTAACTTTAGATGACCAGTTTTAAAACTTGAATCATAGAATGGTTTGGGACCTTAATGATCATCTAGTTCCAAATTTCCAAGTACCCTACAATGGGCAGGGTCACCTCCCACTAGATGAATCTGCTCAAGGCCCCTTCCAATCTGGCTTCAAACACCTCCAGGGATGTGGTTTCTGCAACTTCTCTGGGCAACCTGTGTTCCAGTGCCACACTACACATTTTCTGCCCAATATCTAATCTAAATCTACCCTCTTACAATTTAAAACTGTTGACCCTCATCCCGTCACTGCACTCCCTGATAAAGAAATCCTCCCCATCATTCCTGTGGGCTCTTTTTAAATACTGGAAGGTCACTATAACGTTTCCCCAGAGCCTTCTCTTCTCTAGGTTAAACAAACCCAAATCTTTCAGCCTATCCTCAAATGTCAGGTGTTCCAGCCCTCTCATCAACATTGTGGCCCCCTCTGGACTCACTCTAACAGATCCATGTCCTTCCTATTCTGAGGACTCCAGAAGTGAACACAGTACTCCAGGTGAGGTCTCACAAGAGCAGAATAGAGGGCCAGAATCACCTCCCTTGATCTGCTGGTTACACTGATACAGTTGGTTTTCTGGACTGGAAGAGAACATTGAGCTTCTCATCCACCAGCACCCCTAAGACCTTCTCTTCAGAGCTAATCTCAATCCATTCTCTTTCCAGTTTGTAATTGTGCTTGGCATTGCCTTGACCCAGGTGCAGAACCTTGCACTTGGCCATGTTGAACTTCATGACATTTGCACAGGCCACCCCTAAAGCTTGTTAAAGTCCCTCTGGATGTCATTCCTTTCCTCCAGCATGTTGACTGCGCTGCTCAGCTTGGTGTCATCTGCCATTGAGCCCTGAGGGTGCACTCAATTTCACAGTTCGTGTCTCCAACAAAGATGTTAAAAACACTGATACTGAAGTACTGGCCCCTGAAGCATGCCAGTCACCATCAGTCTCCACTTGGACACTGATCCATAACAACTCTTTGAGCACGACCATCCAGCCGAATTCTTACCAACTGAATGGTCCCTCTGTCAAATCCACGTGCCTCCAATTTAGAGACGAGAAGATGTGCAGGACGGCATTGTGCTTTGCACAAGTCCAGGTAGATGATGGCAGTTACTCTTCCCTTATCCACCAATGCTGTAGTTCCATTTCAGAAGGCCACCAAATTCATCAGGCATGATTTGCCCTTAGTGAAACCATGTTGGTTGCCACCAATTACCTATTTATTTCCCATGTGCCTCAGCGGAGTTTCCAGGAGGATCTGCTCCACAATATCGCCAGGCAGAGGTGAGACTGATCAGCCTGTAGTACCCCAGCTCTTCCTTTTTATCGTTTTTGAAAATGTGAGTTATGTTTCCCTTTTTTCCAGTCAGTGGGAACTTCGCCATGACATGTCAAATATTATGGATAGGAGCTTAGCAACTTCAACCACCAGCTCCCCTAGGACCTGTGGATGTATCTCATCAGGTCATGTGGACTTGCACATCTTTGGGTTCCTTAGATGGTCTCGAACCTATCTTCTGCTACAGGGGGCAGTTCTTTGATCACACAGTCCCTGCCTTTGTCTTCTGCTGCTTGGGCAGTGTGACTTGAGCCCTTGCCAGTGAAGACCGAGACAAGAGAGCCACTGAGTACTGCAGCCTTGTGAATATCTTGGGCAACAAGGTCTCCCATTTCCTTGCAGGGAGGGCCCACATTTTCCCTAGTCTTCTCTTTATCCCTGGCATACCTATAGAAGCTTTTCTTGTCCTTGAAATCCCTGGCCAGATTTAATTCTCTCTGGGCTTTAGCTATCCTAACCTGATCCTTGGCTGCTTGGACAGTTTCTCTGTATTCCTCCCCGGTTACCTGCCCTTGCTTCCAACCTCTGTAGGTTTCTTTTTTGAGTTTAAGTTTGTGTATGAGTTCCTTGTTGATCCACACAGGCTTCCTGAAGTTTCTGCCTTACTTCCTCTTTGTTGGGCAAAATTAGATGTTAAAAAATGAAAACTTTGAAATGCACAAATACTTTTCACCTTTGTGTGTTGGAACTATCCCTAATGTAGAATCATTCTCACTGTTGGATGAAGGTCCTCACTTCCAAACATGAAGAATAATAGATGGAATTGAAAGTATAATCATCACATTGAGCAGTGTGTAAAAGGACTTACCAACATCCCTTCTCTTCTTCACCTTACTGTTTTGCAGATTTTAGCTGTCAATAATGTTGTGTGGTCTACTTCAGAGTTGTGAATAAGAAACCTCCTTACCTCTTTAAAAGGGTACTTGACTATTTTATTTCACAGTCTGCATGTGCAGTATTTCAATGACAGTGTTGATTGCTTCTAAGGCTGTAATTCAAGTGGCAAAATGAAGCTATTTACACTCTAGCTGCAGAATGAACTGTGAAACTCATTTAAGAAGAAATATCCATGTTCGAGATGTTTTATATAATTTTCAGTTGCAACTGGAAATGCCTAGTTGAGCACTAGCTGGCATAGTAAGACTTCATGGTGATAGAAGTAGTGAAAAAAAGATTGGGTCAAAATGACACTCAGATTAAGGCAAACCACAAAAATTAGTAACTAGAGTCTCAGGGAGATGTTAAATTATTTAATATGTTTTTCTACAGTTAATAAAGCTCTGGCCAGTTTCTACTGCACCTCATTATAGTATGTGCTGTTTTTTTCAGTCATGGGTGATTTATATGATCTTGGTCATATTACAGTAAGGATATATTTCCCTTATGTCTTACTGCCCCTTAGTACTTTATAACTAAGTTCTTCTACTGCAATCTAATAAAAAAATATTTGAGTGTCATTCTGAAGGATATGCTATGATACAAATACGATATGAATATATATATCTATAATATATCTATGTAATATATACATACAATATAAACTCATTTATTTACCTTTTATTTACACACTACCAAAAATGGTTTCTACTATTATTTTTTAGCAATAATCTTTCCCAGTTGCATAAATATCACAGATGGGACTGGTTTGAATTATATCATCTGGATCCTGGTCTGGTTCCAAAGTTTGCAACTGAAATGATGCAATGATGTTTAGTTCTAGAGCATTATCAAAACATGTTCAAATCTACAAAGATGCCATGTGTTAGAAATAGTAAACAGAAGTTGATTCTCAATTACATCTGTTTCTGGTCTTCAAAATATCCCCTCATAAAAATAGATCTGTCTCAATGTCTGAGTAAAGAAAAAAAGTTAAAGCTGAAGTTCCAGCTTAGGCCTATCTCTACAACAGACAAAAAATGTTCACATATTAATGTTCATATTTTCTCTTGGCCAGCAGAAGAAACGCTGGAGGTTTAAACAGGTTTATTTGGTCTGAGAGAAAAAGGATGACACACAAAAATAGCTGATATTCTTTTCTCCAGAGGAAAATGGAACTATAGACTAACCAGAGAAATAAATTACCAAGACTGACATGACATCCTCCAAACATCAAGTATATAAAGTAATGTAGCAGCTGAGATTGTACTAGTTACTTGAATGCAATATAGAAAAGGATTAGACTTAGGAACTGTAACAGCAGAAGTATGTAAGGGTAACCTTTATAAAGATGAAGAGGAATCTTAATCCAAAGTCCCAAGAAACCAATACAAATCTTCAAGTTTACTTCTATGGCTTTTGGATCCTTCTTGCTTTTATTATATTCATCTATTCATATAGCCCCACTGAGCTTCACTTTTTATTTTCACCTGATCTCAGAGTACTTTCTAAAGCTTAACTATAATTTCTGCAAGTTACATACATTTATAGCAAGTTTAGAAATCTCAGCTAGAAGATGACATATCACATTTCATGCTTCTATGCAATTACTGAAAGTAAAAAGAAGAGTAACTGGAGCCTGAAGGAAGCACTAATACCATGAACTTGTAGTATGACTATGGATGTGACAGAACAGCTTACAAATGTTAAAAGCAGCAGAATACCAAGTGTTTAATACTAAGTCATGTGCTTCAAAGTTTGCATTTCTTTTTTTAGGATATACAAAACTCTAGAAGCTGCTTGTTTATGTACTGTATAAATACTAATTTAAGAATCTGTATGTACATGAAAGCATATGATGAATCTTTATATATGGAAGTTTTTTAAAACTACGTGAAACGCAGTATTTTGTTTTATTGGAAGGAGCATGGCTGGATTATCCATTCTCTTGCATGTTCATGTTCTGCTTGTCAAATTTTAAATTAGCATAATACAAGATTTTTATTTTATAGTATGACTAATTTTAACCAGTGTTGGCCTGATGCCAGAAAATTTTACAGCAACAACACCAAACCTTACTAGATGCTTCCATGTGCCTGTAGAAAGCATAAAATTTGTATCATGAATAAAGGACACTTTTACGCACTAGGTTCTAGATTTCTAGACAAGCTATCTCCCAGTATATGCAATACAGAACTCATGTATTTATAGAGGCAAATAAAGTAAACCGTATATGTCTGAAATCCAGGTCAGTTTTCAGGGGCAGAAGAGAAGATATAGTAGTTGGGGTGGGGGAGGTGTCGGCATCAAAACAGGTTCTGAAAACCCACTGGGATGTTGACAATTTGCTACTTGTGTGCTTTCCAGGTTTTATTCCATAAGTTTATGTCCATATTCAATAATATCAGTGAACTGTGTCATGCAATGACTCCCATAGCAATTAACTAGGAATTACCAGGAAATGTAATGTATTCATGATTCCACCTCATACTTTTAAAGAAGTATAACACAGAAAGAATGCTATCTAAATAATGTGTCACTAGCAGTACAAATAAAGCAATATAATATTTTCCAAGTTCTGCTACAGGTTCACGATGTTTAGCAGTAGAAGGTTCATCTGAAGTAAGTATCATTTCTTCGAGCACAACAGGATGCTCTTCATCCATGGCAGCAAGTAACATGGAATGAGGATCTCAAATGTGGAGCAGGACAAAAGGGACACTGACAGTTAAGAAGTAAACATGCAAACTTTTACCCTTTTAAATAATATATGAGAAAATAATGTAACCTATGTGGATGAAAAATGCTGCAAATACCTTTATAAAGAGCAATGAAAAACAGTAATTTGGTGGTTGGTTATTAATTTTGAAGACAGCCACACATTTCCAACTTATCTAGAATAATTACTGAATGTCTAGAATAAACCTAGAAGTTAGGAATGCACATGTATATTTGCACAGACTGACAAAATAACTATTTTAAAATATGAATGAGACAGAGTTATTGCAGCCTATCAAAGCATCCCTCCCCCAGAATGTCTGTAGCAGTACTGTAATGAAGATAAAAGTAATTTTGAACTGCATATAGCACCATGCTAGTTAAAAAGCATTGAGTTTAGGAACTGTTCTCTTTGTCTCTTCCATTTTGTCACTGGTCATCCCCATCCACAGTGGTGGAGGCAGTCCTATGCTATGTCTGTTCTCAGGAATGGAGAGCAGCATTTAGTTGTACCTTTGGTAACCAGTTGTCTACTGCCCTACTCAGCACTTCTGAGATCACATCTCAAGTCCCGTATCCAGTTCTCAACTCCTCAGTATGAGGCAGATCTGAGCATACTGGAGAGAGTCCCATGAAGGGCCACAACAATGAGTAAGGGGTTGGAGTCTCTCTTCTATGAGGAAAGGCTGAAACACTTGGGATGTTAATGCCAGGATGTTAAATGTCCTTCCTTGCAGATATTCAAAAGCTGTCTGGACATGATCCTGAGAAACAGACTCTAGATGACCCTATCTGAGCAGAAGAGTTGGACCAAAAGACCTACAGTGATCCTGTTCAACCTCAACCATTCTGTGATTCTGTCTATAACCATAGTTTGGAAGCTGAAGTTTAGTGCAGATGTTAGTAATTAGAAACTTAATTATATCTTTTGAAAAAATTAACTTTTTTTGGTTAAGTATTGTTTCATGTAATAGTAATGTACTAAAGAATTAATGATATGCTGTAACAGTAGTCCATAAACACTGTATACTGGCATTTATTTGATAAACAGATGGCAATGGCAAATATAACTTTTCTTAATTTCAGTTCATTGAATGACAATAAACTTTTTTGCTTATCAGTTCCTAGTTATGGAAGTTTTCACATAAGAAAAGTGCTATTTTGTAGAAATAAGTGACATTTTTAAAACAACCCACAGTCAATATGACTTCAACTTCAGTTCACCAACTTCAGAAAAATAATACATGGGACAGTTTTCTGTTTTTCCTAGAAGCTGTTAGTGATCTGTCTCAACTGTGGTTTTGACACTTTTACCCTCAGCTTACTAACATACACTTCAAGGCTGCAATAACTAGATTAAAGTAATAACCCAACGAAGTGTTGCTTCAGGCTACAGTTTTAGCTGACACAAATCATGTTTCAGTGGACACATTTTATGGTTTCCAACATAAAATGACCTGGCTGCAAAGCCAGTGCTTTCATATTACAAACTATCATTAATCTGTGACACTGAACTACAAGGCTTTAAGCATTTCTGATAAGATTGAGCTCATTTAGTTAAAATGCTTTAACTAAAATTGTGACATCAAATCAGAATTATTACAACTCCAAGAATAAAAGTTCAGCACATCTTACTCATTACTTTGTTGCTTTGTGCCTAGGTTTAGAAAGCCATTTTAGTTACAATATTGATTTTAAGAAATACCTTTCTTCTTATCACAATCAAATTAAAAAAGTAAAAAATATACAGGACTTATCAGATTGAGTTGTGAAATGGATAGTTGTTGGCAGTATTAAAATATGCAACGATAACAAGTTTTTTCTCCATATATTAAGTAGAAGTTAAGCCTAATAGGTTATGGTGATCATTACATACTATTTGTTGATAAAATAATTGAAAAACTTTTTCCGTATTAAATTACTGTTAATTTAAAAATAGCTTTAACATTAAAAAAATAAAAAAGCACAAATACTACATCTGGAACATGGCAAAATTTTCTGAATAGAATCATCTTAAAAATTAACTTCTTAGAATTAGTTGACAAAGCTGATAAATAATACTGGATAACCACTTAAATTTCTTGCCAGAACTGAAAGTCAGTACCAGGGAAAAAAATCTCATATCAGGATGTCCTAAATTTTATCACACTGTGTTATGTTTACTATCTTATATATGGAATTGTACATCCTTTTAAGATTAAAGACAACTCAGAAGTTTACTTATATCAACTCAGAATGACATGATTTTATTAAAATTTTAATACATTAAAGAATTTTAAAAAGCAACCTAAATAACATCTCTGAAAATATACTGGAGTATTTTAGACTTGATTTGTCCATCCCTTCAGTGAAATATATTGAATTACTGTTTTCATGACAGGTTATTGACCAAGTAAACTCCAGAAGCTTCAAGGGAACCATTATGGACACATCATATTCACTCTGTAATGACCTATGTTTCTTTCACAATTATTCTCACACAATCTGACAGAGTTACCATGAATGAGTAAGATAATCACTCAAGTTGTCAGTGTTTTTAGGCAGACTTCCAGAGTCCATGCCATTCAAGCCCTCATAGTCAATCATGGAAATTAGCTGGAGACAGTTCGTGATACGAGGTATTGATATTCATAGCAGCAGTTACTAGTAAACTGTTATTGAAAAATTGTCAAAGGAAGCTAATCAAAACAAGTGCAGTGCATTTGTCTGTGCTGTTAATAAGTGTTCATAGATTTATGTCATATATCCTGAACCTGCTAAAATATGTATTGCTTTCAGGGGAAGCAGAGAAAAGTCAGTAATATCAAACCCAGACATAACTAATGATGCATTCTTCTGATATTATTAAGAGGTGTACAAGCATGTTAGAAATATCCCACTGAATTTATCTTAAATTGAATTCATCTAGAAACTGATGAAACGGTCACTTTCAGTTTCCCGGTTTCAAACTGTGTAGTTGTGTGAGAAGATTATGCTGTACATCAGAGTTAGTTAATTGTAAGAATAAGCTTGATGTATTATATTTTATTTCTGAAGCACCTAGGATTCCACATAGAACTCAAAAAAAATATTTTCAGTGGGTACTGGTTAGGATGGACTCAGATTAAGTTAAGAATTGAGATACCGCATGTTCAGTACTGCTGAAAAGGGATTTGCTAATTAATGCATGGTTTTCAATCTGCTAAAATTACTTTACTTTGGAAACAATATATTTCTTAAAATTTTTAAATGAAAATACATGAAATAATGTTTACTGCTTGAAATCCAGACATTTTGACATAACGAATTAAAGAAATACTGCTTGAAAACCATAAATGTTAAGAAATACAAAAGACTACCTAAATATTGAGGTTCGACTAGGGCCGGATGTCTGCCTTTCACAAGAAATCCTACTGCTTCAGACTACTTCAACAATAGAACAAAATAAGTGTTGTAATTTTTTTTCCCCCTAAAAGACATGGTAAAAAAAGAAAAAGGAGAATGAAACAAAGAAAGTGGGCCACTGAAGAGGATGCTACCCTGTAAGTCAAGAAGTCCTGTTCCTGTTCCCAGTGTTACCTCTGCTGCTGCTGGTGACTTTGAGGCAATCACTTCAGCCTATTAAGCAACAACTTTGCTATCCATAAAAACTGAGATAGTATTTCCGTTTTTTCCTATACATCTTAATATAATATTATCATAGAATCATAGAACAACCAGGTTGGAAGAGACGCACTGGATCATCGAGTCCAACCATTCCTATTGAACACTAAACTGTGCCACTCAGCACCTCATCCACCTGTGCCTTAAACACCTCCAGGGAAGATGATTCAACAATCCCAGCTAAACAATCCCAGCTCTCTCAGCCGTTCACACAGAATCACCGGGTTGGAAGAGACCCACTGGATCATTGAGTCCAACCACTCCCACAAAACACTAAACCATGTCCCTCAGGACCTCGTCCACCCGTAACTTAAACACCTCCAGGGAAGGCGAATCAACCACCTCCCTGGGCAGCATATTCCAGTGCCTAATGACCCTTTCCATAAAAAACTTCCTCCTAATCTCTAACCTAAACCTCCCCTGGCGGAGCTTGAGGCCATTCCCCCTTGTCCTGTCCCCTGACACCTGGGAGAAGAGGCCAGCTCCCTCCTCTCTACAACCTTCCTTCAGGTATTTGTAGAGAGCAATTTGTAGAGAGCGTTCCTCATAAGGCCTGTTCTCCAGCCTCTTCACTAGCTTCGTTGCTCTTCTCTGGACTCGCTCCAGAGCCTCAGTATCCTTCTTGTGCTGAGGGGCCCAGAACTGAACACATTATGTTACATATTACTAGATATATCCATGTTTGCATTTATTATTTGAAGAATTCAGCAGGCAGAAAATGTTACTGTATGTATATGTTTCCCAAAAAGCAACTCATTAAAGAAAATGAAAAGCAAAAAAAATTAGTGAATCATAATGGACACGACCCAAACAAGTTTGATGTAGATTTACAATCTGCCCCTTCCTCTAAATAATTTTTTAAAATTCCATGCTATGGAAGAAATTTTTCCTTTAAAACTTCTTCTTACAGCTTGTCAACTTCAATCCTAGAGTAAAAGAAAAGCACCATGTGTGGCAATGCTCTGGTAACACCATGCAGTATGATTAGAGATTAATATTAAATATTTTGAAATGAGTGTTACCAAAATAATTTAATGATTATTGAAATGTTTTGAAAGTATATTTTACAATCTTGGTTTCCTGTGTGACCAAGTCAAAGCTCTACTTTTAGAATTAGTTTTTAACAGTACCAAGACATTTTCATAGCTGTCTTACAAAATTCCATGTTAATTTTACATACCAGACTGCAGTTGTGAGGCCTTCTTTCTACTAAAGCTAAATCCCACCTCTTGAAATTTGCTTGCATTTATATGTGCAGATAACTTTTCATAACTTTTTTGACTCTTCAGGCATTATACAACCCACTGAAGATATTTAATGAATTGGATAAGAATGTGCCTGTGTAGATTTACAAATTATTCTAAATATGCTTTAAATATATTAAATTAGATCTTCCAAATAAAATTGTATATGTCATATTGTCTTATGTAAGCCTATTGTTCCTTTTAGAAGACACAGCTTCGGAGGAAAAAACTACATTAATGTGAGCTGAGCTCAATTAGTTTCTGATGTCCTGTCAAATTGCCTCATTACCTGTCATACTAACACACTACTGACACATTAAAAGCTAAATTCTTTACATACACACTATTCTCTTTCTAACAGAAAGTTTAGTGAGTAATTGTACAAAATTAGAAGTGTGAGCTACTGTAAATACTGGCTACCTGGTGAACAATCTAGCTTAAAACAGACGATAAGTAAAAATAACTTGTACCCCATTCTTTGATACTTAAAACTGTTGCAAGAAAAGCATTTTCTAAACTCTACATGACCATCGTAGGCAAATTAGTT
The DNA here is from genome assembly GCA_013389865.1 of Piaya cayana. Classification (NCBI taxonomy): domain Eukaryota; kingdom Metazoa; phylum Chordata; class Aves; order Cuculiformes; family Coccyzidae; genus Piaya; species Piaya cayana. The sequence continues at coordinate 95,534 of WAAB01016660.1, read as the reverse complement.
GCTCAGTAAATTCAGGAGAATTTAAACAGAAAATGAAACTCACAGATGCAGAATATATATGGTTCCAATCACTTTTACTAACTTTAATATCCCATTTGAAAGATCATATAGATATGAGACACCTCCTCAGCTATTGCTGACATTATACTCCCACATGGTTAAAAGCCTGAAAAGCCTAGAGATCCATTTAAATTTCCAAGTAAAAAGACTAGGTTGTCTCTTAGATGTTGCTATATTTTGCTGTTCATTATGTAGAAGAGAACAATGCTAAATGGGCAGTTTGACAGACTTACCTTCAGTTTATTTGGGTTTGGCTGAATCAAGACAGTAAGGGCATTCCATTAGAAAAACAAGATGATAAAAGGTCTTGGCAATATGCTGTTCAGTGTAATACATTGTGGTTTTGAGCAATAACACTTAAGAGACCAGCTTTATCAAACATTTAATGTATACTCCATTTGTTCCCAGAAATATTTCTTAGTTTCTGAGGATATGGGCACACCGAGAAGATAATGTTCCTAATACCTCTTGTGGTAATTTTTCAGTCTGAATAAATTTCAACTTCTTTTGTTAATCTGCATTATGCAGGAGGATTTTCCTATAATAAACCTGTTTTAGAGTAGGTCTTGCAAAAAACTGAAGAACCCAGTTCAGTCTTACGGAGCAAGACCAGAGGAAAAGTGACGTCCATTGGTCTACTACCCTGGATGACCAAGGCACAAGAATTGTGGTATGCATATTTGAAGATATAAATTACATATTTTTGACATTGTGCATCAAACGAGTTTTAATTACCTCTTTCATCTTTTTATTCTGATCCTGCCCATAATGTATTTATATCTGTAAGTTGATCTGTAAAATAATCAGAACTCCTTTTGACAATTAAAAAAAGCCTATGTGTTTTGTGTCTAGACTTATGTATAAATATGACATAAGAATTAAGTTTGAGGAAGCTTGCTTTTAGGTGTTGTTATCCAAGTATTGTAGTTTAAAACAAAACTAAACCAAACAAACAAACCAACCACATTTTCTCAGGGCAACTTAAAATATTCAAGCAACGAAGCTGGTAAAGGGGCTGGAGAACAGGCCTTACGAGGAACAGCTGAGAGAGCTGGGGTTGTCTAGCCTGGAGAAGAGGAGGCTGAGAGGAGACATTGCTCTCTACAACTACCTGAAAGGAGGTTGTAGAGAGGCGGGTGATGGCCTCTTCTTCCAAGTGACAGGGGACAGGACAAGAGGGAATGGCCTCAAGCTCCACCAGGGGAGGTTTGGGCTCAACATTAGGAAGAAATTTTTTACAGAAAGGGTCATTGGGCACTGGAACAGGCTGCCCAGGGATGTGGTTGAATCACCTTCCCTGGAGGTGTTTAAAGCAGGAGTGGATGAGGTGCTAAGGGGCATGGTTTAGTGTTTGATAGGAATGGTTGGACTCGATGATCTGGTGGGTGTCTTCCAACCTGGTTATTCTATGATACTATGATTCCCAAATCCTACATATGATGTTCAGAAATTACACAAAGATACAAACAATACTATGAGGTCCAACACACACACAAAAAAAACCCAAAACCCAACACCTAACAAAAAAACCCCAGCCCTGAGACTGTGCCTGTAACTCTTTTTATTTAAAATATTAAGAAAATAGACTATGATCACCTTCAAAATAATTCCCTTCTGAGTTGACACAGCTACATACTATGCTGCCAATGTTCAAAACAATTTTGCAGATCATTTTCTGAAAAACTTTTGAGAATCTCCATTGTTTTTGCTTTCACATCTTCCACTGACAAACAATGGGTTCCTTTGAGCACTGACTTGATCTTTGGGAAGAGTTAGTTGCTAGCTAAAAACTGCTTCACAAAGTGCTGTGAACTGGCATGTTTCCTTGATGATAACTCGCAATGCAGTTGTGCACACCAACATTTTCTGATGAGGGTAAGAAAATGTCTATATGTGAACACATATCCACTTGTGTTGAGTGAAACAATTGAGTTGAGTCTTGTCTCGCTGTGACAGGTTAGAACATGTTCTAGAACCATCTCTTTGTCTCTCCCTTCCCACTCTTCCTTCCTGAGCTATATGGTTTTTGTTGTTTTTTTGGTTTGGTTTAGTTTTGGTTTGGTTTTGTGTGTGTGTTGGACTTTGTATTTACTTCCTTGAAATGTTTCTGGTTTAGTTTACTTTGAATACTGGTCCAAAAGTTCTACTCTGAAAACCGATAGCATTTATTATGGAGGAAATAATGACTTGACCATCTAATTTCTGAGGATTAGAGCATGATTAAGCTGTCAAATTGGAAATAAAGGAAATATATGGATATATTATCCTTCCATCCCTAGCTAATATCCTCTCACATCAGTGAATACTTAGACTTCTATAGTGGGAAGGAGAAGGAATAGATCTAGTTTACCTAGTATAGCTGGAGTATGAAATAGCTTTACGATTTTTCCCAGTGAAATCCATACCAATTTGGAGCATTAGTATATTTTGACACAGATGTCTCACTAGCTCTCTTGTTTATTTTTAAACCTCCATTGATTGTAGTATCTAACTGGAAGCTTGAAAATAATCATTTTCCCAATACCCTTTTTGTCTTTTTCTACTTAGCAAATATTAGACTCTCCCCAACCCCTGTGTTTTGAGTAAGCTGACATTGAATTGATGTTTTTGATTAAAAAAAAAATCAAACTAGGTATAGCACCTATCTTGTCAAATATCTTAGCACATGGAGATCAAACATAGCAGACTAGCTATGGGAACAGCATTTGTTAATTAACTGCTGCTGCAAAGCCAACAGGAGAAGTGCCAAGCATTTTATATTTTATTAGTGTCTGAAAAACTTATGGTTTTGTTTATCCATTATTTTGAAGAAAATTATTGGATATGGAGTGACAGGTTAAAAAATTTTTTGAATTGGCAGACTTTCACCATAAGAAAAGAACAACTTTTTTTTTTTAATGCCATCCACAATTTTAAAATAAGATACACTTATAACACAATGCAAAAAAACCTTTTGGCATACTCCAAAACCACCATATTTGATTTTATCATTGAGTGTGTGAATCTATGTTTTCCAGATACATAACTCACTTTATAAACATTCTCATTTCTAACAGTCATAACTAACTCTATATTGATGTGTTGCACTCAAATCTCCTAATTTTCCAAAGACTTTGCTTTGGCCTTACAGATCTATGCTCAAAATGCATTTTTACCTCTATGAATACTGCCCACAAAAGACATGTATCTACATTCTTTGTAATCTGAATTTATTTTCAATAAGCTCATAAATATCCAATAAAATTGTCTTTCAAGAACCAAGACTGGAATATGGAATTTCAGATCTCTACCATCTGCAGAATTCTGTATTTCACTTTGGATGCACATAACTCTCATTGCAGGCATCCTGTTGGACCACATACTTTTCAAAACAGAAGAACTGGTTAGGAATGTGAAGGTCAGGTGCAGCCTTGGCTGCAGTGACCATCAGACAGTGGAGGCCAATATCCTGAGAGAAGGGAACAAGGCAAGAAGTGGTATCACAGGACTCAAGGTGACTTTCTCCTGTTCAGGGACCTGCTTGGGAGAATTTCATGGGATACAATCCTGAAGAGGAATACAAGAGAGCTGCTTGATTTTTAAGTATAGACTTCTCCAGGATCAAGAATGGCTTGTCCTTATGAGCAAGAAATCAAGTAATGTTGGTAATGAAGATTCACTCTCAGTAGAGAACTATCATTTTAGGGAATGATTAGAGTACTGAGCGTACACACGTCCATGGAACCAAATGGTATGCTCCCATCAGTGCTGTGGGAGCTGGCTGATGTGACTAAGGCCAGTTTTTATTTTTGAAAGGTCATGGTAAATAGAAGATGTTCCCACGGACTGGGAGAAAACAAATGTCACTCCAGTCCTTAAAAAGGACAAGAAGTATGATCCAGGAAAGCATGGGCTAATCAGCCTCAACTCAGCTCATGGGGTCGTGTTGGAACAAATAACCTTTGAAACTATACCCAAACACATTAAGGACAAGAAGGTAATAAATCCAAGACAGCATGAACTTGAGGAGAAATTTGTCTTGACCAACATGATAGTTTGCTATAATGACATTACTGATTCAGTGAATGAAGGGAGAGAAGTGGATATCTTAGCACTAGCAAGGCTTTAGCGAGGCTTTCTACAATGTCTACTCTAACAAGAGACAACGATCAGAACCAGAAACATAGAAAATTCCATTTAAAGAAAATAAGACCCTCTTTTTTTTCTGTAAGGTTGATCAAACACTCTAACAGGCTGCCAAGAGAGGTTGTGGAGTCTCCATCTTTGCAAATACCTAAAATCTGACTGGACATGATGCTGAGACATCTGTTCTAGTGGATCCTGCTTTGAGGAGGGAGGTTGGAGTAGATAATCTCAAGAGGTCCCCTCTAGCCTCAACTGTTCTGTGACTTTTCAGTTCTGTGAAATGGAAGAAACTCTGGGCATGACACCATAAGTCTCATTAAAAGCATCATCCATGTCATACCTCTATTATGATTGTCATGATGGACCCCTACAACTACACAGCTTAAAAAGGCACAGAGGAGAATGATACAAAAAGTTATGATAGGTAAAGACACATCTAGCTCAATTAATAAGCAACTTTTACATCTGCATCCTGGGCTGCATCAAAAAAAGGCATAGCCAGAAGGTCGAGGGAGGTTACTCTGCCCCTCTATTCATCTCTTCTGAGACCTCATCTGGAGTATTGTGCCCAGTTCTGGAATCCTCAACATAAGAAGGAGATGGAACTGTTGGAACGAGTCCAGAGGAGGGCTGCAAGGATGATCAGAGGGGCTGGAGCACCTCTCCTATGAGATTAGGCTGAGAGTTGGGTTTGTTCAGCCTGGAGAAGAGAAGGCTCCAAGGAGACCTTACAGTGGCCTTCCATTACCTGAAGTGGGCCAACAAGAAAGATAGGGAGGTACTTCTTACAAAGGCTTGTAGTGACAGAAAAAGGGGGAATGGATATAACCTGGAGAGAGACAGATTTAGACTAGACATGAGGAAAAATTTCTTCACCATGAGAGTGGTGGGGCACTGGCACAGGTTGCTCAGGGACGTTGTGGCTGCCTCATCCCTGGAGGTGTTCAAAGCCAGGTTGGATGGGCCTTGAGCTGTCTGGTCTAGTGGGACATGTCACTGCCCATGGCATGATATTTGGAACTACGTGATCTTTAAGGTCCCTTCCAACCCAAAGTATTCTATGATACACAGAAATTAATTTTAAAAAAACATATCCAGGACAAAAAAGCATCATTTAAAATTGCAAATTTTACATCTATTAGAAATTATATTAGAGAAATAGGAAAGTAAAATTTAAAAATTGAGACTTTACTTTTCAGATATGGAAGTGAAACTAATCAGAAAGTGAGAAAATAAAAAATACCCAACAAAACCTGAGCGTGAGAAACTAAAATATAAAAAAAGGAGAGACACTGATAATGTGCAAGTCTGTTAATCAACTTTTAAGTTAGGAATAAAGTTTCAGATGACTGAATTATTTCTCTCTACAATTAGAAATTTGCCCAAAATTATAAAGAAAAAAAAATTAAGAGTTCAAACACAAAAAATAATTATGATCCCCTGAAAAATTAATATTCCAAAGTTATACTATTTCTCTTCGTATTTGTCTTCTTATACTGAAATTTTGACTTAACTAAAAAAAATTAAGGTAAAGATTGTTTCAAATAAATATTTTACTTAACATTAATCCATTTTCAGTTTGGTTTTCACATTGATAGGAAATTTAAAAATTTGTTTGTTTCTTGTGTGCCTGAAATAATGACCCTATTTTTTTTACTTTAGTCAGCAATAAAAAAAATTACAGGAATATCACTAAAGCCTTGACAAAATAAATGAGATTATCAAGAGGCCTGGAATCGTATCACTTGCTGCCCTAACTTATAAGTTGTCAGTGGGCATAAACAGGAGAATCAGGTCATTGAGAATCTATAATTGCATATGCAACCTCTGCAGGAAGTAGAGATTGTGAATATCAACCTCTTGCCCCAAGCTGACAACAGAATGAGGAGCATTACGGTAATGAGGTATAAATTTAGGCTTCTTTCTAGCAACTTCTGATCTCTGTGCTGTGGTAATTCAGCAAGTTATTAAGTCCAGCATTCTGGGAGAATTTCAGATCCTTTGTTTCTTTGTTTTCAGATCCTTTGTTTTGTTATTAAACAAATTTTGCAGTCTTAGTAACAAATTTCTATTGACTTCACATCCTAATTAATTGAAAAATATTTTTGAGAAGCACTAGGTGATAAACCCCATTGTATTATATGGTGTAATGTTGCTACATAACATAACATAACATAACATAACATAACATAACATTACATTACATTACATTACATTACATTACATTACATTACATTACATTACATTACATTATTTTTTACATCTAAGGAAAATAAATCTTTGCGATTCGGTATCAGGAACAAAGTGATTTCAAATAGATTTAACAATAATTTCCCACTATCGGACTAAAGAGGTCATTTAAAGGAACTAATAATCATTGTGATATACTAGGGCCTATTGAAAATAAATATGGAGATTACATGAAGAGTTGTTGAATTGTTACTTGCTATGGGTGACATGTTTTCATGGATTCCCAGTACTTTCCACTTCTTTTTTACCTTACCATAGGAGTCTATTTAAAAAAATACATTTTGCTTAGCTTTGTCTATTAAACAAGTCTATTTGTCTGTTTCTAATCTGTGCATAACAACTTGAAACCATTAGACTACTGAATATCTTCCATCTCTTTTTCCTGAAAATGTTTAAATTAAACTTATGTTGGTAAAAAAAAAATTCAACAACCCACTGCTAAAAACCTGAAATGACAACGCCAAAAATACTTTCTATTTATTTCTAGCATTTAGTCATGTTATTCCTATTATTATGGTAAAGGGATTTCAAACTTATTTATCAATTCTTTGAGAAAATTCAAAGAAAAAGCAAGGATAAAGTTCTCCAGTACTTTGTAACATAGAAATTACATTTATACCATACTTTACATTCCTGCCCATTGCACTGGATAGATAAACAGATGGTCTTTCTCTCCTTACGTTTAACTACATAATAGCAGCTTTGCTGAAATTAAAAAATAGTTATCAGATTGGGGTAGTCAGTAGGTAGGGTTTTTTATGTCCCATAAAGTGATGTGATACCTTTTGAATCATCATATTAACTCAACATGATCCTTGAAAGGGGAGAAAAATAAGACGGCAGGTCAAGAATTTAAAAGCAAAAGCAGGAAAATGTTTCCTTCACATATATATAAAACCTTTTACAAACACATCTGTAGAAAACCCAAAACCATTAGCATATCAATTTTATGTCTTAGGATACCATTTTCATTTGGGCCAAATGCTTCCTACTAACACAAAACAATTGGGAGGAAGACTCCACAAAAAGACCAAAGTGAAGCACAAAGCCAAAAGGATCCTACAGAGTTTTAACAATATTGGTGGTGACGGTTCACTGAAAAATCAATCCATAGGATCATAGAAACATAGAATGGTTTGGGTTGGAAGGGACATCAAAGATCATCTAGTTTCAACCCCCCATGGACAAGGACACCTTCCACTAGACCAGGCTGCTCAAGGCCCCATCCAACCTTGTCCTGAACACCTCCAGGGACGGGGCATCCACAACTTCCCTGGATAACCTGTTCCAGTGCCTCACTACCCTTCATTGTTAAGAAATTCCTCCTTATGTCTAGTCTAAATCTTCCATTCTCCAATTTAAAGCCATTCACCCTTGTCCTATCACTACAAACCTTTGTAAAAAGTCCCTCCCCAGCCTTTTTGTACGCCCCCTTTCAGGTTCTGGAAGGCTGCTATAAGGTCGCCTCGGAGCCTTCTCTTCTCTAGGCCAAACTAGCATAACTCTCTCAGCCTGTTCTCATAGCAGAGGTGCTCCAGCCCTCCGATCATCTTCGTAGCCCTCCTCTGAGCCTGTTCCGACAGATCCATATCCTTCTTATGCTGAGGATTCCAGAACTAGACACAATACTCCAGGTGGGGTCTCACAAGAAAGGAACAGAGGGGCAAAAATCACTTCCCTCAATGCTGGCCACACTTCTTTTGATGCAGCCCAGGATACGATTGGACTTCTGGGCTGCAAACACGCATTGCCAGCTCATGTCCAGCTTCTCATCAGTCGACAGCTGCAAGTCCTTCTCCACAGAGTGTCTCTCAATCACATCATCCTCCACCCTATATCAAAACCATTAATTGCCCCAGTTCAGGTGTAGGACCTTGCACTTGACCTTTCTGAACCTCATGAGGTTCACATAGGCCCAGTTCTCCAGCTTGTCCAGGCCCCTCTGGATGACATCTCATCCTTCCAGTGTGACAAATGCACCATTCAGCTTGGTGTCTTCTGCAAAGATGCTGAGGGTGCACTCGACCTTGCTGTCTGTATCATTGATGAACATATCAAACAGCACTGGTGCCAATAGAGACCTCTAAGTGACACAACACGGGTCACCATCTGGACACCAAGGTGTTGACAACTACTCTCTGGATATGGTCATCCAATCAATTCCTTATCCATGAAACAGTCCATCCATCAAATCAATATCTCTCCAATACAGAGAGAAGGATGTTCTAGGGGACTATGTCAAAGGCTTTACAGAAGTCCAGATAGATCACATCCATTGTTCTTCCCTTGTCCACTGATGTGTTTACCCTATCATAGAAAGACACTAGTTTGGTCAGGCAGGTCTTGCTTTCAATCAACACCAAAGCGATCCTCTAATTAATGTTATGGTTCACCAAACACATCATTCCATAGCAATGCCAAATCTTCTAAGACACTGAGGAGGTTGGGGTTTAAAACACAATGATGTGTGATGAAACTCCAGGAAACTATTGTCTCTCTCCTGTATCAGCATAAGAAGCATCTTTGTTTCATCTTGCCTATCCACACTTCTGAAGTTGTGTCATTGTTCAATTTATGGCAGGCCAGAAAAAGAAAACCTGAAAGGGAATAATTCTTTAACCTGATCTTCAGGGCACAATTGCCAGAGCAAGTTGCTGGCCCTTGTTCCATCTTTAGGATTTTCAACATCTACTGTAAAGGATTCCAAGTCCTATTGCAAAATTTAAAAACTGCCATACTTTGAAGTTCACTGTGAATCATTTTTTATGGTGCTTTATACTGAAAAATACATTACACCCTGGAATACTTTTCAAGACTGCATAACAGGCAAGCTGTCAGAAAACTCTAGCAAAAGTAGAATAGTGGAGACACAGGGTTAAAATAAATCTATGCTGCAGGTGGTGGTGGTAAATGATGGTGATAAAGACTCACAAATTATAGTATTTTGATAAATGTCAGAGAACCAACATTCTGCACTGAATTTTAAGAGACCAGTTTATTTTTTTAAAATTCACACAAGCAAAAGTGTATTCTGCCTGTCATCATCACTTTCTTTATGTACACATCAGACTTTAAAAAATAAAAAACTTTATAAGCAGCATTCAGTTGTAAATGTTATTTCCTACAGTTTAACAGTCAAAGTATCAAATATCCTGTAAATAGAGGGGAAAAAAAATTCCTCATCATACTTAGCGGAACCTCTGGTGTAATTGAACTGTGGTCCATTAAAGGGATATTACAGACACAAGCAGAGAGGAGGAAGGAATTGGAAGGAAGAAATAAAATGAAAGAAAATCCAACAAAGCTGATCAGAACTTGAGAAAAAACAAAATTGATTCTCTATTGATTTCTGAAGTAAAAAATGCAATAGATGTTTCTATGTTAAAATGCAGGGGTTTTAAAAAATATATTTTACTTCTCTTTTCATCCAGAATTTCTATGTGAAGCTGGAAGTAGTAAATATTGCTTATATTTTTAAATTTAAAATACATAATTTAAAATATTTGTAAAAAACAGTTATTTATTTAATGCTCAGAAACAATTGTTTGTCTAAATAATGCCCAGACCACTAAGCTATGTTACTTTACCACAGCACAACAGTGCTGCTATTATTAGTAGAATACATTCAGCAGCTTTCACTGATTTCAGCAGGAGATGCTAAGTGCTTAACACTTCTAAATGCAAGTACAGTTATTCTGGCATACAAACATAAATATAGGATTTTAGTTTTAAATATCCTTTTTTGTAAAAAAAAAAATGAATCCTGTTTAATCCAAATCTCACTGTGAAATCAACACAGTGCAAAAAATAGCATATGTTCCCCTACCAACAGTGGTCCCATAATAAACTGCCATGTAATTTTAACTGGAAAGATTACACCATTGTTAACATGGAACTTCAATACCTTGTAATGGCATGGATTTTCCAAACAAGCATGACTAGATTTTGTTTTTGCATTTCTCAGGGGCATGACTCGAGGAAGTGATAAGTCAGAAACATAAAAAAATGTCAGTGAAACTCAAAATCACATAATTAAAGGGTCAGAGGAAATGCCACAGCTCTGTGAAGCAGTTTAGCCCATCAAATTTAGCCACTGAAAAACTGCAGTATCCTGCAATAAATTATATTATTACGCTTTCAAAACATTGTAAATGTAATAAAATCACACACACACTAAAAAAGTTGTGGTCAATGCATTAAATACTAATAGACAAACCATGAACATAGGATCGTAGAATCACAGAATAGTTTGAGTTGGAAAGGACCTTAATTGATCATCTAGTTCCAACCCCCATGCTGTGGGCAGGGACACGTGCCACCAGAGCAGGCTGCTCAAGGCCCCATCCAACCTGGCCTTGAACACCTCCAGGGATGGGGCAGCCACAGCTTCCCTGGGCAATCTGTTCTAGTGCCTCACCACTCTCACGGTGAAGAAATGTGAAGCCTAGTATTATAAAAGCTTTGTAACTAACATTTGTAAGATTACTTATTCTGTGTAGAGCTGTCTGTGGCCCTTCATTAACCTGCTAGCTTGGGGACTGCAGGCACGGGATGAGAACAGGAGCCTTGAAGTAGAGGCACAGATTGATACAGAGGGTTACTGTTGACTTTACCACAGCCAATTACTGGTTGTTGAGGAAATAAAACTTTGGGAAAGAGGCAGAACAATTTCAAGGGTAACAAGGAGGACAAAGAGCAAGAAAACAGAAATGTAAAACACACCTCATTCATACAGTGAACATTGCAAACTAATGCCAAAAGGGCAGGATGCAGAGTAGACTAACAAAACCATAATAACCTCCAGCTGACCCTGAAGTCATAATCATACACATCACTTTGAGGGAAGCAACCTCACCACTTTGAATATCAGCCTTCTCCTGCTGGAGGACTTGGGATGGCAGCACATAACCATAACCTCTTGTCCCCGGACTGAAGCCACTGGCTTCAGAGCAAAGGTGGCCCTGGAAGGCTGAACATAGCACCAGACAAAGAGATAGATACCAGAAAGATTTGTCTACTAGTCTTAAGCAAATTTAATTCAAGCTGAAAGCATTACTATAATCATAAATTGACTAATACTAAAGTCTTTGAACAAATTTTTGAGACCTGAATAGAGAGTAAATTCTCTGCTTTGTATAGGATGTGTGTGTCTCTGGCTTCACACAAACTGCAGCAGGTTTAGTGCAAGAGTCTGACACACAACCTAGTTTTGGGAAACAACCACCTGCTCATGATGTTGTCAGAAACAAATTTTATAAAGAACATCAGTCTATGTATAATGTCTTCGTATAAAAGAGAAGGGAAGCACTGTCCGTCTAACTGCAAAAATCTGTTAGCTGTGAGAGGCTAATGCTTTTAGCAATAAAGACGAAGATCATAATAGAAACATAAATTATGCAAAATCTGAAGGAAAACAATCACAAAAAAAAGGTGAACTCTGCCTTTAACATATTCCGACTGAAGAAAGGAAGTGGTGTTTAGGATATGCATGTAATGCATGTGATACAATCAGAGTACATTACTGGAAAGAGAACTTTATAAAATGTAACAGAAAATTAGCAGAGTCTGGAGATTATAAGGTGAAAATACGCTCATTAAAGTATAAAGACTGCAGAAAAAGTGATGTTATGCACAATATTTTCCATTAGTTACTAGAAAGAAATATCATGCAATGCAACAACAGAAAGTGGCTCTTGGCAGAAGTAAATTATAAAGCAAAATTTTACAGACACTCCTACGACCAAATATCAAACCCCAACATTCATTCAAAGCAATATGTCTGACATACCAGTACATACAACAGACTCCTTCAGAAGCTAGAATGATTGATATTACCATCACATGTGTGTTAGAGAATTAGAATCTGGGGATGGAGAGTGGAAACGAGGAACCAACAGGAACATGCTAGGCTAAGCTTCATATCTAGTTAATATGTTGAGGATTTTCATCCCACCCTATCTATGGAATAAGCAAGCACTTTCAGAGTGAAAGACAATATTTGCTCTGCTTTGCTTTTTATTTTCTGTTTAGATATGCACTATGGCTCCATTTCTTCCTGACAGACACTCCTGATGACTTATACATAGTGTATATGCAAAATCTGCAGTTGTTCTTACTACAGTCAGTGAACTAAGAGATGCACATTTCCTGAAACTGTGAGGACCTACAGGTACTAACAAAAAGAGTTAGAAAAGCAAATTGTTTTCAGGTTTAATTTGACTTGCTCATTTGAAATACATGAAAGAACAAATGAGGAAAGATGGCATAAGAATGAAATGTCAAAACCCTATAACAAAAAGCTAAGGCATGCATATTAACCTTTCCTTGGCTGACTTACCATTCAAAGCTGGGGCTGAAAGGAAGAATTCACTTCTGCAAAATGAAGTTGAAGAAATAAACTAGAAAATGTATAGGTTTTGAAATGCATTGAAGTAAGTTTCAGATGTTTCAGTACTTATGTAGTTATAGGCAGTGCTGCTTTGGCAATAAAAAATCTGATCTTCATTTTTGAGAGTTCTAGAAGTAAACATTGCCAGTTGGGTATATTATTCTCTCTCATTAAATCAGTTTGACTGTGTCACAGCATTTGGCAACAATAATAAAAATAATTTTCTTTTTTTCCAGGTAGAATAATGTAATACTTAAATAAGTCCATAGTTAAATTGTTAAATTATATGCCATAAAATAAGCATAGCTTATCATTTATGCCTGATGTATTGTTCAGTGTGTCCTTAGGTTGGACAGCTACAGTCTACAAATTGTATAACCATTTGAAACATATGACAGCCATTTTCTCAAGTCTTTTGTGCTAGCAATTATTATATGGCATCTTAAAATTGTGTACACAGGAAGGTTAAACTGTGAAATAATATAAAGCTCCAAGCCGTGCTTGTAACTGAGGACAGCAGAGGATTTCAAAGAAGAACCCTCATATACAAGGTAAAGAACAGCCAAGGTGGTGATTCTGTACTGAAAAACACATGTGGAATCTTGTACCTTCAACTGAACAGGAAAGAAGAGGTGGGAATGGGGCAGAAAGGAGAGCAGTCAGGGCACAACTCCTCTGTAAAAGGTTAGAGGTTTCTGCCTCTCTGAGCTTCCTGCTTCAGTGGGATTCAATAAGAGTTACATAACCATAAATGTAACGTGGCTAAGTCCACAACTAAACGACATCCCTAGGTGCCATGTCTACCCATCTTTTAAATACCTCCAGGGATGGTGACTCAACTACTTTCCTGGTGAGCATGTTCCAGAGGCTCACAACCCTTTTCAGTGAAGAAAAGAATGAAGGGCCAAGATATTTATGCAGCAGAAGAGTTGGGATTTATTCCTATTTTATAAAATTCCAGTAGAAGTCATTTTCATACTAAGAAACCTTGTTTCGTAGGTAAGGAACAAGACAACGTTTACAAATTTTTATATACTTCTCAGTGTTAGCATGATGCTAAACTCTGTACATTCTTGACTGTGGATCTTGTTCTCAGGTATTTAACTCATTCTGCAGTACATAAGAAATGCAGGTGCCTACAGCTGTTCTGAATATTAGGTACTGCAACACCTAAATGTGTTTATGGAGCTTGCCCGAGGTCATTTTGTCTGCTAAATGACATCATCTCCTAAGTCACATTGCTTTTTATTGAAACTAGGCTCCCAAGTCACTTCAATCCTTTGAAAATCATTACATTAGTCTGTAAAGAGATTCTTGTTTGCCCAGACCCTTTCTCTTTTCCCCATTGCAACAGTAATTTCTGTCTTAAAGAAACAGAATTAATTAGATAACTGAAATTGCCAGTGGGTTGTTTTTTTTTTCAGATTGCAAACATACCTCCTTGGCAAATGAGGTTTTAAATAAAATGGATGGTACATGCTTGAATTCATAATTCTTCCTAATGCATAGGCAGTAAATAACAAGTAACTGAAATGTTCTAGTACTTAATATATGTGCCTTTAGGGAGAAAAAATCCAGGCAATAAGCCATGTCATAAATAAATATTTAGCATATTTGCCCTCAAGGCACATCCAACACATTTTACCAGGAAGAACAATATTTGAAGTGTTCAGTTTAGAGAGATTTGGCCCAAAAGAGAACACATTTCATTGCCTAATTGTGCTGCAGACAATAGCATTATAATTGGTATATATTTTTATTTTTCAATTTTTTACTGAAATTCAGAAAAAATCTCCACCACTATTTTTTTTGAGAGGTAAAAAAACTTTTCCAAACTGTTTTATATATTGAAATGGCTACAAACTACTTCAATATGATAATGGAATTCAGAAGGATAGAGAGCTATCTTCTTTGTAAGTAACCGCTCTCAGGATTAATATAGCATCATTGAAGTAATTCACTGCAATAAAATTTATTAATTTTGCTTTAAAATTTCTGTACAACTTTTCATGCCCCAGAAATACCAAAAAAAGCATGGAGAAACCAGGTTTCTATAACCACCTTTAATAGACATACTGTGCCCTTCTTTGTATTCCATACTGTCACTCATGAGATAATATGAAAGATAGATTAAAGTTATACTCTCTCTTTTCTGTCCCTGTCTTGGGTTTATAGCACTGCTGCCAATGCAAGTCTTGCTCATGGAAGAGGGCAAGATTGTGTTCATTCTCTTTTAAGCGTCTCATGTCAGGCTTGAAAGACTCCCTTCCTTCCATCTCTTATCATTTGCTATCACATACGTGTTGTTTACATGTGTTCATGGTGTTTGTAAAGGGAAATATGTCCTTATGTGTCAAAACTTGATGCGATAAAACTACTTTTCATTTGAGGACTTCATAGAAACAGTATTAATTTACATTAGACCTTAAAATAAACTTGATACATGGGAAATAATGTTATGTATTTTTTCTACCCCAATAGATTAATTTATAATTTACAATACATCCTGTCAGGTACAATGTGCTGACATCTTTACTTGAAAGGACGAAAAGGGTAATACATAACAATAAACTCCCAGGACAGCATCAATTAACACTGCCAGACTAAGCAATTCTTCTTGCTTATCTTACTAAAGTGGTTTATTTAATAAACAAAACAAGACTTCCCAAGAGAACTGTAATGTCATTAGTCCTATTTCTCCCTTTACCTCCTAGGCTGAATGGGGTTTGGGGGTTTTCTTCCATAGATAGCTGTATCTGTCAAAAATGTGGCATGTACTTTGTCATCCTGTTACTTTGTCTTTTATGATGTTTTTCCTGGAAATATTCAATAGCATTGAAACAGGATCTTTGGAGTATGGCACCCTCTCTTTTCCCTCCTTCACTCTTCTCTATTTTATTTTTCACTACTTTTTTGCAACTATCTCTTATTTTGTACTTCTAAGGTTATTTTATTCTACTTGCACTGAAATATTACTTTTTAGCTAATACTATTTAAATCTCGTCAGGATCTGAGTTACTTGGGAAAGTATCAAATTATCTCATCACTTATATTTCTATAGAAAGATGAGACCTGAAAAGAAAAGCAAAAATTGAACAAACTGGGCAACACATCTGCACACACAAAATAGCCTTTTTGCAATATTATGATTTACTTTATAATTTCCAAAGTATTCTTAAAAATTTGATTTCTCTAATTACTCTAAGAATTGCAGGTGCATTGGAAGAATACAGAGAATTAGGTAGAAAACAAGACTGTGATTTCAGTCAAGGGGAAAAGATGGATTTCTAAAAAAATTTTTAAAAGAAAGTCTAAAAAGACCATAAAAAATTAATGAGAGTATTGGAGCCAGAATAGTGAAAGACTGAATATTTCAGGCGTTCTTCTGGGATCTTGGTCGACCAGATCGCTTTCTGGGAATACAGCATGTTCTGAGATGAACCTCTGACTTTTTCATTCAGAATAGACATTCTGTCCTGACCACTAGGACTTTCTCATGAGAACAGCTCCACCTACATGTTTTTCTTCCATAAAAAGTCCAGCACTAAGATGACATCTGGCACAATCCTCAGAAACTTGTAGAATTTTTTCAGAACTCCTCCCTCTCCTCCATGAAAACACAGAATTCATAAGCTATGCTTTGGGAGGCAGAGGTAATTATGAAATTATTGAACATTGAAAAGTATTGCAAGTATTGAAAAGTATTATTTAATACAGGATCTCCTATCTCTGTCAATGTATGCATTAAAGCATATGCCTAAATGACATCTATGCCCTGGTTCCAGCTGGGACTGAATCAATTTCCTTCTCAAAAGTTACATTTTTAAGTAACTGCACTTTCAGTAGCTAAAGCATAACCTACTGTGGGAATAAAGGTGGTACGACATTCTGTTTTAGTTTTGTGCTCAGCCATAAATGCCATTTCCATGAAACCCAAGGATTTTTCTGTTTCCTCTGTTTTACAAGTAAGCAACCTTGTCAGTCTGGAAGGAGTGGAGCCAGGACAGCTGACCCAAGCTGGCCAACAGAAGTATTCTACAACATGAACATCATACTTTGTATGCAAGTGGGAAGTTTTCCAGGGACTGTTCTTTTCCTGATGGCTGCCATTCCAAAGGAACCCTACTCCTCCTTCTGCTCCTAGTACCTAGTCTGCTGTGACTGTTGCATCTCGCTGGAACTACTATGCTCACTCTGTCTGCCACTTGGCAGTCATTGCTGGGAGCACTTATTGGATGATAGAGAGATTACCTATAGTTTAGCCCCTACATATGGGCTAAATGTAGACATGTGGTTGGCCCTTAAAAGTCCCCTGCATTTTTAAACAAAGTAAGCACATGCGTGATGACTAATAAAATAAACCATTGCTCTTGCTTTCTCTCTGGTCACCAAATACAAACACAGGGCAGACCATAATGTCCATATTATTCCCTCTAACATGAAGGCTTACAAAAAATAATTTCAGCAAAACCTTCTATGCAATTACCTGTGACCTTGACAAACAACAATATTGTCTGTAGATCATACAGTTTAAAAGTTAATCAACAGTTGCTACAGGAGGTAGGTAAAGAGCAATAAAGTATGACAAAGAACAGTCTGGGTACAATATGACAAGTTATGCCCCCCCCCCTTCAAAGTAAAAGCCAAGTATTCTAAAACTAAAGGGCTCTCAGAATTAATTAAATGTTTGGAACTAAAGGAAAACTTCATTTCTTAGAAGAATGACAGAAATTTGTATCAGTTAAAAAATAAAAATGCGAAGTTGGCGAATTGTCATATTGGAAAAAAAAAGTAACCTATCCTAGCTATGTAAAACTGACTACAAGTTTAATAGTATTCTTTTAATCTTGCACAAAGCAAAAATGTAACAATCCACCAAGCTTTTAATATTTTATTTCCTCACATGAAGCTGTTTTCTGCAGTTATCAAATTAATTAAATTTATTCTTTCTAAGAAAAGAAAAGTGAAATTTGTCTTTTATATTTAAACACAGCTTCACACACTGGAAGTCTATATGTTAACACCATCTGAAAATTTCTGCCATCAGCCGGCTAGTCAGGAAGAATTATCATTCTCAATTTTCTTTTCTAAATGATAAACCAGAAAAAAATTATCATTTGAAGTATTATTTTTAAGGAGATACTTACCTTTGAAGTATTTTGCAGTTCCTTTTGTCAATCTATTGAAAAGTAGTATTTACCTATTATAAAGAAGATAAGGTATTATTAGTGATATCTCAAAATGCACAGCTAAAGTAAATCACCTTCATTATTTAGTTAAATATATATTTATTTATGCTAATTATGTTCCCCTCAGTGGTTTTCTGTGATTCTCATCAAGGAAACCACAGGGCTCTGGAAAAGTGATATGCTCTTAAAAAAAAAAAAAAAGAAATTATGTTCAACGTGATTCAAGTAGCTCCTAAGTGCTGACCTCCCACTTATTTTGTGTTTATCGTCAAAGCATCTTTATTAGTCTGAGCATATTTCAGTACTTGTTTTATGTGGTAACTACAGAATTTTCTATAATGACTGGAATCCAAGTGTCTATGCTTATAGAGAATTTTGTTGTCCACTATTTTTTTGTATCTTGTTCCTTTTCTATTCATATGCTGTTTCATGTTTAGCACTTATGTTTTAAGTTCCAGTGGGTAAAGGTGATCAGAGCAATCAGAGTTTGATCAGAGCAATGTCACAATAGAATTCTGACTCAGAGGTGTTATGACAATAAATACATAATAATAAATACTTTAAACAATAAAGTGTATTGTAGCAAGGTATACTATATAAAAAAAAATTTAATACAAAATGTACTAAAAATTCATATTTGCTATTTAGTATTCTGTTTTTAAAAGTTCATTAGATTCTGCACCAAGTAAGTTAAGATTAACAATTCTCAGTTTGGTGCTTCTAATTGTTTTTCATTTATTTTAATCACTGAAAAACTACAGGAATTATAATTAAAGTTTTCTTTTTGTCTTCCATGGGAAAACATTAAATAATACCTCCAAGATTGCATATGTATATGATAGCAATGCTTCACTCTGTCTGGAATGCATAAATTTCAGCAGAAGCTCATTGGTAAACGTATGCTGGTTGCACTGCTGCCACTAGTGATGCATTTACTGACAGAACTCTCAGATTCACTGTAGACAATAATGGAGTACTTAACAGGAAATGTACCGGGAGGGGTGAGGAAAAGAAAATAACTTATTTCTAAAGATAAGGAAAGAACAATGTTTGTCACTCTTTCCTACGCTCTTTAAAACTACTTCTAAAAGACATGACACCTTCAGAAATACTCTATAAAAGAAATTAAAATGTAGTTAAATATATTTTACAATTAAAATTTCTTTTTAAAAATAAACAAGTAATCTTTTAATAGTTTGTTCCAATTTTTGCTTTCTCTTTTCAAACAGTAAAAATGGAGTATATTTCAAAAATTACTCAATGTCAGTATGTCAGAATTGATAATGTGAAATACTGAAAAATACAGAGAAACATGAAAAAAATTGTTTAGTTTCACATAAAACATTGTATTACTAATTGGAATGTTACAAAAAGAGATGCTCCAAATTCCCACCTCTTGTCAGAAATATTGATAACTGTATTTTGGTAGGACATTCAGCATTACAGCCTGTTCATGATTTAAAATAGCTTTTATTCCTTGTCTTTGGAGTATTCATGATTTACAGAATTTCTACCATTTTTCTACTGTAACAATATACTTAACTGCTGCTGAATACTACATAATAACAAGAAAATATTGAGCTGAATATTCAAATATGCACAAAAAAAGAATCTGAGAGTTAAAATTTCATTTTGGTGTAGGAGCAATTGCTTTGAAGGACAATTTCTTGGCTATTCCATTTTGTTTAATGGCAAGTTTTGAACTTCAACTTCATTAAATATGTAGATTGGGGAGGTGAGGGTAATTTTTTAGGCTTCAGAGTGCATAACAGGATCTCTCTGGGCAGGTGATTACGAGACAGTGAAATTTGAATGCTGTCAGTGTCCTTAATTCAATATATATTTGATTATCTGGGCCTTTTCATTGTATATATTACAATTATAATAGTTTCACAGTGTTTCCTGGAGCTTGAATCAACTTGTATTAATTTGATTGCATTTTAAATTTTTGTTACTTTTGAGTTTTTCAGAATCATTTAAGCAAGTGGCACCATATTCTGACTTCCACACCTATCTTGAATTCCTAACACACATATCCTTGCATTTAATTGCAAACAAAATAAGAAAAACATGATCATCATCTTGATTTTTATTGTTAGCTTCTCAAAGTAACCTTTATCATTTTGATCAATGTTAATTCATACTTATGGTGAAATTAAGTAGGCAAACTTCTCCAAGTGATTCAGTCAGAACTAATCGTAGTCAAGCTGTTTCAGTAGGACTCTTGTGATAGAGCAGATGCTAACCACTAGACTGAAAAGTTTGAATATGTGCTTCATTTTAGCTCTTATTTTAAGTTTTTTCCCTGTTTTTGCATAAGCTTTCTAATATTTCTAATATTTCTCTCTTTTTTTTTGCCCAAGTACATGCAAAAAGCATGCATTTCATAAGGTATGATTATGTCTACAGTATGTCCTGGAGATAAAAAAGCATAGTGAATAGTGATAGCTCATGTAAATATGTTAATGTTGTCAGGCGACAGTTATAGAAGCAGCAGAAGATAGCAAACATTCCAAGTTCAGTAAGATATTTTGGGCTTTTGCATAAAAATATCTAAAAATTGAACATCTGTGATGAACTTACTATCTTTCTAAAATGAAGACAGATGCAAAAAGAAATTTATAATAATGAGATAATACTTCAAATTATATATATAACACCTCTAAACATTATCTTCCTAAGGGAAAAACAGAACACACATACCACAATCAGTAGGATAGAAGAGGAATACATTTGGATCCCCTCCAGAACTATTGCCTGCCAGTAGAGACCGTTGTTCTGCTCTTACAGAGTCTTTTTAGAGAAGTCAACCTATTCAAAATATTATTTTAATTCTTGGACTATCTCAGTTTCTGCAGACAACTAATTTCTTTTAAATCTGATTTTTTAAAATTATTTTTAAATGCATTTCCTAAAATACAGCAATCAAACACAGAAAGAAAAGCTTGCTTTGTTGTTCTTTTCCTTCACTTTCTAAAGAATCAGTCTGACCTGAACTGTTAGGATCAAAGTAACACAACTCCCTTGCAACCCTAAACAATTCTACGGTAATTTATACATTCTGAAACTGCAAAAGAACTATACTCCTGTTGCTTTCCCTGACCCATTACTGATGTGTGAGTGTACACACATAATGGCACAGAGAGGAAAAAGGTAGAGAAAAATGACCTTAAAAAATCATAGTTTACACAACAGCATACAACACATTTAAAGGTGAGGAGTGTTAAATAATTGTCAATAATTTAAAACTAATACAGTTTTTCATCATAAAACATTTAAAGAAATTAAGATTTTGATAAGCAGTCACTTTTTATTTTTTAGAAGATTAAAAATAAAATTGATAATAATAGTACAAGGACCATAATTTGGATTTACATAAAGACTTTGATAATGTCTCAAATGATAGTCTTCATCTTAAAATGAAAGCAGGAAAGATTCAGGTTAAACATGGGAACAGATAAAGAACTGATTAAAGTAAAGTGATTAGAAAGTAAAGCGCTGAAAAGGGTCACAGGGGAGTCAGTTCTTAGATCTTTATTGCTTCTAATCTACATAAATTACCAAGACAGAGAAACGAGCTGTAGGATTGCCAAATGCACTGATGACTTACAACTTAAATGAAGTAGTAAGTGGAAAGCAAAAGAATTAAATGATAATTCCCTTGGAAAATGGTTTACATATTAAATAGAAAACAAAATTTTAGAATGATAAATATAGCATCTAAAGCATTCCTTTTATTTTACAATAGTACAAGAAGCCTACTTGTAAATATTACTATAAAAACTTCAGGGAACCTTTTTGAACCTGTCTAGGTTATTGAGAAGCTTAGAGAATGGGTAGTAGTTTCTGTATGCTGCAGCTCGAGAGTAGGAAAAAAGTTAGCTCAGGAAAAAAACTACAATCATAACACTTGCAATTGCATCGCTATTGCAGAACAATAACAAATATTCATTCCCTTTCTACTAGAAGTCTCAAAACACAGAACAGTGCCCACTCCCTTACACTAATATCACCAAAAGAATCCCTGGAAGCTGAAAAAATTTCACTGAAATTGTTCTTGCCATTTCCTTATCTCCTAATTTTTCACCTCAAATAAATCTTAAAATCATCTAGCACAAGGGAAAATATAACATCACTTAGTGCAATGAAAAGTAACTCTTCTGGACACTAGACATTATCCTTCACTTTTGTGCTTGGTTTTTTTTTGGAGGCTTTTGCTTTTGTTTGTTTGTTTTTTCTAAATTTATACACAGTTTAGTAGTATGTATANATGATACTGCTCACCATCACTGCAATTTCCCACATTCACTATGCTACAAAAATAATGTTATCTGTACCCTTTTGAAGACTTCAGAAATGTTACTTATATGATAGAAATACAAGGTAAAGAAAATTTTGGTTTAAAAAATCTAATTATACAGGTAATCATTTTTTTTTTCTACAACTGATCTCAGTCTTGTTTCAGCATATCTTGCCTCCATCTACATCTCCTTTTAAAAGTTATACTATTTGATCCTAGTTTGTATAAGAGCTGTCAAAAAAAAAAAAAAGACTGCAACACAAATGGCAACACTCAGAAGCGAAACCCACTAAAACAGGAAGAGCTGCTCCAAGCTTTGTTTCTCATGTGTACTGCAGATTTATAAATACACGTGCATGCAGTCCTCAAGACAGCTGCATAAGACAATGGAACCATAAGCATTTATAGTGTTGATGAAATTGCATTTGTGTCCATTTGAATGGCGGCTGAAGTGATAATTTTAAGGTCAACATCTGCAACATATTTTTGTACACTACACAAAAGAAATTATGATCAAGGGACATTTGTATCAGTGTATACAGCTTACAATAGGGTGAGATAAANAAAAGTAACTCTTCTGGTGGACACTGGACATTATCCTTCACTTTTGTGCTTGGTTTTTTTTTTGGAGGCTTTTGCTCTTGTTTGTTTTTTCTAAATTTACACACAGTTAAGTAGTATATAAATGTCAAGAATCAGACTTACAGGGGAACACCTATCAATACATTACTGATAGCATAAATACCATAGCATAGACAAATTGCATGGAAACTTAAGTTATGCAGCTAGAAAACACATTAAATATGAGAAATGAGTAAAAGAGATATCTCATAGGAAGTCATGCATGATGCTGCTCACCATCACTGCAATTTCCCACATTCACTATGCTACAAAAATAATGTTATCTGTACCCTTTTGAAGACTTCAGAAATGTTACTTATATGATAGAAATACAAGGTAAAGAAAATTTTGGTTTAAAAAATCTAATTATACAGGTAATCATTTTTTTTTTCTACAACTGATATCAGTCTTGTTTCAGCATATCTTTCCTTCATCTACATCTCCTTTTAAAAGTTATACTATTTGATCCTAGTTTGTATAAGAGCTGACAAAAAAAAAAAAAAGACTGCAACACAAATGGCAACACTCAGAAGCGAAACCCACTAAAACAGGAAGAGCTGCTCCAAGCTTTGTTTCTCATGTGTACTGCAGATTTATAAATACACGTGCATGCAGTCCTCAAGACAGCTGCATAAGACAATGGAACCATAAGCATTTATAGTGTTGATGAAATTGCATTTGTGTCCATTTGAATGGCGGCTGAAGTGATAATTTTAAGGTCAACATCTGCAACATATTTTTGTACACTACACAAAAGAAATTATGATCAAGGGACATTTGTATCAGTGTATACAGCTTACAATAGGGTGAGATAAATTTCTATATAGGGAGAAATGAAGAAAAAGTAAGAGATAGAAATTAACATCGATTCTATTTTATTTCTACACATCTATTTTTCCGGTATTTTCTTAATGAATTTAATGTATCTCTTCTAGTACCCACCCTTTCAGAAATACTTGTAGCTTGACAGATTGATATCAAGTGCAGAAGGTTGCTATATTTTATGTTCCATTGCTACTACTTGTTTGGGTTTTTAAACATCATTAATGTTATTGATTACATTAATTTGAAAGTTGCTTGAATAATACAGAAAATTAATGTAAAATTAATAGCTGTGTATGTTGAAAACATTCAAAATAGCTCTGGTCTTCAGAGATAACTCCTCCTGGTTGTTTTCCCCATTGACCTGTTCAGCATAGCAGGAGTAAAAGAGCCCAGATTGAAACTTTCAACTACTTTTTTTTATGTTCTGGTGAACAGAAACAGTTTTACAATTTTGCCTTCATTTTCAGCAATGACATCCAGCAACTAAACAGCTTCCTGGAGAAGATTAAGGACTTCTTCAATTAGAAAGGTAAGTCTTTTATTCTTTCTTTATGCTAAGTATAATAAACAAACACTATGGTCTGATAACAAACGGCATAATAAATTTAATTAATCTAATCTAGCATTTGTTACTCTTTAAGAAGATAAACATTGTCTCTTCATTTTGCACTTGGCCCAGTGATAAAAACTTCATCTACAAGCAAACCCCTTTCCAGAAAAAACAGAAGACCATCAAACCCAAGGTAATTGGGACTATCGCTATGAGATCAAAGCAGAGAAGTACTGTAAAGAATCAAGGTTATATGCCACAGTCACTATCTATGGATATTAAGCTTTTAATAAATTAACTTTATAATGGAATTCCAAGTCACAAGCCTGGGCATTTCTCTTTACACACGTATTTGGCTGTTTGGAAGACCCTGTAAGAGACTAATTCTGTGATAGAAATGGCACGTCTTAAATCAGTTGTTTCCAGATGCAAAAAGGAATAAGTCACATGGAGGCTCTCTTTGCCAGCTTGCAGGCAGCTCAGCTGCGTATGCACACTAAGAAAGATCATACTGCAGTCTTGCTGGCAGAATGAGAAGGAAGATTGCCTAAGACCCCTCTAAGATGCCAAACTAATTTTCATAATCTCCAGAACCTTCGAGAAGTGGGCACTGTGCAAAGACACCAAAACTCCTCCCCTGAGGAACCCTGATCTATAAATAACACTTAAGTGATAGTACAGGTGCTCCCTTGCTATTCTGGGATTCTAGAAGACAACACTGGAACTTGGGACGGTAATATTTTACCCTTTTCTCTCTTTCCTTTTCTCCCCTCTTTTCTTTCCCTTTTCCTTGCTACAGATTTAACAAGCCAACACCTGTATTATTCCTAAGACCTCACTTGTGCAAATAGATATGTCTTAAATTGATAGTTTAATATAGTTTTATCTTAATTTAGCCTGAGGAGGATCCACAAATGTTAGGGGTCCCAGGGTCACCTTCAGCAACTCCTGGATACCCCAATTTGGGTTGCAACAGACCCCAGCCATGGTATGCCCTAAACTCACAGGATTTCATAGTTGTGCTGCATTTAGTACATGGATTTATGAGAAGTCTAGTTAATTAGAAGTCCCATATGATTTTAAGGAAATAATATAGCATTACAGTACAGAATTACTGCACATATTTGTGGGGTTACGCATTAACCTATGGCAGAGGGGACAATCTGTATACATACTACTATAATTAGGGTCAATTAGACCAGCCAGTCAAGACTGGTATCTAATCTGTGTGTAACTTAATGAGAAATATTCCATCAGCATCTATTTTGTGACTGAAGTAGTGCATTTGTTCTTTGTTTCACTTTTCTTGGATTTTTTTTCTTATTAGTTTTTTTAAGTGAATACAATCATTTATTGATGGCAACTGGTTGATCAGCTTTTACAGGCAACAACTACCACATTGCTTTGGGAATTTTATACTTAATAGGAGTACAAGATCCTTAAAAGAAGTACAGTACAGCATCTTGTGTCATCATTTGACACCTGTTCATGATGAGAAGGCTGAGGTAAATGCCTTCTTTTCCTCAGTCTTTAATCGCAAAGAAAGCTGTTCCCTCTGTGTACAAACCCCGGAACTAGAGGAGCAACATGAGGCTCCCATGGTCCAAGAGGAGGAGGTCAGAGCCTTGCTTGCTCAACTGGACACCCACAAGTCTATGGGCCCAGACGGGATTCACC
>WAAB01016660.1:38867-58708 GCA_013389865.1 Piaya cayana | reverse complement strand
TATCTTCTGGTCTGAATTGTTTAATAATGGCTTTTACATCACTTTTTTTTTTTTTTTACCTTTCCCATTTCCCTATCACTTATTAAACTGTCCCACAAGTTTTTCTCACTTTTGCCTTTCCGATTCTCTCCCCAACCTGCTGGAGTGAGTGAGCAGTTGGTGGGTGTTCAGTTGCAGGTCAGTGTCAACACTTCACAAATTCACAATAGCAAAGCTTCACCTTCCAGCTTAAAATGTTCATTAACAGAAAAATGTTAGGNTTTTTTTTTTTTTTACCTTTCCCATTTCCCTATCACTTATTAAACTGTCCCACAAGTTTTTCTCACTTTTGCCTTTCCGATTCTCTCCCCAACCTGCTGGAGTGAGTGAGCAGTTGGTGGGTGTTCAGTTGCAGGTCAGTGTCAACACTTCACAAATTCACAATAGCAAAGCTTCACCTTCCAGCTTAAAATGTTCATTAACAGAAAAATGTTAGGATATTAAAATACTTGAATGGAAAACAGTAGCAAAAAAACCCAAAACCCAGAGATCAGTTGGTTTGGTTGCTCCTGAAAGGACATTTTCAGAATGACTGATTCATGCTGTCACTGGAGTGCCCATACATACTCTTCCTCATCCACAGAGTTATGAAAAAATATTGCTACTGTCATAATCACCAGCATAAGCCTCCCTAACCTAAAGGTTTGGCTTGAGGGATGCTATGCAGGTAGGTGATGAGAACAATGACTGTCTTAACATTTCATTCATAATTGATAACAAGAGTAGTCTATTATTCTAAGAACTACATTTGTAGCCATAATCTCATTGCTGTTAAACTGCTGGTTTTCACTCTGTGCAGTTATTCTATGTACAAGCCTTAAATTACCTTACAAAACTGATGAAAACTACCCCAAAAGCAATTACATGGGAAAGTATCTGTGGATATTCTACAGTGTCAATTCCTATATGTATCTTCAAATGTCATAAAAAGTACACAAAAATAGGCAATACTGCACCTCAGGCTGTCTAGGATTAAGCAGCTGATACAGAATTACAGTTTCTACTATATGATTATTCTTTGTCCCCTGGTAACATGGATGCATTCCCATTTTCATAGTGTTGATCTGGCTGAATTAGTGGAATCAAGTGGTGACTGATAAAGAATGTTCAAAGAGAATAAACCTGACAAGATATATATATTCTTTCTATTAACTGCATGAAAAATGAAGTTTGGTTTTTTTTTCTCCAGGGATGAGGTTTTCTAAAAAAGCTTAAATTTAGCATCTAGTTTTTGCAAACCTAAAGCTATTGCAATGCAATCTATGAGAAATGTAGCCTCTAATTTCAGTTATGGGACTGGTGATTATAGTTTCTGCAGCACCCGTTGCTCTCCACCTGTCTGTATTAATGCTCCCTTCCTTTCCAGCCCTAGAGCAGATGACTGTAGAAAGGCATCAGTAGGAAAGCATTGCCCACAGAAACACAGTAACACATGCAGTCCCTAAGGATCATGCTGTGTTCCTCTTTGGCTTCAATGGGTTACTAGTTAACTGCAGTACCGAAAGACTGGAGAAGAATCTGATGCAAAGTATGGATTAATGATAAAACTCTTATGCATATAGGAAAGGTAGTCAGTCAAGAGATGAGATAGCTGCTCTTCTGACAAATGAGTGTATAGTGTCAGAATTAACTAAGGGAACAGCAAATGATGCATTAATTGCAACCAATTTCTTCTCTAACTTCTGTTGTCCCTCCACATCTTTATTGCGTTATTTGGAAATAACTACATAAACAGAAAACATGAAATATGTACGTATAACCTCATCACCTTAGTATCTCATCTGTTTTTTAAAGATTTTATTAATTATTATGAAATATCTTATTGTTAGGAGTTCACATAGCATGTAGCCCATTGCGTGTAATGATACAATTCCACACAGCAGAATGACCTTCTCCTAATTTCATTTTTCATGACATTTATGTAAAATATGTAAAATTTACATCTATGGTGATCTGATGTGTTTCTGAATGAGAGAAATATTAGAAATATTAACAAAATATACTCTAATGTGAAGTCTTGAACTTGAACCTTCAGTACTGCAGCTGAATGATTCTAACCTAAATTAAAAGTTGGCACTCGTAAAAAAGCTGTTGAAACATAAAAGATACAAAGCGGTGCACAAAATTTTTAAAGAAGATCCAAAGGAAATGTTGAAACAAATGATAAAGACTAAAGGTCTGGTACTGAGAAAGCCGGCTACAAAAAATACCTAATATTTTATTTTAAAACCATATATTGAGAAACAAAGGCCTTGTTGAAAAAGTGCAAGCATGGAGAAGTCATTTTTTAAATTAATACATAAGACTGGAATAATTACTATAATGCAATGTCATTCATCATTTTATGATACAGCAAGTCCTTAGCAGTTTGTGATAAACAGATAAACTTAATATAATATATGGCATACTAACGTAAGCATGATATTCCACGCGATTTATTATGTGTTGCTATAGGACTCTCTTCTGTCCATTGTATACCTAACTGCAACACTTGTCTTCCTGCAAGCTCCTGAATTCAGGATGTTGTACTTGTTCATGGATCATGTTCTGAGGTAATAATCATATTAGATGGGAAAAATTTACTCAGGAAGAAAAATTACAGAACAATCACATATATTTAAGAGATCATGACATAATTCACGTAGTTTAATTATGTTTTAAAGGTTCACATATTTTCATTACTAATATGGGCATTATTTATTATAAAAATGGATAACTTGTATTTAAAAATTAACTTCAGTGTGTCTGGCCTGACATCATCATTTGAATATCAAAATTAGTATGAGTGACAGAGTTTTGAGGTATTTTCTCCATTTTTTATAAATTTTACCACTTACTCTTTTTTTAGTGTAGTGATACAAGCTGGATCAGCTGTGCAGAGTGTACTATCAGACAAAATACATCAGTTACATTCAAATCTTCTACAAATACTTGGCCATATGCATCATATTAATAGGTATTGCATCAGCAATAAAATCTTTTAAGTAAGCCATTTTTAAAAACTACAAATCCAATGGGAAAACTCCTGCTAATGTAAATTGAACAAAGGTATTTCCCTTGCTATGTTTCGGTTTTGTATGACTGAATATTATTTGTCTAGTAAGAAATACTGACAATCAGAACAATACAATAGTTTCAGGCCTGAACTAACGTACACGCAGAGGTCTCCAGAACTGCAGGATTACCAAAGTACTTTTAAGGTAATTACAGGTATATAACTAATTTTTCTAGTACAATCCATTTTCACATATCCTATTACAGTAATATGATTTTTAGAATACCACAAAACTACAGTCTCAGAAGCTATTAAAGCATAAAGTAGCAGCACAAAAGCAATGAAAAGTAAAAAGTTCATAAAAAATACAAAAAACAATCAATGTGTTTAATTTCTCCAGTATATAAGAAAGAAAATATTTTGTAAATGTCACATTGCATTACTTTTTTGTACTATATCAGAGACTTTTGTTAATTTGCAGTTGCATTTTGAATTAATGCTGCCCTATATAAGATTCTATGTTCGTTTAATAGTTTATGAAGTAAATTTACATCGGTTTTGTATTTTACATTAAAACATTGTTGTTCTCATTGTGATAGATATAAACATAACAGTTTCTTATTGAAATATTACTCTTGTGGAAGCACACTTTGGGATTTTCTACATAGTCTTCTGTTAGCTGTTGACAATCCCTAGCACATGGAAACTGCAAGTAAAATCAAATTCCCACATGGAAGATAGTACATTTTGATAATAAACATAATTTAATTTCATCAAGTAATAGTGATGCATTATATAAACTAATGGGATTCATTCCCTACAGGTATAAAGAAAGGAAGCAACAGTATTCTGAAAAATTAGACTATGCCCAATGTTGTTTTTGCAGTGCTAAGGAACCTGAATAAGTCTCCCAAAATAAGTACTTCAGTTTAATTTTATACCTTTTGCTTAAAATTTGTTCCATTTCTATATTTCAGGAATTTACTTTAATTTGATTCAGCTCAATAGAAATTTAAATATATCAATGGTGTACATTTTTTATGAGATACATGGTATTTTGGACTGGTCACGATAAACCAATCTTTACAATGGATATTTTATCACTGGCTTCACCAAAACTAATCAAAAGTTTGCAACGCTTTTCTTGGAAGAAATATTTTAGACTTGTCTTTCATACTAGTGTAGTGTTTCTGAAATCAGTGGCATTACATTGATGCTAAAATGCATTTTCAAGATTTTCACATGCACAAAACTGCAGTTATACAAAGGAATGAAATGTACAGCCTTGTCTTCTTAGCTTTTAGCTACCATTATACATTAAAAACTGCAACAAGCAATAGCGACATGATGTTTTTCTTCCTCTTTCTAGTCCTAGTCTATGCAATGACAATGTTTATTTGCAATTTCTTCTAATGACCACAGAGAGTGGAGGAAAAAGGGATATCGCATGAAGAAAATGACACACAGAATTTGTTTTAGAAGCATCCATGCCTCTTATTGAATTAAATTTGAAATATATATGCCTTGACACACATAGCTGTAATCAAGACTGTTACTAGAATGATAAGAATTAGTGCTGCCTCAAAAGCATTTGATGTTTGAAGAAATATGAATTAAAATCGCAAACAACCAAAAACCAGAGCTTAGAAATAATTTTGTCATTAATTTAAAGGAAACAATCTGGAATTACAAGGATAAAGAAACTCATGTATTAGTACTATTTGCTTTAAATTTGCCTTAATGTTCTTAATTGCATGTGGCATTTTTAAACAAACTAAAGAAAACACCTTAAATAATTATTTCAAGTATTCAAGTTAAACAAAAGCACTAATTTTAAAAATATACTCTTGCAACTATATACTTCAGGAAACAGTCATTCCCATACAGTTTTCCTTCCATTCAAGAAGCTGTGCTGTGGTTTATTAATTTCCTTCTATTAAACCATCACCATAAAACTCTGTGAAAAGGACTTATTTCTACTGCATATATTATTGTTGGTTAAGACAGTAAAAAAGGCATACCAGTAACATAAAAAATGGTCAAGAGTAACCATAAGGCAGCTTTTGACATCTCAATTTTTATCTTTTTAAGCCCTAAATACTTGCTACACAATAAAAGGAATTTTTTATTTATTTTAACAAATCTTATCTCAAGGTAGCTTTGTTTTTTCCAGTACATATCCTAAATTTTAATTAAAAAAGACATCAAAGATTAAAAGTATCAAGTACTGCTGGTAGAAGGAAATGTGTCCACAACAGACTGACAACATCAGAATGATATGGCTCCTCTTATTTGCAACTATCAGCCTATAGCCTACACAACATTTCCTAATGAAACTCCAAGGAACTGGTAAAAATTTTCAAGCTGTCAAAAAGTGTAAGTGAAACCGAAATTCAATATAAATGTGGTTAATGTACACAATGAATAATGTACAAGCATTACTGTAGAAAAGCTAGCAATTACTTTAAAATAATGCCTGGGTAATAACAGTTCTGAATAATAGACAAGCATATTCTTTTATATTTTGAGTATTATAAATTCTTATTTAAACAATGCTTTGTTAATAAGGATGCCAAACATTTTTTTAATGGCTCAAAATTACGCCTTAGGAGGAATTCAAATTACTAAAATGTGTTTCTTTGGTTTATCAGTTGTCCAGGAAATGCTTGATATTTCCAAATATGTCCACTATTCAAAATGATTTAGCAAGCAATTCATTTAAATACACTTCAACTGTGTCCTACTTAGAAACTCTTTGTTGAAACTACCAGTTTGAGCACTTACTACTCAAAAATTGCTGTTCCTACATTGACATTACTCTGCAATTTGTTACTGTGTTCTAAACAGAGTTTTCACAAACTGATGAAGGGCAAAATCACAGGAAGTGCCTTAAAGAATTGTCAACTTGAAGTCACTTCAAGTTCTGTCTAGGTAACCTCGGTAGTAACAAGCCGCCTTTCCAAAATGCACTGTGCCTAAAGCTACTATGTTCCACTCATGGAATATTTTGGGGGTTTAGCCCATTATGTTATTTTCTCTGTCAAACAGACATGCCGACCCAGGATGCACATATTGCTAAAATCTATACTTCAATAAGCATCTATACTTTTGATACACATCTGACAAAAGAAAAAGCAAGTTTTGTAGACCATATTGGCCTAAAAAAGTCCAATCTAATCTAAAGTACAATTGAAATTAATGGAAATTGCTTTAAGATTGCAATTAATATTTTTATTGAAGTTTTCGCTTTTTGCTCTTAAAAAACTAATTTCAAATGCACTGTGATTGAAATTATTTAGTGATTTACAAAAAAAACCCCACGTTAATAATAAAATGTCAAGTGTTTATTTTGTTTAAACTAATGATTACCTCCTCTTTGCACGAAAAAAAAATCATGCAGTGTTTCCCAACACTTTTTTCAAATACTAAAATAAGCCTTCTGTCAATACTAAATTATTTATCTCCACGGTATTAAGAACTGAAACCAAAAATTTATCTTGCCAAAAACATATCAAAAAACAGATTTAAGGTGTTCAGTTAATTCCTGTTAAAGTATTTAGATCTTTAGCTGAGCTCCCACAAGCCAGAGCTGAAAATGTTATTCAGTTTGAAACTACTTCCATTCATATGAAACACGTATCATGATCTACCAGCCAAAAACAAGCAGGGACAGGTTTTTGACTTGTGCTCTCAGCCTTTAACAGATTCCAAAACCTAATTACATAACATAAGGAGGAATCACAGGATCTAGTGATAGCTTTTAATTTCTCAGTTTTTGTTATAATGATAACAGTAAATCTTTTTGGCTATAATTAACTTTTACTTTTCTCTATTATAAAAAAACCCCAGTATTATAACAAAGCTTTAAAAATACCAGACCACTATACACAGGCATTTTCAAATTAGAAGTGAAAGAAGCAACTCCCACTTCAGATTTGTGCCCAACCTATCATTCACGACTTATTCCTTAGACAAGTTCTTACTAGTCATTACTTGCTTGCAACAAAAATAGACTCATACCTCAGCTACATAAACTGGTATATATCTATTTGTTTCAATTAAATTGTATTGATATAAGCATCAGTACAGTTGCCCAGTATTAGCACTGTTTTACAGTTAACACCTGTATCTTATACAAAGATAGAAAAAAAAAATTAAGTGTTAGATTCAGAAAAAGTGAATAAAACCTGGTATGTTTACAAGGAATCCCATGTTGTTTGAACCACAGATGATAAAAACGAGCATCAGAAGGTGCAAGAAGGCTAATGATAATCAGACGTTGTAACAGTTGCTTAGGCACAAGTGCTAATATCTGGAAAAGGATGCAAAATTATGAAAAATGCTATATGGATAGCAAAGGAACTTCATATTAAAACTGTACACATCTGGCTGCAAAAACTGTGCTGAGACTGCGTTCTGAACTCTACTGGGTCACACAGCAATCTGGCTCTTGGGAAAAATGTCAGGGGTCCCTAAGGATGCACATTTCCAAGTTATGTATTGCTCTCTTCTGCAGAACAGAACTGAGGACTCAAATGAGATTCCTGACCGGGTAGTTTCTGGTTGCAATTTCTGCTCTCCACAGGTAAAGAAAGAGGTCAGATCACTGAAGACAAAGTAGCTCTCAACAAGGGCAAGGGTTAAAAAAAAAGTTTACATATAGATATACAATTTTAACATACATATTTACACATGTACTCATATTTCAATATTTACATATATATGTAAATATATGTGTTTGTATGTGCAAATATATAGAGATATATGTATGTATAAATCCATAGGAAATCATCAGTGGACTATTCTTGTCAAAGGCAGGGTTGAGGAATGTGATCCATGAGATACTAGCCTAAGAGTGACAACATGGCTCCTTTCACAGTGTGATTTTGAAACAGATGAGCACAAAGTTTTGGAAAACTCAGGGTAACAAAACTAGGACAACACTTTTTAAAGCAATTTTAGAAGAGAAAGTTTGCCCAGCAGTTGGAAATCATAATGGTGATAAAATGAGGTAGCTCTCAGGGCCAGCAGAGAAGGAAGGGAAAAGGGGAACTATTTGAGATCTGAACTGAAATATTTGAAAATACAAGTTATCCTACTGTCATTATTTTCAACTCATTTCAGAGCTGATATCAGGGAACCAAAGTTTTCAATAAATTCCTCTACCACCTCTAGAGGAAAAGACTAAATAGTTCTGTCTAAACCTTCTTCACTAAAGCTGTGTTAACAGTTTGGGACCTCTATTTTTGCAGTGCAGGCATACTTCTAGTAGTTTGGGAGCAACAAACAGATGGTTTGAAAGAGAGATTTATTAAGTGTCTAAGATCTAAATTAATTTTCGATTGAGATTAGTGTCTAACAAGGTAATTTGGGATTGTCCTTTTGGCAGGTGTTCATTGCTAGTACTTCTCCCACAGAAACCAGTTCGTAATAACCTAGAGTTACAAATGAAGTAAAGGGAAGGCTCTGAAGAAAGCTGGAAATAATTTGTTGGTTTTTTGCCAGTTGATAGTGAAGAAGACTCCCTTTGCTGATATCTTCTTAAGCTTTACATGACAGGGGAATGTTTACAAGTTAACTCACATTTTTTTTGTTTTATATATGGACTCTGGAGCCTTATTCATAATCTGGGACAGGATGGGAGGCCAGGTAGTAGCTCACTCTAAAATTGCAATGATGGGAGAAAGAATGGGTGACTTGTACTGTTTTAATAACCCAATAAAATTCAAAAAATGGATTAAGGTTTCCAGATAGTTATATCTAAATGGTCCTCTTTTGTTTCAATTTCATGCTATGATAAAGAAATGCCTTGCCATAGAGTAAGATCAGTTTCACAGAAAGCATTACAAAAAGGGTCAAATTTGCCAGCTTTATGTCCTGGGCTGTGAGAAATGAAAGCAGATTGCAATTTTTTCCCAAAGCTCTTAATTAATAGAAGTTTCTCATCTCAGCAAACAAGAAGTTTTAAAAAGGAAGATTGCTGAAAATATACTTATGGGACTACAGTTCTGTTCAAAACATACACACACATACTTTTTTAGACATATGTTAGTGTAAGCAATTAAATATTTAATTAGTATAATTAAACACATCAGCTTCTTTCTCTCATAAAGATACGGTTATAATTAGGACAGTTTACAATTAATACAGATGGAAAAAGAGTATGTTGAAGGGGTTTGGGAATTCAGTCTTCTCCTAATCACACTGTTACACTGTATTGTGAAAAAGCAAACAAACAAACAAAAATATACAACTTCCATGACTTTGGTATTTATTTCTTTGGAAGAGACACAAGGTTTCTTGCTGTACATACCTCAACTTCTACACTTACTTGAGATCTACAAAGGGAACAAACACTTTTCTAGCCTTTTCAGCATCCTGGGCTTAGCTTAAAATCAAAATTGATGTGACATGACAAAAGTAAGTACACAGGAGAAAAAGCAAATGGTTGGGTTAAAGTAAATGCAAAAGCTGGTATCTTGTTGCATCATTTATTTCAGTCAGAAAGAATAAGTGGTAGGACTATAAAACAAAGTGTAAGCTTATCATATCACAAGCCCTGTCTAGTTTTTCCTTATATTCACCCTTCACACATTCATAGATTTTGGGTTAGAATAAGATTCTGTTACCAGTTAACATACAAGTTATATATAGTTTTATTGATAGCAAAGGATGTCAAATATATCGCTTTGACTATGTATTGGAGGGTTCCTTAGCAGTGAATACATCAGAAACTATGCATAGAGTAAGAACTTCCTCCTGTGAGGTCTTCTATTCATAACTTGAATTAAGGAGCAAGAAAGATAGTTGACTTACTCTTTTTTGAGGTGCTAAGATTACTTGGGCCTTCTCAGCATAGTGCAGCTTTACTAGTGAACTGAATTTGAGCAATGGTTCAAGGCAACAATTTCTTGAAATGGTCTGATAATATGGTGAGAATCCTGTAGCAAATTTTGCTATCGTCTCCAAGGAATATGAGTAAGGAAGCACACCAGTGTTACCAGAGATGTGACATCAAATTCATCCCGTTTCCACTCTTTTTGCACTTTTCCTACTCATTACAACAGTAAAATGAAGGAGGAGTAAAATCCGTGTATCTTACACACAGTTCAAAGTAATAACATTTTAAAAGGACTGATCTGTTATTGATTTATAGTGCTGAAGAGAATTTCCAAGCAATGGAATTGATGGAGATAATTCCCAAGGCAATTTGAACATTCTTGGGTGAGTGGTAAAAGATTGATGAATACTTTTACATAAAACCATAAGACTTCTGGCTTTATATCATGCAGAAAAACCTAAACATTTTTGTCATTTAGGTTTCTGCAGTACCGTTTTCATCTTCATTTTAATTTCTTTTGGCAATTTCATTGTTGTCACTTTTATTAACATTAGCTGCTGCTCTTACTTGAAAGAATTAATTTCAATTCATCTTATAATGTCACCTGAAAAGCTGCATTGCTTTTCTGGAGAGGTCAGGACTTCATGTTTACTCTTTAGATTCTATAACTTTAGATTCTAAACGGACTAACATGAAACTACCGACCTTAAGAGTATGGGCTTCATAGACTCTTAATTGTTGTTCACTGTGATCCATGTCATAACCCCCTCTTGAAGGACACTGAAGGGCACAATGTGAAGCACTGCAAATGTATTTACAATAGCATTTCATAATTTACAAAGCATTTTATAAATTCTGTAGCAGAAGCAGCAAATGATGTTTTCAAAATGAGTAAACTACAGCTACATAAGGGGTATGACATTTTTTTAAAATGTTATCTATTCTTTGTTATTAACTTGAGTAAGCTCAATTGATTACAAGAAAATGAAATTCTATTTTCAGATAAATATTATGTATTCAGTAAACACAACTGTTGTTTACATTTTTTGTCTTTAGTTCTTGTTATGGAAATACTATTGTCTAATACAAGTATCCAGTACTGATTTACAAAGGCTTAAGCACTACCTTTGTACTTGGCAAATACAGAGCAGCAAAATAAAGGGATATGATATCATTCTAACGGCTCAACTAAACTAAATGTGGGCAATACGTGGGTCAGTCATGAATAAAATTTAATTGCTATGCTATCGGGAATGTTAGCGACTAAAGTTGGTAATAAAATTTCTTTTAAAAAAAGATATTTTAAAATACACATTTACTCCATAAATAAGTTTTGCAGCAAAGCAGTTTCTCCAGTTTAAATTGTGGTACTTCTTTAAATATTATATATTTTTAAAAGTATAGTAATTCTGCAATACTTTGATATAACATAATAAATTTAATTTTGGCAGCATGCAAAATTCATAATCTTGTATACTCCTTTTATTGCTGTGATTTTTACATTATTTACAGACAACTGACTCTACAGGACTGGACAGGGAGTGCATTTTCAGAGCATTTATCATAAATTGTGTCTGAAACTGACCCAATAAATGAGTCACGCTTTATTGTGAGATGGGCTACTGGTTAATACTGCTTCCAAATGCTTACTACTTAGACTAAAGGATTAGCTCTCTTGTAAAACAGTATTAGCATAAAGTCAATCCAATGAAAATAATATTTAGCATTCTGTAGAAAATCCTTGATATGTAACTTTGCAGGTGAAAGTTGTTAAATAAGATTAGTATATTAAGAAGAAAAGCATTTTAAAAGGAAGACTGGAGAAACTGGATATATTTTGGTGACAGAGAACACTGAGAGGGAAGAGACTCTTGGTGTGGTGAAGCTTAGAGAAGTAATAGAAGACACTGTTGGGTGGTTGAGATAAATTCTCGTCTCCCAGCTTGCTCCCACTTTGACTCCTCAATTATCTTTACTTCAGCTCTATTCCAGGTACAGGTGAAAGGGTAGTGAATAGGCAATCAGTTGAATATATCACACTTCAAAGCTGAAGGAGCAGAAAGACTCAAAAGAAATCTCATCAAATCTTCCCAGTATAGTAGGTTTAATTGATTTCTCACAGAGGATAGAAAACCTATTTGTTTCAAAAGTCCTTCCAAAGAACACGATTTAGAAGAGGAACATCAAACAATTGCAAGGACATTGATAGCTCAACAAAAAAATTTTGCCACCTAAGATGAGGTCATCTAATGGAAGAATCTAATGTGACTGAAGGGAGTATTACTCTTCTGAAGGTTTAGAAAAAGGGAAAACAGTAGAGAGAGGGAACTGTATTAGAAAAGTTTTAGTACACTTCCTGTTGTCTTTTTCTCATTATTTGCATGGAACTAATTATTGAAGGCTATTATAAATACACCGATCTA
This sequence comes from Piaya cayana, assembly GCA_013389865.1. Taxonomy (NCBI): domain Eukaryota; kingdom Metazoa; phylum Chordata; class Aves; order Cuculiformes; family Coccyzidae; genus Piaya; species Piaya cayana. The sequence goes on along the minus strand of WAAB01016660.1, from coordinate 46,410 downwards.
TTAAATATAGGTGAAGAAAACAGTACAGGGATTCTTGTTATGTAAAGTTAACTGAAGTAGAATTTTTTAGATAATATGTCTAGCTTTATAAAATACAGGGAAAAATATTATTAAATATTTAGGAAAAAAGGTAAATGTTTTTTAGGACACAAGTTTCTGATTTTCACAAAAGTTTCATTGCTATCATAATTTCAAGAAACTGAGATTGAGTAGTACTGTAAGTAAGTTGTATTAAGAGGAATGCAATTTCTGACCCTAGGTCTCTGTTCTTAAGCAGGTGAAAGTAGTTATATCCACAAAAGAAAACCGTGTGACAGTAACACATTAATTTATAGCAGTTAATGAGTTCTAAGGTTATGATATTGATTTTTGTTATGTGAGTGACAGGATAACAGAAAGTCTTGTTGTCATAAATTTATACACAAACATTGTATGCATACACTACTATGTTATTCTTCAGCCAAAATTATTTAGTCTTAGTTAAAATGGATTTCATATTAAAGCTATTTAATTTATCATTTCTCAACAACAAACGATGCAATGAAAAGATACTTTAATACATTTTATCTACATCTCTCAAAGTACTTTGCATGTGTCTTATTTGGCTTCACAGCACTTCTAAGAGGTAGACAGAAGTTCTATAACAGCTGCAATGTTAGTCTGCAGTTAAGTTGTGACAAAGGGAAGCTTATTCTTGGCATGCTGTTGACCAAGGTAAAGTCAGGAATAAGATTCAAAGCTTCACACTTTTTGTCTTCTAATATTAAACAGTAATCTTTAATTTTTTTCTGTTATCCCCATACATAAACCTGATGTTTACCTGTCTCTTACAACTCATATGAAAGCAAAAGGAAGAGAACAAAAGAAGGAAAGATATATTAACAAGTCTACATAGGCTGTTTGAACTATTTCATATTTCTTCTCACATTTATTACTCTATTTGTAGTCCAAAGAGATATTAAAGACTTACATTCTGAGGGTAACAAGAGCTATAATACAACAGCAGGTTTTTGTGGCATTATGTCTAACTAGAGATAACAGTAAGATCTATTATAAAATCTCTTTTTAGTTATAGTAAAATGTATGATTGATACATGCAGTAACAGCAGAAAGAAGTATCAATGCTTTTAATTGAAGCATATTTACTGAGGCGAAATGTGCATCATTTTTAAGAAACAGGGCTTGGGAAGAAGAGACTACATTCAGCAGACGGACACCTTCTACTTCAGACTGGGGGGAATTTTCCTGCAATCATTCTCCCTATCAAGCAGCACTGGTGTCATGGAGATTGTCATGACAATCTGTCAGCAGAAAGCCCAGGGTGACCACAGCTCCCAGGGCAGCCATGTTGCCATGAAAAGAAAGAATTGCAGTAAGATGCAGGAATTCCCCATGTGTTAAGGGAAGTTTCAGTATTCCATGAGGTGTAAATGTTCCCTCAGGATATACATTTCACAGGTGCTCCCACGCCACTTTCTGGACAGGTTTTCTCCTATTCTCTGATGATTTGGAAACAAATGCCCATTATCTTGTAACTGAACACAAGTGAAATGAAAGCAAAATGCAAATTCAGGTGTTTGTTTGCAACATGCAAAATGATAACAGCAAATGTTTACATAGAGTGATGAAACAAGTTCACACTTTACAACACTTACTTTAGTATCAGGTACCTCTTGCTCCAGTATTAGGCAAACATGCTGAATTCCTGACCCACATGCATTTCCCAGTATGTTTCCCATTTCTGGTTACATTTCTTGTAAGAGATAAGCTAAAGTAGCCAACTCTTTCATAAACTCCTTTTCATTTCCTTCAAACCTGATGTAGTTAGATTCATGTAGCCTCCTCAAACTTTATTCCTTCTTTAGGCATCTAGAGGTAGTTCTGGCATTCTCCACACCTAACTGTGGACAGTCATCATCCCTCTGGAGGTGTAAGTGTAAGGTGTAAAGTGTAAAGGTAGGCGTCACTTACAGTGCTCAGTTATGATTAATTCCTTGACTCTCTGAACAGCGAAATTCAGTACATATTTCTGTATATGAAGTTCTGCTCATCAAGCGATAGTTCACATAAGCTTGTAAGCTAAGTTGAAACAAAATACTGAATAAAAATATATAAATGGAATACATTTTTTTAATGAGGCTTTTTACCAACTTACGATGAGACATTATTGGGCTGAAAATACAAGCAATATGAAAAACATCCGAAACTGACTTTTAAGGCATACTTCAGCAGATACTGTTTACATACAGGGCTTTTTACAAGACTCTGCCCTTTGCTTAGATTTTTATATTGGGGACATAATTTTGCCCATATTTTTTATTTTACCTATAGTACCATTCTACTCTCTAGAATACAATCTAAATTATTACTTAATTTCACTATTGATTTGACCACAGTAAGTGAAACTCAGAAAAAAGAAAAGAACAATAGGATTTCCACAGATCAATACAGGTTAGGTTACCTTACAAACTGTTATGAGATTTTTTTCAAACACATGGTAAAACTTCTTATCAAGCACCATAGAAGATCTGGTGAACTGAAACCTGACCATAAAATAGCTGATAAGGAAGCAAAAGTGCCAGTGCATGCTTCTTAAAGGTTCTGTAATAATTCTTCATTTTTTTCCTTAAACTTCTGTAAGATCCTCTATCAGAATGTCCTAGATTCTAGATTCATAAACATCTTTTCTCTAGTATTCACTGGCACAAATCCAGAGAGATAATTTCCTTTACATTATTTCATTGTTGGAATACAAAGTACGGCATACATAGGAATCGTTTATCTGGCTATAAGTAGGTAGAATCTGTTGCCAAAGAGATGTTAAACACCCTATCATAACGCTACATGCTGCATATAATTAAAATACAAATTCATGTGGGAATGGTAACATTAATCTAATTGTGCTAAGGAAGTAATAAAAATTATGAAAAGTGGTTTTAGACACTAATGGGCATATTTCAACTAATATAATTAAGTTCAAAGCTAAACTGGACATGCATCAAATCCTTAGAATATGATTTGGCTATTTCATTTTTTTATGGTATAGTGCTGCATGTCAAGCATTAAATCCAATTCAAGAGTCATTATATAAAGTGTTTTCTAAACAAAATAACTTACGTATTTAGTATCACTTCAGTCTCACAGACCGAATAAATAAGCATGTTTTCACAAACAACTTTGCAAGTGAAATAGTCCTTCTTGTCCCAAGACAGCACAGACATGCACACAACTAAACTACTGATCAAGAAGTGAGAATCCAGAAGGAAACAACACATTCTTTAATGGTTTTTAACCTGCTGCAGATGCCAATGTTATGATCAACAGGTTCAGATGCCTGACTAGTAGCGAGTGATGGGCCCTGAATCAATACAGAGCCATATACTTTACAGAGAGATTGCAATTACTGATTTGGAAAGCACTCTCGCAAAATTTCAATATTAGGTCAATATACTAAATACCTCTATTTTGATCTGTGTTGTGTTAGCCCAAATGAAGAAATATAATTCATACTGCTTCTGCAGACAAGTTACTAAGTATATGCAGAGACTATTACAATAATAAAATGCAGAAGTAAAGGAAATGCAACAGCACACACCAAAATCAGACTCTAAATTTATAACAAATGAAATAAAATATATAAACACTCTTCAAGATTACAGTATACACATTATATATATTAAAGCATATATATTTACTTGCACATAGTATGTATACATACAAAAATACATAACTATTACAGAGATATGCTTGAAAGAGAAATGTTGTAGCTGTAACAGTAACTACAGGAGAAAAAACAACCTATTTGTGGTTAGTGGTATTTTGAATGGAAAACCCTTGCCAGTAATGGAGAAGGCTGCTTCAGTATGAGAGGAGTAAAGGATTCAGCAACTTTTTTGGTATGGAGTTCAGCCAGCTTCCAAATTTTAACACCAAGCAGGCTCTTAGACAGTTGGCCTTGTGTAACAGCCCTAGGCAATGGTCCTCTGCCACCTCTACCAGCTGAGAATCTGCACTGAACTTAAATGTGTTTTCATTTAATGAAAGAAAGGTTAAACACTATGCCATTTCCTGCTAAACTACCCTGAATTACTAATGCTAATGCGGCGGGGGTCAACGAACTTCATGAACAAATCAATATGATTTCAGATGAAGTCTTTATTCAGGGTTCACTCGTTTATATAGTACAAGTAGGACAAAACACCAGATAAACACTGATTGGTTACTTCTGCTCTAGCCTTTTTTTGGCAACCGCCCATCTCACATAACATGTTGCTAGGTTACAACTCCTGCCCCCACCTGCAAGTTTACTTCATTAACATAACACAACGAAGTCATTCACCACTTTCCCAACTCCGCCCTGCCAGGGCACTTAAAGAAACAATTTTCCAACATAATGCCACCTGCTGAAAACACAACTCAATGAATACCTCACTGTAAACACAAGTTGTGAATGCTGTTACTCTACATGCTTCACTGATTTAAGGCCAGAATTGTGATTATCATTCCCAGAAGCACTTCCATGTTAAAAAGAAGCTCCCCTTCCAAGTGAGTTTCACTATTTCCTCTTAGCTTCATAGTACAAAAGCTCCTCATGGACTAGTAGTGAAAAAAGAAATCCAACCTGTTTCCTGTTATGTGATTCCTTCTTTCAGCAAAATAATTGTAGATATCTGTAGTTCATATAAGGATATGTTGGTAATATATAACTTGAGCTGTCATTGAACATTCAGATATCATGCACATTAAAAAAAAATTAATTGCCATTTCAGCAAGATGTTCTAAGTAACAATTATCAGATATTTACATATAACTCCAGTCTCCAATACACTTTTAAAATGCCTTCTGCGTCCATTAAACTAATTTTTAAATAAATTAGGAGACAATTGTTTTGGGCAGGAATAGATTGGTTTTGGTATTTTTGAAGAAACAGATGGACATTTATAAAGATGAAGAAGTGACTACATTCACCTGCTTTCAGCACACTGCCAAGTGAAGGCCATACTTGCTGAAAACGAGACTTCTGTCATCAATCCTTGCTGATGCACATTGAATCTTAGCTATTTATAAAGAAAAGATTGTTCTGTGGAAATTACTCAAGAGGAAGGTTTGGGTTTGATGGCCATAGATTCATAGATTCACCAGGTTGAAAAAGACCTCTTAGATCATCGAGTCCAACCATTCCTATCAAACATTAAACCATGTCCCTCAGCACCTCGTGTATGGGTCTTTTAAATACCTCCAGGGATGGTGACTCAACCACCTCCCTGGGCAGCCTGTTTCAGTGTCCAACAACCCTTTCCATGAAAAATTTCTTTCTGATATCTAGTCTGAATCTCCATGGCACAGCTTGAGGCCATCTCCCCTTGTCCTGTCCCCTGTCCTTCTCCTTGCCCTTTCTAGCCACTCTTTCCCTAGTCTGTAGCACTGCATAGGGCTGTTGTGCCCCAAGTGCAGGACTCGGCATTTGGCCTTGTTGAGCCTCGTGCCATTGGACTCTGCCCAGTGGTCCAGCCTGTTCAGATCCCTTTGCAGACCCCCCCCGACCCTCCAGCAGAATGACACTACCTTCCAGCTTAGTGTCATCTGCAAACTAAGGGTGCATTCAATGCCTTCATCCAGTCCATTGATAAAGATGTTGAACAGGGCTGGACCCAGCACTGAGCCCTGGGGGACACCACTTGTGACCAGCCTCCAGCTGGAGTAAACTCCATTTACCACCACTCTCTGAGCCTGGCCATCCAACCAACTTTTCACCCAGGAGGATGTTTGCCAGTCAGACCAGTGGCAGCCAGTTCCCTAAGCAGAATGCTATGAGAAACTGTGTCAAAGACTCTACTGAAGTCCAAGAAGACTACATCCACAGCCTTTCCCTCATCCAGTAAATGGGTCATCTTGTCATAGAAGGTGATCAGGTTTGTTTGGCAGGACCTGCCTTTCATGAACCCATGTGGTCTGAGCCTGATCACCTGGTTGTCTTGCATGTGCATATAACAGGTAAATGTAGAAGAGATAGCTTCCCTTGTCTGCAGGCACAAAACTGAGTGTAAATTGAAATTAACAATTTGCATCTCTAAAAAGTCATTAGGAAAACATTAGACACTCAACATCTTCCTGTGTATGTATTTCAATTCTTCACAGAAAACTTAAAACTATGTTAAAAAAGCCTTAGAGAAAGAATGCTCAGGGAGAATAAATACAGATTGAAAATTGAAATGTCTTGCTAAATTGATTTCACTCACTCAGTCTTTAGAACTCATTACAAATACAAAATACCATCATCAAGTTTATTCATGTGACTGAAGTTTAGAAAACTCATACCTAAACATCGGATTTTGACAGGACACCTACTATTCCTCTAGTGAATTTTCATATAAGAAAATTAATTTCATTTGTTTACTGTATGGATATATATGGACCAGGACAATGTTGGTGCTAAAGAGCAGAGGACTACAAGAGTCAATCAAAGAAAAAAGAGCAGGAAATATTTCAGCAAGGCTTTGAAATGGAAAGATCTTGCCTCCAGGAATTATTGTGAAATATCTTGGCACAAGTAAGACCATATCCACCAAAAGAGCCATAGATATAAGTCTTGTATTAACCTTCTGAAGAATTGCTAAACCAGGAATTCAATATTCACTTTTAACTTTTTTGTTTTACATCCTCTTGAATAAAAAACTTTTTGTGGTATATAGAATAAAAAAGTTGATTAATGCAATAGGTAAACTTCAGAAGATGTCTATTTTTCAAGAATGTAGTATCCATGAAACAACTGAAAAACTGTCTACATATTGTTGGGAAAGAGCAGAGCTGTGGAATTTTATACACCAGTGTAAGCTGAATTAGTTTATAATGGCAAGAAACCTCTACTTCTAGTATCAGTATTATGAACACAGTGAAGAAACACAACATGGTAATCTGTGAAGTGGTTAACTTCTAAGAAGATACGTAGTTCTACTTTTGATATGCAGAATAAAAGGATAAAAATAATAAGCACTGGAAGAGGTTGCCCAGAGCAGCTGTGGAAGGGGCTTTAAGCAACCTGATCTAGTAGAAGGTGTCCCTGCGCATGGTAAAGGAGTTAGAACTAGATCATCTTTAAGGTCCCTTCCAACCCAAACTGTTTTATGATTCCATGATTCTATGTTGAACACGTAGGAGTTGCATATGATTCATTTTTGTTGTTCCCACTACTTGTAATGTTAACTTTGCACTTTGTTAAATATTTACCATACAGTGAGGGGTGAAATTGCTGGAATGAAAGCAGTATTTTTAATAAAATAGGAATCACAAAAACAAAGTAAAAAGACAAACCCCCAGTGCACATCAGTCATCTAAAATTCTATTAAATCAAAGTACTTATATGTCCATACTTAATAAGCCAAGAAATAAATGTTATGTAAACCTGAAATATTGAGGTGCTTCTGAGAGTGAGCTCTGTAATAATTTCATCTTGTTTTACAGTGTGTATAATATTACAGAGGGGCCATACAGATTTTTAACTATGTGCTACTGTACAGAAAATATTTTCACAGAATCACAGAAT
>WAAB01016660.1:7185-37604 GCA_013389865.1 Piaya cayana | reverse complement strand
ATTAAAGACTGAGGCAAAGAAGGCATTCAGTACCTCAGCCTTCTCCTCCTCCGCTGTTACTCTTGTTCCCTCTGTGTCCAAAAGGAACTGTATGGTCTCCCTAGTTCTCCTTTTGTTATTAATATATTTGTAGAAGGATTTCTTATTATCCTTCACGGTCTTAGCCAACCTGAGTTCTAGTTTTGTAGGCAGAGACAAAAAATATGAACTGTACTTTGTTCACAAAAGACAGTAAGATAATTTGGTAAACTCCTCTTCACTGGGGAAAAAACCCCCACATTCAAGACATAAATTTAGGAATCTGAGAGATGACTTCATAGGATTATTAATAGGTGATATAATGGATATTGGCAAGATATAATTATCAGACTTGATAATAAAGTTTGACATATTGATAAAAACTGCTGATTCATATTTCAATTCAAAACTAGTGGACCTGACAAAGTGTCTGATAACGTCTGTGTGGAGTGGAATAGGTATGAGGATGAGGAATCATCTTAATGTGATTAATGTATTTGGAATTTCATTATCAGAAATACTAAAATACCTTATATACAGTCAAGACAGATTCACATTCTGCTCACAACCAGAGTATTTCTGGACATAGATAATCTAAACACAATTATTACATGCACATATTCCTCTTTGGTTTTGTAACAAATTTTTTTTTCAAGCTCTAAAATCTGTCACATTAGTCCAATGATGATTTGAAATCAGTCTTGAACGTTTCAGTTGTCTCATCAGTTTTACATCAGTCCTTTCCAGTTTTATGAAATATTGAGTAACCCCTTACAATAGGAGTACTGATGGGATAATGCAATTGCTGTGGTTCCTGTGTGAAGAAGGGAGTCTGCCCCTCACTCCAGCGTTAAGGCACATGGCAGAGATTTCTGCATCTGTCTTCTACACTCGAAAAAAAATTACACTAACATGCCACTGTAATATATAGAAAAATACAAAAGCAAATCTATTGTTATTGGTAGCAAAAACTAAGACATCCAACTAACACTGGATATGATTGTCTCAATATCATGTAAGCATACAAGCAAATGGCAACTGAAAGTGTAAAACTAGAAAAGACGATTTTATAGGAAAGTTATGAAGAAACAGCTTGACATGTATTTTGGGAAAAAAAACCTTTCAAGCCTAGGGAGAATCTGTGCTCTTCACAAATAGTGGAAACCACTATTACTATTCAAAGACTTAAGTGGAATTCCAGAAAAAAAAAATTATGGATTCAGAGAATAAGAGCACAGATATCAGGAGTGGGTTATGTAGCTTCAAAGGTTAAAATAAAAGATCAGAAACAGAAGCAAAAAATGAATTAATGGGCAAAATTTCAAACTAGAAAAATCATTTTCCAACTTGAATTTGCATTGCAGGTGACAGATGCAAAGTACAAACATACTGTCAACCTATGATTTAAATGACATTATTTTAATTCCAGTAACATAAAGGCATTTCAACTATTTTTTTAAAAAAGGTAAATTAAGAATCTTAATATGAATTTCAGCAATACAAAATGTGTTCCTTCAGCAAAACATGTACATTTCCTGCCTCTGTTTTCAGCCTAGTTCTCATCACCTGTATAAACAATATAATTACAGACAAATTAATTTTTGAGAATAATTTGAATTCTGCAATTGCACTCAGCTATATGGTATTATTCTTTTTGCTAAATATTAAAGAAATACCATAATCTATTCAAAAAGGTAACCAAGTTACCATAAACCTGTTTTCCTGCATCCTTTTCAGTTGCTAGTAGCAGTATGACACCCGTCATACATTACTTAAATAATTATTTATAGAATAGTCTTTCATGTTAACATGTAGATTTATTTCTCAAGCTATGACATACCTAGGAGTATGTCGGTATATACTTCGTTAACACATTAGTCTTACAATCTTTTCTGATGATCCTCCATGGATGACACTGCAACACATTGTACTTATTCTGGAATCAAATAATGTGGCATTGTAAAACTGGTTATAGTGTTCTCATGGACTCCACAAAGCAGATTTTTCTGAGTCTGGTTCTATTTATTAATGGGCAGCAAAAATAGATTACTTTCAACAACTTCAAAATTTTCTTTACCAAGTTAGAACTATCTTTTTTAGTGGCACAATCACTCTCTTTAAAAGCTTCCTTGATAAAAGAGAATTTAATAAAAACAGTTGCACTCCAGTATTTTAAAATGTTATACTCCTGTGTGTGCTCTATTAGAGATGACAGCAAGACTTAATTTATTTACCAAATACATGTGCTATAAGCCCTGTGGGAGTTACAGGTTCTTCATTTTATTCTGCATAATTTGTCACAGTGTAACATCAAGACTAAAATAAACTGTTGGGCTTAAACTGAAATGAAATTAATTTTCATAAAATCCTGATTATAGTACCTGAGTTTAAGAGTCTTGCTTATTTCTTTTATTGTTAATTTCTAGCTGCTCCCACGGTAGGCACTTGAACGCCTGTGCCTGAAAAGATGATCAGGACGCTGATCCAACCACAAAAATTTCTTTGTTCTTGTTGTTTAACCTTCTTTGTAAGGTTAATTTTCATCCTAATTGCATAATTGACCTTATGAATACAAGTTGCCAACAAAACAACAGCATAAATTATGTATATTGGAGGTCACAAGGGATAATTAGATCAGTGCTTTAAGAATCTTGGAGGTTTTTGAGTCTGCACTTAGAAGACAGCCAGATCCAGAAATGCTTCCAAGATGATGTCTGTGGTCATGCCCCATGCAGTCAAAAATCAATATAGTAGGATAAGCAAGAATATCTAATAGGAGTAGAGGAAGGAGGAGAAAGACAGATGAAAGGAGTGATGTGTACAAGTCTTGAGAAACCTGCATTGACAGTAGCCTCAAAAAGGATGCTGAGGACCAGGGCAAGAATAAGTTTTTAAAGATATTTAGAAATTGAAGAAAGGGAATTTGGGAAGTGGAGAGAGGACTACAGAACAACAAGACTTAAGGCAGATTGAATCGATTACACTGGGAACTGTAATTGTGATGGGATGTGTGGGAAGTTTTGGGGGAACTCCTCTCTTCCCACACAGCACCTACTTTTGTTCCATCATACCTAATATACTCCCTCTCACTACTTACAAACCCATACTGCTTCAGCTTCCCACTCTCTTCCTGTCCACATTCTGTATGCCCCTACTACCAGGCTTCTGTTTCAGACATGTCTGCTAACTGAAAAGGAAAGAGCCTGGGTAGAAAATTGGACTGAATTGGAATCTAAAATTTCCCTGGGCAACATATTGCAGTGCCTCACCTCTCTCATATTTAAGAAATTCTTCCTCATGCCCAGTCTAAATCTGCCCTTCTCCAGTTTATACCCATTGTCCCTAGTCCTGTCACTACAAGCCTTTGCATACAGTCCCTCTCCAGCTTTCTCATAGCCTTCTCCTCAGAGCCTTCTCTTCTCTGGTCTGAACAAGCCCAACTCTCTCAGCCTGTCCTCATAGGGGAGGTGCTCCAAGCCCATCTTTGTAGCCCTGCTCTGCACCTGTTCCAACAGCTCCATATCTTTCTTATGCTGAGGATTCCAGAACGGGACACAATACTCCAGATGAGGTCTCACAAGAGATGAATAGAGGGGGAGAATTACCTCCCTCGACCTGCTGACAATGCTTCTTTTGATACAGTCCAACAAAAGGTTGGCCTTGGTTGCAAGCACACGTTGTTGCCTCATGTCGAGCTCCTCATCAATCAGCACCTCCAAGTCCTTCTCTACAGGGCTGCTCTCAAGCCCAACATCCCTCAGTCTATACAGAAATTGGGGATTGCCCCAACCCAGGTATGGGACCTGGCACCTGACCTTGTTGAACCTTATGAGGTACACACAGCCCCGCTTCTTCAGCTTCTCCAAGTCCCTCTGGATGACATCCCATCCTTCTGGTGTGGCAACTGCATCACTCAGCTTGGTGTCATCTGTAAACTTGCTGAGTGTAAACACTCAAGCTCTCTGTCTATATCACTGATGAAGATATTAAATAGCGTTGAATATCATTATCTTCCATAACTGCTACCCCAGAGGGAGGGTTTCTAATACATTTTTTACCAAAACTGCAAAATCTTCCACCAGGCCCACATGGCAGGCTGATACTGTGAAACAGTATCTGGTTAATTGCTTCTCTTGCTATTAGTAGTGTATGACTTGTCTGCATACTGTCTGTAATAACAGGTAGAATCATCTATTAGATCTGCTCTTACAAATTTCTACCATTAAAACTTAAGTTTTAGAGAATATCAATTATGTTCTGTATGTTATTAAAGGTTTAGGATCACAAGATTATTTCTGTCCATCTACACGCCGTACTAGTGAAAAGAATCATTGGACAGAGTGACTTGAATGAAAAAATAGATGTAAAATTTGTTTTTGCTTTGTTTGTGAAACAAAATATTGAAGTGTTCTGTAATTATTTCATTTCAAGATACAGAACTGAGAAGGGAAGGAAATAGTACTAAAATAATTTAATCCAGTATTGTGTTACTGCTTGCATAGAAAATAACTATGCAACAATAAACCTGAAAGAACAATAGAGTTCCACATAATTTTGATTATGAAAATTTGTGTAGATGAAATACATTATCTCAACTTTGTTTAGATAAAACTCAAAGATTTCTAGAGTATCCATCAAAGCATTATCTGAGTGAAAATCCAAAATAACATAATTTCATACAATTATATTGTAGAATGTTTTAGGTTGGAAGGTTAAAGATCTTCTAGTTCCAACGCCGTTCCCATAGGCAGGCACACATCCCACTACATTAGGCTTCTCTAAGCCTCATTCAACATGGCCTTGAAAACCTCCAGGGATGGGGCATCCATAACTCCTCTGGGCACCTGTTCCAGTGCCTCACTGTCCTCACAACAAAAAAAATTCTGCCTAACGCCTAATTTAAATCTCCCCTCTTTCAGCTTAAACCCATTACCCTTCATCCTATCACTACACTCCCTCATAAAATGCACCACTCTATCTTTCCTGTAGGCCCCCTTTAAGTACTGGAAGGCTGCTAAAAGGTCTCCTCAGAGCATTCTCTTCTCCAGGCTAAACAGCAGTGAGACTATCTAAGAAAGCAGATGCTGCTCAAGAATATACTTTTCAATATAAATAGGTAAAATCCTATCAGTTGAGCTTGAAAATTTTTTTACTTGCTTGAGAGATGACTTTTACCTCAAGAATATGTAGGCAAAAATATTGACAGAAGTAGAAGCTCAGGGAGAAGAGAAGCAAGAACCTCTTGCACGTTCTCCTTCACAGACAAAACCCATTTTTAAGGTTGATCTTTCCCTAAGGTTATCTGAACTTCTGTTCTTGCTGTAACAAAATAACAACTTAAGTATCATGCCTTTGGTTCTTGGGTTTCTATTTCCATTTATTCTATAAGGACAGAATGGTGGTGGTGGTGGCAAGGAGACGAAATAAAAAAAGCGGGAGAGGAGGCACAGGGGACTTATTTTCTCAATTTAGTGCTTGGGTCTATTTTCCTTGATAGAAGTGGTACCTACCTGTATCTTCTGTTTTTCTTCCTGTAGCATAAGCTGTACTTATGCTGGAAAACCAGCACAGCAATCTTAGCTTTTTATTTTGGGGAAAATTTGCAGTTTTGGACTGAGTGGCTATTATTTGACAACAGTATATTTTCTAGAAGAAAACAGAAGAACCATGACAAAAGTATATCTGTAACTTATCAATCCTAACAGCAGTTCTGCAACATTTATACAATAATATCAACACTAAGGACTGAATATGGTCTCTCTTTCTTCCAAATGACAACTTTCTAATTTTTATTTCACAACAATTTTTTTTCTGCAATTATAGCCATTTCCAAATTATTCTATCACATACTATCCTTCAATACAGAAAAATTTTGCTTAGCCAGTGAAGTACGTGTCATCACTACTGTTTTTAACTCTTTCATATACTTTATATAAGACAGGGACTAAGGACATCTTTTGTTCTGAATTTCTTTCTAAATGCTGATAAATGACCTTTGAATCTACTGGATCATTCTGAAACAGTTTTCTGTTAAAAACCTTTTCTACTCCCAACACACTACAATTTAAGGTTTAATTTGTGTGCTATATGATAGTCTGTATCAGAATTCTGTTAAGCCTTATTTTCTATTTATAATGTGTGACATTTTCTATTTATTACAAGTGATTACATCAGTGAACAAGGGAAGACCAATGGATGTCACCAATCTGGAATTCTCTAAGGCCTTTCACATGGTCCCCCACAACATCCTTCTCTAAATTGGAGAGATATGGATTTGACAGGACTATTCCGCGATTAAGATATTGGTTGAGTGGTAGCACCCAGAGGGTTGTGGTCAATGGTTCAATATCCAGATGGAGATCAGTGAAAACCAGTGTCCCTCAGGGGTCTGTTCTGAGACAAGAGCTGTTTAGCATCTCCCTCAGTAACATAGATGATGGGATTGAATGCACCCTCAGCAAGACTGTGGAAGACACCAAGTTGAGTGGTGAGGTTGATGCACCTGAGGGACAAGATGCCATCCAGAGGGACCTTGACAAGCTGGAGAAGTGGGCTTGTGAAAACCTCATGAGGGTTGAAAAGGTGAAGGTCTTGCACCTGAGTTAGAGCAACCCTTAGTACTTACACAGACTCTGGGATTTAAAAATGGAGAGCAGCCCTGCACAGAAGGACCTGGGGATCCTCATGGATGAGAAGCTGAACATGAGGCGGTAATGTGTGCTTGCATCCCAGAAGGCCAATTGTATCCTGGGTTGCATCAAAACCGAAACATCTCCTTTATGAAGAGAATCGGGGTTGTTCATCTTAAAGAAGAGGACTCCAAGAAGACCTTACTGTAGACTTTCAGTGCTTAAAGGGGGCTTATAAGAAGGATGGGGACAAACTTTATAGCAGGACCTGTAACAATAGGACCAGGGACAATGGTTTTAAACTAAAAGAGAAGTCTAGTCTAGATACAAGGAAGAAATTTTTTACATTGAGGGTCGTGAAACACTGGAACGGGTTGCCCAGAGAGTAGGTGGAGCCTCATCCCTGGAAACATTCAGGGTCAGGTTGAATGGGGCTGTGAGAAACCTGATCTAGTTGAAGATGTACCTGCTCACTGTAGGGGGTGTTGGACTAGATGACCCTCATTATCCCTTCCAACCCAAACCATTCTGTGATTTTATGTTCTATGCAGTTATCATATTTTAACCCAAATAATACTATTATAAAGTATATAATTACACGGCTAATTTAAAATATATAAATACAGAAATTAAAGCATGTTTGTTGCAGTAAAAATACAATGTAAGCTGTACCAATAACATCAGTATAATTAATAAGAAAGTCCTATCATGTATCTTTCAACATATTTTAGTTACATGAAGAAAATCAATAATTTTTTCCATATTCTTCCTTATTTAATGCTCAGACTGATTTAATTAGTTAATACAATAAGTAATCTAATTTTGCCTTCAGCAACGGTGTAAATCTATAATAATTTCTCTTATTTCAGTGGATTCATTCCAAATTTGTCATTATTTCTTGTGAAAGCAAAGTCTGAATAATTATTGCTGTAGCTTCCTTAACACACTCAGAAAGAATAGCAAAGCCCAGGCTGACATTCACACTAAAGCTACTTTTTCAATATCTGTTTTCATAGCTCCAACAAAACCAAACAAATGCAACAATCTCAAACCTTCCTCTCACTAAACAATGAGTCATAACTGTAGGACTTGTTAAGTCCCCATTACCTGAGGTTTTGGCTTCTCTGAAGTACTGCCTACTTCTGTATTTCAACATCCAATAAAAACATAGATGTTAGGAGAAGTTCAGAGAAGAACAAGGAGAACAGATACAAGTAGAAAACACTTAGGTACTTAGATATGATAGACAACTAATTACTAATTACAGGAAGAAAAGGAGTATATTTCACTGGAAGAAGTAGGGTACAGGCAGGAAAAAATTCAAATGAGGACTGAGTAATTTTGTGAGTCTGAATTCTGCATCTCCTCAGTGTTTTGGATGTGCATGCTCCCCTATAGAGTCTACTTCTCTCAAACAAACTTAAATCAAAATGAAGTATAATAAGTAAATAACAACAGGAATAGTTGAAGATACTAGATGATTAAAAATATTATCTTAAACCTGGTTGTTATCCATCCTGGTTGCTTTACGATTCTATGATTAAACACATTGGCATTTACTTGCTTTAGATCAGGACCATTACTGATGTATGAGTATCTCCACAGAAATGCAGTAATGGAAACCTAAGCCAACAGTAAATTGGTTCAGCTGAACATAACTTCATATTTGATCTTGAGGGCTGGATGCAAACTGGTTTTATTTATCTGTTGTTAGGTTATATGAGAAGTACATCTTTAGCCTCAAGGTTTTACTATCATGGCTCTATCTATACTTGAATTACCAACACTGGTGATATTATGGCAACATATGTAGACAAGATAATGTATGTTTCTACTAGTGTTAATTTCCCTATTCCTCATTTTCTATGTCTATCCAAGAAATAACAGCAATGATAATTTAGAGTAAGTTTCATAGCTGCACATGGAAAAATGAGAGCCCTGTTTGATGTGGCAACTTATTTCCTTAATATGTGCATAGTAGTTGAATTAGCTGACCTTAAAATAAACATTGGCAAAACTAACACCATCTTGGATTTCATATATAATTAATTTCCAAGAAACCTACAAAATAAATCAACAAAACATTGCAATCTTATCTTTTGATGGTATGAAAATATTTTTATTTGCATAGGAGAAACATAAGAACCTATCTGATTCTATGAAAAACTTTCTCACTTGAATAAAAAGTATTTTATATCATAACAGCAAGATTGAAGATCATGGCAACTTTTTATATCAAACATATACTAACTTCACAATAAAAAATTGTACAGTTTCCTTTTGACAAGTATTCATAATTTCCATTATTATAAAGTAAACTCAAAATAGAGAACAAAATTTATGTGACTAACTTTCAGATCTAGTTTTAAAAGCACTGTTTTAAGTCCATTTAGACACTCACACATACATGGTTTACAGAGGATTAAATATTTTGTTTTTCCAGATCGGGAAACAGAGGCACGGAGTGACTTTAGTGTTTGCTGTAACTGTTGTATTCTTATTAATGTTCATACAAAATTGCTTCTTATCTTCCTGTGTTGTGCCATTTACAGAACCAAAGCCAGGATTTAGTTGTTTGTTCTCAATCTGAGATTTGTTCATTTCATAGGTTTGTCCTTTCCCAGTAATAGAGTTGATTTTTAATTCCTTTTCAGAAAATACTGTCACCTGCCCACTTTGTGCTCAGAGAACCCAGAAACACTTTTGTCAATACTGGCAGTCACTCTCACTCAATAAAATTCAGTAGAAATTTTATACAGACTGCCACATGAGACCTTCACTACAGAACTCTGTAATGGCTAGCTCACATTTTCTGAGCATCTGACCAGATAGGAGACTGAAATCTCTAAGGAAGTCACTATCATTTCCCTTCCATTTGCACTCACTAAAGATTTTCAGACCAAACTGTAGTCATTGCAGACATGGCACATGGACAGTGGACAAATGACTATCTATTCTCACTCCTGACTAACTCAAGATTTCATTCTCACTCTTTGTATTTAAAATAAAGAACAGCAAAGGACTTATTTCAGATCTGATAAAAGCTTATGGTAATACTTAAATTGTAAAGAATCTTAGTATTGGTACTGACACAAAGTTAATCCACAGGATAGAACTCTACAACCATCACCTGCTATTTATTTAAGTCTGATCTGACAATCTAGACTCATACAGCTGACAAAATACTTCACCATAGCAAGTCCCTAATGTCTCAGCAATAAAAATATGGTATCATCACACATTTTTAATACATTAGAGATATGTTATATTGTCAGAGGCAGTCTTTAAAGACTTCTTTAAAGTTACTACATACTCTGATATAGGACTTCTGTTCTTTTGAATTACCTAATGCGAGTGTTGCCACTAGTGTCTCATGAAACATACATAGTTTCTTGTGCTGAACAACTACCTTGACTCATACTGTTAGCATAACACATTCAAAAGAGCTAAACCACTAAGCTACTAACTTCATTTTCTTCTAATTCTAGCTATTACTCAAATAACAACTTGCTGAATCCATATATGCACAATATAGATACTAGAAGTCTTTATTCAAAACTTTACTTACAGAGTTCAACTAAACAGAGATTTGAAATGGTTGTAGGTTATTTCTAATATATTTAACACAATAAGGTATTCTGGAGGCACTTGGGAAAATGCTCCATTTTTGTGGGAAAAAAAAAGAAAAAAAAAATTTTAGAAATATAAGACTTCCTAACTTTTCAAAAATTAAAGTTAGTATTTTAAATAAAAACTCTGACTGCTCTTAGAAAAGCAGACATTATTTAATAGCCTTATTGAGTACATTAAAAATTCACCTTAATGGCTTCAAATTAAAAAAACAACAGAAATTATCACCAATATTATGAAAACTGATGAAAACTGATGACAAATATAAAAGCCTTTGTCATTGTTCTAATATGCACATGCAGGTATATTTTATCTCTGAGTCATACAGTTTTGGATGATGGTTGTCACATGCAGTAATAGAAATTGTATCCTCAATAGATGTTCTATAGAGATTAAGCACATGATAATCTAAATTCAAGACTAGACTGTAAGGCAGAAAATTATGACAACATGGTCCTTCTCAGTCCAGAATGGTTGCAGGACAATTCAGTGTGTAAAGAAGGCACAGGTGTGAATGATTCCTTATTCTTGCTATACTGGTATAACTTGCTTAATGCCAGCTATAACAATGCCTTACAAGCACAAAGTCTGGGCTAAATTAAATTATTTCTTATTTACATATATAGCCGTAATACTTTTTAAAACTTTGCATAAATTTCTCTGTAAAGATATTTTTTTGGTCACGCCAAGCTTTAAGGAGGAATTCAAGCAGGAGGTCAACTGGTTCACAAACCACTATAATCAGAAATTAAATTTATACCAAGAGTAGAGGATATATAATGTACTATCTGAAGTTCTTAAAATTAATGAATAAGGCCTATCAAAGCCTGCAATTATTGTCTGCAAGCTGAATCATTAAAAACATGAAAAAAACCTGGCTTCCAATGGCTCAATTAACAGATTTTTTTCAGATACTATTTTGTTTTAATGATTCTTTGTTGGAGCTAAGACGCTGCTTTCAAAACATGTACATCATGAAGAAGGGTAACTGAAAATACTTAGAAAAAAGGAATTGTAAGGATATATATTCATGATATATGCAATTCATGTCTAGTTTCTGATTTATGCATAATATTATTTTGACTTTCTCATAGGGCCATAAGTTTCCTTCCACAGTTTTGAAAATCCTAAATACTACAAAAAACCCCTGCTATTAATGTTGCAAAGCGTTAAGCAAACTTTGCAAACAAGGGTAGATACTTAATGTGTCTTGAGTGAGAAACAGAAATGATACAGTGCTGTTTACTAGTTTACTTCATATAATTTACCAGTCACCCGTAATAAAGCACAAAAAAAGGATCACTGGAATAATACAGTCATAGATGAAAAAAAAAGTCAATTTTTACTGAGTTTTTTTTTTTTGGTTGGTTGGGTTTGTTTGGTTTTTTTGGTTTGTGGGTTTTTGTTGGGTTTTTTTTGTGTGTGTGGTCTCACATAACTACTTCTAATGTTTGAATTCAAAGAAAAACAAAAATAATCTAAACAGATCAAAAATTACTGGGAAAGGTACTTTGCATTTGGTACGAAATCTAATATAAAAATTAGGTAGAGAACAAAATAGAAGTTTAATAAAAGATCTGTAGGGAATAAGTGATAAAATCAGCAGGAAATCACTAGTGCTTCAAACAATAGCCTAAGCAGCCGGTTAGTGATCACCAAAATACAAGCAAAGTGATAAAAAGCAGCAGGAATATAGGAAACAGCAGTGGGAGACAATGCAAGTTGCCAGGGGATCCTTTGAGAAGTTAATTGAAGCAACAAGCTGAAAGACATGTAAGGCAGATTGCATCAAAATGGAAGTAGAAACAAGCAGTCACTTGAAACAACCAAGGAAAAATGTGATGTCACATATGGAGAGAAAACAAAACAAAACAAAACCCCTAATACTTCAAAAGAAACACATAACAGGATGTTGCCAGACTTGAGTCTATTGCAAATGACAAAGGTCAGTATCCTGAAACCTGGGAAGCAATAGTCTAAAACACTTAAGAGCAGACTTCATTTGAGACTTACAATCACTTCTCTGTAGGGTTAATACGTGGCATCTGAGCACTATGGAAACATCTTTTTTTGACTTGTATTTCTTTACTTCTTATTTTGTACTCTGGACTTCAGTTTGTTTAGTTTGTTGTAAGACACTTTCAGAAGCCTTATAAATAAGACTTAAGTAATACACATATTTAGTAGCATGACAGACAACCATATGGCACAGGGAGACTTTTACTTTTCTGGGTATGGCTGTGTTTTGTCTGGAGAGCAAGAAAGTTACAGCAGAAATACCAACTAAGCACTAAGAAGTGCTAATGATAGTGTAGTACTCTGTATACTTTCTAGCATTTCTTTTCTGGCATGTAATTTGAGCTCTGTCTAATTGAAGCACTCATTTCACAATTGTTTTACCATTGCATTTCAAGGGAAGGTAATTGCCTCCAAGTTCTTCACATAAAAACTTAAGAAGAAGATGTAAATAAGCCTTCCCTTAAGGTAAATGCTAATTTTGAATTATGTATATAATGTAGGAGTATGCCTACATTTTTAGCCAAACATTCATAGGATATCAGAGACCTGCTGGGTCCTGGACAAGTTTTTATAGTTAGTGCAATTTTATTTAATTTTAATCTTATACATTTCTGCATCTCATTTACAGAAATAGTTTGCCTTACTTATTTAAAATAAATTTCTTAATCCATTTTGTATCAACTTTCAGTTGACCCGGTGCTTTATACTAGAACTCTTATCATTTTCGAAGTTCACAGTATATCAGATCTAAACTTTCAGCAAATGTGCACACCTGTTGGAAGAATCCTATTTGATTTCAACAAAATACCTAAAAAAAAAATCACAAGAGCAGCAACAAGTTACTTAGTGCTTCTTCCACAAGAACCACGATATTATCATCATAAAATGTTCATTAAATGAAGCCATTCAAAGCATCAGCATTTGTCTGATGGCAACAGTTTTTGATCTGTTACCAAAGCAATACTGCTATCTCCCTTCCAGCTCCTGTTTCGGTACTTTCCTAATAGCTCAGTTTGAACAAAGGTAACACATGCTGTAACTACCAGAGGAAAAAGAGAAAATACTGAATTTTCATTTAAGGGGAGTGAGAATTCTCAGGCAAGTCTACAGATGGATATGGTAACATAACAAGTCAGAAATTTCTGAAGTAGGCATAGTATACTAAGACCCTCAGGTATCTAAGTCTAGAAAAGATTGTACTAAGCACTTTTCTCCAGAGGATCCTACATTATAACCCACATTATTTTGGTTTGCATTAGGAAGTTGTACCATGTGAGCTAAGATTTTTTCCAGCCATGAAGTTCATACACTAACTATGCGACCATAACAGGACCTTAAAAGAACTTCTTAACAGATTTCTATTAACTGCCAGTCAGTTATTTTAATCCTGACTTCTATACTATGTGCTATATGTAACTATATAATTCTGCTTTGCTACCATAAATACAACTCATAATGATGAGTATAGAGTTATTTGGAAAGGTGCACTAGAAGTGAAACTGCCAGGAGGTCTTGTAAGAAAGGAAAGGAAAGGAAAGGAAAGGAAAGGAAAGGAAAGGAAAGGAAAGGAAAGGAAAGGAAAGGAAAGGAAAGGAAAGGAAAGAAAAGAAAAGAAAAGAAAAGAAAAGAAAAGAAAAGAAAAGAAAAGAAAAGAAAAGAAAAGAAAAGAAAAGAAAAGGAGAGGTTTGTAAAGTTCTGATGGAATTTGTAGTTATATTTTGATAGAAAGAATGAATGTTGTGTGTGTTTTTATGTACATGCAATGATGATATCTTTTCTCTGGTTGCAATAACAAAACAAAAAGAAAGAGTTCTTATTACAGAAAAATCAATAGGGTGTATTGTTCAGCTATAGGAGTTTCCAATTCCAACCAAATCCCCACTGAATCTGCCACTGGCCAAAGTCTGACATGAGTGCTTTTAGCCTATGTGAAAGCCTGCTGTAGAGCTCTGGGTCAGAAAGTAAATTTATATTTTAGGTAGAAATAAGATATGCAACAGTTCATACATCTACTCTACTAAAGCCATCAGTCACTGATATGGTAACAGAAAAAGATAAATTAGATAAAGTTTAATTTGAATTCAAATTGCTTTGCCATATATCACATTCACAAAAAGCTCATATTCATTTCTGTGTCCCTTTAACTTATTGCAAACTGCAAACATGCCTTTCTCCAAAGCAATTTACATAACAAAAGCTATGTACCATTCAAGAATATCACTAGGTTATGCAGGGAAAGCTCATCTGCACATTCACAAAGGAACCCAGAGTGACAAATGGTAAGTGGGGGGAAGCTCAAACAATGCGCTGCCAATAGTCTACCAAAGGACCATCTCCATGCCCAGAGGAGAACAGGAGAAACAGGTTCTGCGTGTCAGGGACCAGGCAAACCCGAGTGAGTGACACAAAGCAGCAGAATTTGAAGTAGGACCAGAGGTCAGAGCCTTAAGCCTGTAGTGCAGCACCTATATCAGGTGATGCAGGGGATGCAAGCCAAAGGCCACAATGAGAAAATATTCCAGGGGACATCATAACAATTTGGCAGTATAAGTGATAAAGTTTCAACACCCAAGAATGTTCCCTGGAATTGTTTCATTTACTGACAAAGATGTTATCACAGATAAAGTAGTGGTCACTGCAATGAGCCCTGGTATCAGCTCAACAACACCCTTCCTGCTGTCAGAATTTTGCAGCTACATACAGGCACATTCTCACTGCCCATACCTTATGGTCATATTCTGTTTTAAGATACTGTATACCCACAGCCTGTCTTCACAAAATTAAACAGGATATTTAATATTACTACAGGTACTGCAAAACCATAAAAAATCAGACTCTAAATCTATAATCAGGAAATATTTTTCAAAGTACCCTATTTAGGGAATGCAGTGAAACCTTTAGGCAATTTGAGAGTTATGTAGAATATAAAATACAAGGAAAGGGTTTCAAGGTAATGAATCCAGCAAAAGGACAAAATGTGTTATTTTGAATGATTGCTACTTGATGAGACTATGATAAAATCTCAAGCTCTATCCTATTTAACTAAGCAGGAAGGTCAGATACGGAACAGTAATTGGATGCAGTTAGCAAAAAGATCAGCAGTACCAATTCTGTCTTTAATTTTGTAAAGTCTGTATTATTTTTAAACTGCAAAAAGCAGAAGCTCTTACAATTGATAAAAATGAGGAAAAATAATATCTCCAATATCTCCAGACCTATACACTACAGATTGTAACAAACATAAAATATACTGTATTGGAGAGCTGATGCAATAAATTAATGTAGAGTACTTTTATTAAAAATCTCAAGGGAAAGGCCTATAGTTGAGTATTTAAATGTCTATTTTTATTCAAAGGACATATTCTGAAATAATATGAAACAGGTCAAGACTAAATTATACCGTGAGGAAACAGAAGGGTTTAATTCAACAATCTTAACTTGTCCTTGCACTGTGGGTTTGAATGGATGTAAAATGAGACACACTGCAGTTTTAAGAAATCTTTATATTCCCAATATTGTAGTAAGCCCCCTCAAGGCTTTCTGTCTTTGGTTCTGCTTTCCAGGCCCCTCAAGGAGAAGAAACCACACTACACTCAAGTGCACACCCATTACAGCATGAGGAGCCTTCTCTATCTTCCTTCATAGCCATAGTCTGCTAAAATAGTTAAAATAGCTAAAAGCGGTATTTAGTGTAATTGAGAAATAAGTCTAAGATTACTGTGTACTCTGAGATTAGCAAAGGGGTTTGTTCAGTTATTGATAATTAAATTAAAAAATCAAGATTGTCCAGCTTTGGATTCACATTTTTAGCTTCTGGGAGAAACTGAATATATGAATGCATATTTGACTGCAAAGATAAGTTTATACACCTCAAAATGAAAGCAATGAAGTAACATGAATCAGTATAGAGATACTGTTAATGTTTTTAGTAATATTTTTTCATGGGTTTTTTTTGTAAATTTTACTGACATTTTCTTTTCTTAAAACTGTAAAAGAATGGTGAAGGAGATTTTTAAAAAATGTAGCAGCATGAGAAATTCAGGCAAGATTGATGATTCAAAAAAGCCCTAAAATTAATTCTTCCAACACATGCAAAAATATATGCACAGTTAGACATACTGGCACACATATGCAGAGATGGTGGGAACGGAAAGCAGTCATTGTAGCAGGTAAAACATTCACTAATGACCTTTTCAATCATCATTTCAAATCTGTGTTTTAGTACTCATACAAGTCTCCAGTTTTCGGAATTCATAAAAGAAATCTCAGTCCTCATAAAAGCCTCTTTGTTGAGCATTTTTAAAATTTACAATCACCTCAACACCTATTTTCCAGTTTTGCTGAAAGTGACAGTCACCATTGTGACAAGATAAAGAAGTAGGTTTCAGCTTACTTCAGGGAAAATGGACAAGAAGAGGTGCCACTACAGAAACACATACACTTCTATTCATTTTCCACTTAGGGAAGCAAATTGGAGAGGTTTGAATTAAACAGAATAACAAAATCAGTTGATTATGAATTTAAAGGCTGTATTACAGTCATACACACAAAAGGCAAATCAAAGCAATCAATGCTAACGGATCATAAGGAGAAGCAAACCTTCTCCTGTGCTTACAGAAGACGATAGCAACACCAGACTTGGTTCTTTCCACGTTAATTCCAGCTGGTTTCCAGTGGACTATATTCACCCTTTTTCCTGCAAAAGTAATCATTTAAATATGGGGTTGGTGCCCGGTTTACCTGGACTCTGGGCTGAAGGAAACCAGAACTGAGATTCCTGAGCTGGTGTGCAAATTTGACTACACCAACAACTAGATCGGTGCTCTACAGCATTCAGCTTCCCTTCATAATGATAAGGAGCTCAGCCAATGGCTTGGGAAAGTTATTGTTATATCTCAGAACAGATGTTCCATTCAAAATCAAGCCCATGTGGTTGTCCAAGAAAACCAACAGCCACAATGCCAAAACAAAGTAACATCAATCAAATGTGAAAAATCACCCTGAAATAAAAAGCAACAGTGGTGAATAGTGGATTAAAAAAAAAACAAAACAGCCAAACGTACCCACACAAATATTAGAAGAGCAAGAATGTCATTGTACTTCATCCAAAAACTGCCCTAACCTCCTCATGGACTTCCTGCAACAGATGTACTTTCTCTGTACTTTGAGCATGCGTTAACTGGATGACAGTTGTCAGTGGTATAATAATAGTGGTATTCTATCTATGGAAAATGAAAGCATAAGAAAAAAGGTGTCCTCTGAGAACTTGTGCTGCAGTATATTTTCAAAGGCTAAGACAAATCACCTTCAAAATTTTGAACTCTCTTAGTGCTTTTATCTATTTTGTTAAAATGTAAATATATTCCACATCTACATTTTTATGTTGCGGTATTAGTAGATGTTTGTAGAAACCAGATGGGGTTACAGAAGTTTGTTTTCAAAGGTAATTGGCAGAAATTACAAGTAGGTGGAACAGTGTTAGCTTCAAACGGCATATGAATATCTCTCAACAGACTTTACAAGGTATGAACGCTTTAGAAACCTTGAGATAACTAATGGAACAAAGCTTTATTTTAAAATTATGATCATTCTAAAATGAACCTTCTCTGTCTTTAAATAGTAGAATTTGTCTAATACTGTACATCCTTTCTAACTACTTTACTGCAATGTAATACTTTAATGAAGAATAGTTTAATTAAATTAAATTTCTCCCTAGTGGTAACTCAATCAAAATGCATTCTACCCTCATTACGTTATCTGTAGGAGTCCAACATTCTAAGTGCTATACGGAAAGCTGGTTTTAATGAGACTGGTCATAATGTATTGTATTTGAGAGTAAAGTTAAAGAAACTTTAAATGTCACATAACAAAGAACTGTATATTAAGATGAGAGGGTAGATGTTTCAGTACTAATTGGTTCTGTTTAATATTGTCCTTTAAATAATGATGTTAGTTATTACTTACTTATGACAGGCATCTACTTAGAACATTATACTGCATGCAAGTTGCAGTGACTAAACTTTCACTGACAAGTATTTTTCTCTTTCTTAATGATTAGTACAGCAATAATTGAAGTTTATTTTGAAATGACATTCACTGTCACTTCCTGCAGAGCTGTTTAACAATGATACATTAGTAACACATTTACAAAGACTGTAATTTTAAAAGGGATTTTTAAGAAATTTGTATAATATACGTCTTGATAATATTAAGGTGGTTTCCCTGTAAACTGTAGATCAAGAGCAGACTTTATAAACTATTTTTTTTCCATCTCCTAAACTGTGAATGGATTCACTAACCATAAAGGTAGCCAGAAGATAAATGAGGAGGGATAAATCACTAAAATACTAGATTAAGGCCTCATGTAGCTTTTTTCTCTGTCTCTTGGTTGACAGTATAATTATACAGCCACAGCTGGAAACATATTAGTACAAGAAGAAATTTTCTATGGAGTGAACATCATAAGCATTTTTATAAAACCTAGGAGTGGACTAGAATACAATACACAGCAGAGACATAGACTATCTCACATGTAGCTCCACTGATCTCTGCCAGCTGGTCACAGATTTCCCTCAACTCAAACCTCATTCTGTCATCCTTGTACACCTGCTAAAGTCCGTGCTTATAAAATGAAGATGGCTGCCAAGCTGCTGTTGTCGATGGTTAACTGCAACATCATGTTATTGACTGCAACATCTTCAGTGGCCTTATTGTTATGTTCAGAAAGCAAAACTCAGTCTGGCTTCTCAATAACTCTCCATACAACTGATAACAATAAATGATCTTTAACTTTTCACAAACCTTAGCTGAAGAAAATTATGAGGAAAAAGATATCTTCAGTTACCTCTATTCTTTGAAACATTGGAATTCGTAGTAAGAAGAGCAGGTAATGCAAGACTTAATTAGCAAGTGCTCCTTTCCACATCTTTCAATAAAACTAGCTACGGTATCTCAAAACTGCTTTGGTAGGTAATCTCTTCTCAGGAGATATAATCACTGCTGCTATCAAGATATCACAGTAACTCCAAAAGTACATTTTTTTGAACATAAAAGTGCAACAGGTCAAATTAAGGCAATGCTGGACAGAACTAAAATTATGTGCAACAAGTCAAGAAATGGAGTGCACTAGACAAAGCTAACTCAAAATCAGTTCCATGTACACTACAACCACACAATATTTCTGCAAAAATGCAGTTAATGTGGACAGACTTGTCCACAAGTGATATCCTACTGTTAGGGAACAAACTGTTCAGCACAAAGTTTATTAATACATAAATCTTCAAAGAACAGCTCATCCCTGACCAGTCTCTTGGTAGAAGCTTTTACTGTGAGTAAAACAGGGTATTTCCACAATCACTAAATAACCATGGAATCGCAATAAACAATAGTTTTAACCTTGCAGATTTTTGTAATTTAAGTATGTATATCTTTTAATAATATTACTAATGTTATTTAAATAATACTAAAGATATTTAAAGGAACAATTTGGTCTATATTTCTGTGTCATTTTCTTTGAAGTTTGCAGTTTGGTAATCAGGAATATAATTTTTCACAATTTATGCTGAATCAGTTGCAACTGTGTATGTTAGCTTTGAAAAGCTGGCCTTAGAAAAAAACCCATTCACAAACTTCAGACAGACAGCTTTGAAAAATCTCTGTCTCAGCCTAGTAATTAAATACTAGGATAAAGATTTACTCTGTTATGATGAACCAACTTATTTTTTAGGAAAAAAACCTACATCTGTTCTGAAGGATTTTACCTGTTCTATGATTTTTGAAACTCATAAAACTAGTTGCTAGTTATTTATGCGTGTTTATATTGATACAGTTCAACAACACTATGGGAAAAACAAAACAAAATAAAATAAAAAACCACAACGAACCAGGTAAGAATGAAAAAAAAAATCAACTCTTTAAGAAAGACTTCCAAGAAATGTCCAGGGGAAAGCTGAGGAGAATTTTTGTGCAGAGGACTGAATCTAATTCTGATATCTGGAGGGAAAAAAAAGCATTTGAGTAGATCCTGGAGATACTGTTCTTTGGAGAATAAGAAGGAAAATGAAATTCAGCATTAATTTGAACAAATTAGACTTGCCTAGCTTAGACTCATAGAGATATGCAGGGACTCAACAAATTCCACCTTCTTATTTTAAATCTTCTTGATTGTTCTTAACCTGCTGGTAAAATTGCAGGTGCTACTCAGATGAGGTTGGTATTTCACTCCCTGAAAGTCTTATCATCTTCTTCCATTTCTGCAGTGACAGACATTAGAGCAATGTCAGCTAGATTTTATTTCCCTGCTCTAGACTGAAAACCACTGTTGATTTATTCCATGTAGACACAATGCTTTCTTCCTTTCTCTGCTTCTTTTCAGTTAATTTTATTTTTGCATTTCACTTGTCCCAGTCTATGGATCTTTGCATTTATTTCGTTCATTTACAACCCAGAACTATTTCTTGGTATCTGTTCACTGATTTGCAAATTCTCTCTCTACTTTTTTTCATTCCTGATCATGTGTTTCCTTAAGTTAATGCCCCTCAGATCTTATCCACCCTAAACTTCAGACTAGACAAAGAGGTAGGATGCTGATGAAAAGGAAAGATAACATAAAGAGGTCAAACTTTTAATATGAATGTAAAAGTAGAATCTGTAGCTCATAATATGACAAGAACGTATAATAATTTCTCTCATACTGGCATATACCTTACATAATAAGTAATAGAATCCAACTTATTTTCTTTTGGAACGTAAGTAAATATTAATTTATAGCTCATATATACAGTAAGAGTGAAGTGAAAATAATTTAAAATCTTATTTTGAGATGACAAATTACAAAAAAAAAGAAAGTTAAGGTTATTTCTAAAATGTAGAAACACTATGGCACGCTACACTTCTACAACTGTTTGTAGAAGTATACATGTTTGTAACATTATTTTTCCTTGATTTAAGCATTATCTTTCCAGCAAACATATATAAATTGGGAAATCAAGCATTTATTATAATCATATCCCAATTATACTTTTAATATAAGTTGAGTGAAATATAAATAATTGAGCCATTGCTGAAGTTCACAGACTAGCTAAGTAAGTGAATCTCAATTTGGAATGGAATAGATATTAACATGCAATACAACGTAACTAGATTGCAGACTTAATTGGTATGAACTATTGCTACATAAGAAATACACCTCAAATGAACTTGCATTCAGAAAGAATTGTAAAGGTAAGGGTGAAGGAAAGCAATTAATAATTGGAATGTAATGTTCACACAGACATTTTGAGTAATTAGAAGTCATACCAAGTCCACTATAATGAAATATAGCTATAATATTACAGTAGTTTGGGTTATTTTTATTTTTTATTTTATCCTTTTGGCATTGTTGCTTAATGCATTATCACTTGATCTATCTATTTCTTTAACATTCTACTAAAAGAGATACTCTAAGAAATACCTGGGGAAGAAGAGAGATATCAGGTATATTGAGTAAGCACTAATTTTATTTAGTATCAGGAACACTTTTTTCTGCAGAGTGAAACAGATTCCATATTATTGTTTTACAGCCTCCATGTGGCCCATGTGTGGTGTTCCATAAAAGCTTCACCTAGCAAAAATTCTTCAAAAATTTGGTAAAGTGCTACTGTTGACTATTGGAATTTGCATACAAAGATTTTGTCTCCAGAAAGTGTGTCACTACATCTGCAACGTACCATTTGTTCTCTTTCCTGTTTTTATTACTAAATATGCTGTTTAACTGAAATTGTTTTTCTACATGCATTTTCTAGCCTGTATTTAAAAATAATTTTTTTAAAAGGAACTATTAATACTATTGTAATCAACAGTACAGGAAAACAATACATACTTCAAGTACTGAAGGTATTTGTCTCTTGTATAGTCTTCAATGGATGTACGTTTTGTATTTGCCTCTCTAATAAGATCATAAAGCCTCATTCAACAAGAGGCCAAAAAGTAACACTGTATTATTACTGTTGAACAACTTGTCAACTCAATGCACTTTTTCCTCATTTTTCTTGCCATTCTTAGGGAATAAACGAAGTTTACTGTCCATATGATCTTCTACTGCTTGTTGCTAGGCTAAAAGTGAATAAATTTTCATGAGAAAGGCAACATGTGTCTCATGAACTTGATAAGATTCTGTAATAAACATTAAATTCGGCTTCACTATCAGTCATGTAAGACCTAGCGATGAACACTAACTCATTGGTGCCACTAACAATATTCTTGTCACTAAATTGGAGAGATGTGGATTTGATGGATGGACAACTCAATACGTAAGAAAATGGCTGAATGGTCACACTAAGAGTTGCGTTCAACAGCCCAAGGTCCAAGTGGAGACAGGTGATGAGCAGCATTCCTCAGGGGTTGGTATTGGGACCAGTGTCGTTTAACATCTTCATCACAGACATGACCAGTGGGATTAAGAGCACATTCAGCAAGTTTGCTAATTACACCAGGCTGTGCACTGTGGTTGACTCACTGAATAGAAGGGATGCCAGTCAGAGGAACCTTGACAGTCTTGGGAGCTGAGCCTGTGCAAACATCATGAAGCTCCACAAGGGCAGGTGCAAGATCCATACACCTGGGTCAGCGCAGTCTCAAGAACAAACACAAGCTGTGTGGGAAACGAATTGAGAGTCGCCCTGAAGAGAAGGACTTGGGAATCCTGGTGGATGAGAAGTTTGATGTGGCCTAGCAATGTGTGCTTGCAACCCAGAAAGCAAATCCTGGGCTGCATCAAAAGAAATGTGATGAGTAAGTCAAGGGAGGTGATTTTGACCCTCTACTCTGCTCTTGTGAGGCCTCATTTAGAGTACTGTGTTCAGTTGTAGAGTCCTCAGCACAGGAAAGACATGAATCTGTTAGAGGGTGTCCAGAGGAGGGCAATGTAGATGATCAGAGGGCTGGAGAACCTCCCATACAAGGATAGGCTGAGAAAATTTGGCTTGTTTAGCCTAGAGAAGAGAAGGTTCTGGAGAGACCTTACAGTTGCCTTCCAGTACTTAAAGGGGAACTACAGGAAGGATGGGGAGGCGCTCTTTATGCAGTGACAGGACAAGGGGTAGTGGTTTTAACCTAAAAGGCGACAGATTTAGATTTGATATTAGGAAGAAATCTTTTCCTGTGAGGGTGGCAAGGCACTGGAAGAGCATGTCCAGAGCGGCTATGGAAGGGGCTTTAAGCAACTTGATCTAGCAGAAAGTGTCCCTGTCCATGGTGGGGGTGAGGGGTGGGGTGGAACTAGATAATCTTTGATATTCTTTCCAACCCAAACCATTCTAAGATTCTACGATTCTATAATTCAGTATCATTTTGTAGCTTGACGTCTCATGTACTCCAGTACAACCACTGGCTTCTGCTAAAGGCTGTTAGTAGTGTGTTTCCCTCCCATCAGGTTGATAACATAAGAAATAAACATTAAGCTTTTATGTCTTTCTGAAATTCAGTATTTACAAAGAGTTGGAAAAAAAGAATGATAATGGGACATGACGCTTTCAGGATTCCACTCAACCATACAGCCAACACTGAAAAGAAGAAAAAAATCATACATAAGACTCTGACAACACTCACTAAGGATGACAAAAGTAAACGTGTGTTGGTTTAGAAGTCTGTATCTCAAGGTTTTATTTACTAAACACTGAATTACTGAGCATTTTAAAGTAACAGAGTAAGGCAATTAGGACAGAATTATTTTTTAACAAATCTGTAAGCAGTAAGTACACAGAAAGCAGAGACCTGAAGCCAAGAAATGGATAAAAAATGCTATCAAGACTTTACAGATTCCATACATTACAGGATGTAAACACTGAAAATGTTGACATGAATATAGTCAAAAAATGAAACAGAACCCCTAATACCTAGCAAAATAGGTAGAACACCAGTCATAATCAAAGGATTGAATTATCCCAATTGTGCTTTTCTTGTCAGTAACACAAACAAGAACAAATGTTCTACTGCCACAAAATGCTACAACATTGTTGTAGCACTAGTACTGTAACATAAATCTACATAACTTTCTCATGTTCACAAAGGACTACAAAAATCACACCCTTTCCTCTAGTACCAACTCTGCTGTACAGGTAACTTCATTCTGAAAATTGTACTTTTTCAACAATCTTAGTTCAAGTTTTATGATAAATAAACCACTTAAAGAAAAGTATAAATCAATACTGTTACATGGAAATAATTAAGGGTTGTGGATTTACTTCTCTGATATGCAGACTTTTTTAGTGAGTAGGAAGGATATGAAGACACTGTCAGGACAGAATTAATATTCAAAGGAAACTTCTTACTTCTCATGATACAATTTTATTGTATGATAAACATTTTTTTTTTGGTAAAGCAGTTTTAGTTTACAAGCATCAGAAATGCTTACACTATTTCTGTCCTCTAAACAAGCTGCTCTCAAATCTCTTGCCTCTGTCAGAGTATTCCACATTAGATCTGCTAACAGCAAATGGTCTTCCCAGGGAGTAGGAAATCTTTTTGGGGCAAACTCTCCAGAGCCAGTTCTCCAAGGGCAACTCTCCATGGGACAACTCTACCTAGACAATTCTCTATGGTGACAACTCTACATGTGAAGCTCCAAATCCTAACCATAACGTTAACCCTAACCCAAATAATAAATCTAACCACAACCGTAGCCATAGTCCTACCCATAATCCTCCTCACACAGAGTGGTCCTGGTAGAGAACTGGCTGTACAGCATTGTGTCATGGAGAGTTGGCGACTGTTGAAAACTGTCCATGGAGAGTAGTCCTTTTTGCCATTTCCGTTCAGTCTTCTCAGAAAAATCATACTTACCCGAGCAGCAGTAAACTTGATTACCTAACATTCTTGCATGACTGAGAAAAAAAAGTTCTGATTCAAAAATGTAAAAGAAGATGTGGTTCAGATTTGGCAGAAGCCATGGAAGAATTGTCAGAGTAGAGGAGTATTAATAGATATACCTATCTCAAAATCTCAAAAAATAGCTGTGAAGTATCATTGTATGCACAAATTCAGGTGTCATTAATGACAAGGCTGCACTTCAGTGATTAAAGTTGCATGGTGCAGTCTTCAGAACTGTAATATTCGCCTGTATATTTAGTAGAGAAAATAGAAAAGCTGTTTGGGGTGAAGTTAGCTCCTGCTAAGGCAAAAGTGTGCACTGCGTAAAGGAAGCTTGAGAAAGCAAAACTGCTAATGTGTTGTTCAGAATATAGTTGTAGGTGAAGTCATTAAATAATCTGTCATGTCAAGTTTTTCTTTATGTTATTGGAATATAGTGTCTGGAAATTAACGAAACTCCATCATCATTTCTATGAGAAAAACTTTACTGGTGCACTTTCTGGGGGCATTCTTTCACTTTTTGTTAAAATTATTTTTACACGTTTAACTGTTAAGTGTTCACAGTAAAAGAACTTTGATGTCTGTTCTTCAAAAGCGACATATTTTGTCAGTCCAATTCTACTTAAAATAGATGTCTATTCAACAGATATTATTTAAAGTTCACAGCAACAATCTTACCCTGTAGGAACTGCTTAAGCAAAAGAATCATTTTCAGAAGTTCAAAGAGATCACACATATAGAGAGGAAAGTATTCTTAATTCTTCTTTTTCATTTAACATAGATGCTGCTTGTCTAACTTCTCTGCAAGAAAAGTGAAAACACAGAAATAGTCCTATAACCAAAATCCATTACCATGAACTTAAATGGGGTTCATGGCATGTAACTCAGAAGTTGTTGTGCAGACCTAGAAATTACTGGGAAATTGATAGAAATTATTGTCTTCTGGTTTATAAAGGACAGATGTCATATTTCTGATGTGGCCCACAGAACAAAATATATTCACATCCCGTACTGCTGAAATTAAAAAATATTTTTTTTGTTTTGTAGGATTATTATGATACATGGTTGAAATAATAATTAGATTGCTCAAGAAAAACAAAACAAAACTAGATGGAAATATTTTTGTTGTCAAAAGCCTTTAAACTGTTCAATGTGCTCCTTTGGTGTAGATTTTTATTCTGTTCTCAAGGTACTATAAAGCTGGTATAAATTCAGTGCCAAAAAAATTGTTTTCCTTATATTTTCTGACCAAAACCATAGGGAATACTTCTAACAATATGAAAACAGTAAATTGTAAATCAGCCAGAAAACATGCCACAATGTCAGTCTATTGTCCAACATGAAAAAATCAGAGTTAGTAAATTAATATCATAGTAAGGACAGAAAATTCTATGGAAAGAAGTCAAAATAGCACAGGATCTGTACATTTGATGGGTTTTACAAGCAATACAGTCTAACTTAAGGCTACAATTATATTTCACAAACATTACGTAAGTTCATAGTAAGTTTGGTACTGCTTTAAATTTTAATTATGCTTAGACAGATTCTGATAATCCTTAAGCCTTTAGAATAAAAGTGATCAGTTTTGCTGGTTTAGGACATTTCCTCTTTAAGGCAGTTTAACCTCTGCATGCTTTTGAAACAATGCAGCCTAAGTATTTATTATCCTTCAAGTGACAGATAAGACTGAGAGCAAAAGTCAGCTATGTTTTAAGTCTGTATCCTCTTATTTATGGCACTCTTTAACCAGTTTTATAACCTCAAACATTTCCTTTTAAGTTTACTACAATAAATGTATTTGCAGTTCACGCCAGTGTAATATTTATATTGGATTTGCATTAATCTCACAGACCTAGGGCTTCCTTGCAATAGACTAGGACAAAATCTCAAGGACACCAGATTTTAGGGGCTGCAAAGGTCCATTTGAGAACTAGTATCACTCACTGCTAGAAAAAGTAGTAAATAAATAAAATTCATGGTCATTACCTTCTTCATATGCCTATACCAAAAGGCAGGCTGTAGTTAGATCTTCCACGGCTCTGGAATGAAACCACTCATATTATTGATAATGAAGTTTCTGGACAGACTATATAAATAGATATAGATATATACACACCACCCTCTAACACATTCCAAGAGACTTTATTTGCCTTCCAGCTTGCTTCTAATAGAACAGGTGTTGCCACACCATTCCAGACTACAGTGTCTGGCTATAAATGACAACTATGATCAGGGTGCCTTGGCAAGAAAACATATTAAAGACAAAAAGAGAAAGCCAGTGACACTCCTATTTTGTAAAAATTAAAAATGAAAAGAGAATATGTGAGGGTAAGAGGTGACATGACTAAAAAATTCTATGTCCTCCAGTCTGTTCTCATGACCTGCTGTAAAAATCATACAAAAGATATGGTATCAGAAAAATGAAAGAATTAAGAGAAAGTAAATGGATATTGTACTATAAATACTTGTCTAATATTCAACTTTTTGTTTATATTTTTGTCCCAATACATTGTTGCAATTTATTAAAAAAAAATATTTTAAATGATGTCTGTAAAAATAAGTCAATGGCCAAAATTATACATTATAGAATATCCAGTTGTTATGCTTCAATATTAACATCCACACTAGGAAGTCTCTATTTCTTACTACTTAAAAATGAAAAAAAGTAAATGCCTGATCAAGCAACACAGTATTAACAATGAAAAAGGAACACAGAGAAATCAACATAACTGTATTAATTTTAATTCCAGTCTCTTGATGAGGGTAGCTCTCAAATACAACTTAACACAGATGAAGAGATTGAATGCTGATGAATAATACATATAATTCCTAGCCTGAAGTAAATCCTTTATCTCTACAATTAAGAGTCAGTGAAGCTACTGAATGATTTTTTAACATGATTCTTGACGTGCTTTTCCAGGGTTAAAAGAAGCACATTGACCTTATTCTGCACTAAACAACTACTAATGAGATCAGTTTATCTTGCAACTTCATTAAAAACAAAACATAATAATTAGATATTCTGTAATGTATAACTGATGCCATTTATTTTCACGGACATTATTTAGATAAATTTTTGGTGGTTTTTAAAAAATTAATTGCAATAATGTATTTGGATGAAAATATAATCAAAAATTTCAGTGATGATGTTCAGTTTAGTTTCTTTTTTCTTGTGAATCACAGGAAAAAGCAACCCAGTTTGCTTTCATTATTGCAATGCCATATTAAATACAGATTCTTAATGCCCAAATGAACATATGAAAATGTAAGCTTGATTCATCCCTATGACTTCTTCGAAAAGGTGATCTTTTGCCACAAAGGTGGATTATTAAAAACCACTTCTTACTGTATCATTTTTTTGGGGGAAAGAAGTCTGAAGGAGAACTTCTGAAGCTATGTTCATAAAGAATGTAATATAATAAATTCTAAAAACATGGATAAAGCAGCTGCCCTGAAATAGATAATTATTTTCACCATTAAAAGTATCCCTTTTCTTTCCTAAGTAACTATATTGACTTTTTTTTATGGACTCTGAAAGACTTCACATATCTTAAATTTGAGAGCACAGATCAGCATCATTTTCTGTGTCTGCATTTACTTCGTATTTCATTTTATACTGAAGATAAATAATGGATGATTGAAATTAATTTGCTAATTTGGTATTTTTAAAAAAAACTGCTAAGTTAAATGCAGGAGGTTTTGTAGTTTTTCAATACTACATATTGAAACATATTCCTTAAACTGTAATATAATTGAAATGGGATACTGCCATTTCTTGTAAAGTAAGTGATCGTTTAGTTATGTACATATGTTTTGATTATGTAGGAGCAAGAGTAATCAACTTGAAACTCTAGAATATTATTTTTTTGGTCAAAGCTTGTATTATGTGTTTTCAAAAACAGACGTAGGAATTGTTAATCACCACAATCAAAATTTGCTGTCTAAATCGAAATCCAGCGTTTTATACTAACATATAAAAAAAATAATTACAGTCATATTGAGCTTAGTAAGAGATTTTTAACCAGTGAATAGCCCTTACCAGTGCAAAATATACTGCAGTTTATGACAGGGTTCTACTGTTGTACAACACAGGATTCCAGCTAATCCCACAATGCAGTATGATATGCAGATATGTGCAATGGTTATTAACTGTAACTATTTAGGAGCAGGTTTTCTAAATTATACAATTAAAAAGATCAAAGTTAATACATGTCAAAAAAAAAATGTTCTGAGGATCCCGACAGATAATCTCAAACTCTACGTAGATACTATCAAACTACGTCTGACAACATAGGCTTGCTAGAACTCTATTACCTATGAACAATTATAGAATTCGAATTTCCACAGTATTATGATATAAATCCCGTATTTTCCTCTGCAGATGAATGCACATAAGATAGGCACAGAAATATAACAGGATCAGTTATCCCTCATGCAAATCCTGTGCATAAGCTAAGAATGGTAATAAAACTATGTATTTATGGCCCACATTTAAAACTGTCATTTAAGAAAAATTATATAAATACAGCTGCTGTACAGAAACAACACACTGCAACCATAGACTACTAAACTACAGGAAAAATGAGATTCCCAGGTTTGAGTCTGTTCCAAATTATATCAGTAAAGTTGTTTTAAGTGGGCCTAAACTTTGCCAGTGTTCTTTGCTTAGTGACTACTGACTAATAGCAGAAATATCTTTTGAAAATACATCAGTTTCACTCAAAAAAAAAATTGTATATAATAGCTAAGATGATTCATAACATGTATTAGTAAAAAGAAATAATGATATTCAGCATGTCAAAAAGCTTTTCTAAGACACCAGGGGAAATTCCTTGCTGAAGCAGCAACACTTGTGTTGTGAAAAAGAAAAAAAAAAATCAGTAATACTTAAAACTCCAGATTCAGGAGAGTCTTCTCTCTGTGTAAATGACTATACTGTTCATCCAGACCAGTAGCTTATAATGGCAACCAGTTAGAATTACACACATATACCTAACAAGGTAGTTTTGTCCATAAATTTGATTGACCTATCTCTGTTATCTACATCATAGGAGCATTCACGGAGCAGGAGATCTTGAGTGCTATCACGAAGCACTTGCAAGAGACCTGGGTGATCAGGTCCAGTCAACATGGGTTCACAAAAGGCAGGTCTTGCCAAACTAACCTGATCACCTTCTGTGACCAAGTGACTAGACTCCTGGATGAAGGAAAGGCTGTGGCTGTAGTCTTCTTGGACTTTAGTAACGCCTTTGATAAAGTTTCTCATAGCATTCTGCT
>WAAB01016659.1:10149-23889 GCA_013389865.1 Piaya cayana | reverse complement strand
CCTTCCCTGGAGGTGTTTAAGGCACACGTAGACGAGGTACTGAGGGACATGGTTTAGTGTTTGATAGGAATGGTTGGACTCAATGATCCAGTGGGTCTCTTCCAACCTGGTGGTGGTGGTTCTATGAGCGGTAGAACCTTCAAACACTGGGATGCACCTTTAGCAAAGGCCACCTGATCAGGAGTTCTGGTCCTGCCCAGTCAAGCATTTCGTGTAGTATGGAAGTCCTCATAGTGCTCATGAAGAACGTGTTATGGAAGACAGTCAGGTTTAATCCTGCCTCCGGCGATGGTAAACCATCTGAAGGACTCCCAAAGTGCACAACAAAGTCATGTAAAAACTTGTAACATGTTTATAGCTCTTTTCAAAGGAAATACCTGATTTTCATAGGAAAGATTATTCTTATGACCCATTTCACCTCAGAATACTCAGAGGGCTGTGGAAATTTTTTAAGTGTTTGGGACTGTGTTCATTTAATTCTCAGTTCTAATATGCAGAAGCAGAATAAGAAACCCAAATTATAACCAATTTTCCCTCCTTTGCTCATTCTATTATAAGGCTCATAAGTTACCTAAGTATTCACTTGCAACCAGGTGTGGCCTGAGACCTCCAATGCACATCTAATGATTTTTTGCTTAGCTTGAATATTAATGAATGATGCACCGAACCATTCCATGTGATGTGCAATGAGGAAATTTTCAAGGATAAAAGTTCTTCTGGAATGGCCTCAAGCTCCGCCAGGGGAGATTTAGGCTGGAGATTAGGAGGAAGTTTTTTACGGAAAGGGTCATTGGGCATTGGAATAGGCTGCCCAGGGAGGTGGTTGATTCACCTTCCCTGGAGGTGTTTAAGGCACAAGTAGACGAGGTCCTGAGGGCCATGGTTTAGTGTTTGGTGGGAATGGTTGGACTCGATGATCCGATGGGTCTCTTCCAACCTGGCGATTCTGTGATTCTGTGATTCTTTATCCTAAGGTTTTTTCTATTGATTCGAATTAGTGTGTCACCTGACGTAACCACATCAAAAATGTGTTACCTTGCTTAATGACCTTTATTCTTAGCAAAGTCTCTTAAGTTATCTTGAAGCATTCTAGCAAGTATATGGTAGTTATGTATAATATAAATTGGACTATAAACATATTTCAACTGCATTCCTCATTTTGTTTAAATTTGAACTGTCTTCTTCTGATTATTATGATGCTTATTTCTAATTGACAAATTAAATTTAATACAAAAAAACCCCTCTCTGGATATCAAACAACAATAGACATTAAAAACTAATTAAATCTATTCTGCATAAAGTTTCATACAGTCCATATGTTTTGAAATTTTCATACCAGGAAATACTCAGTGCGGTACAATGGAAAAAGGAATTGCACTTAGATTTGGGAATTTTGTTTGAGTTTTCAGCATTACAGTCAATATGCTAAGTGATGTGACAAGAGTCACTTTACAGTTCGATGACAACTTCCCTCCCATTCTTCTGTGTCAAATGCTTAGACTGTATTGCTTGAAAGGGAGATTGTCTATCGAAGTGTGCATAGAAAACACTCCTACAATGAGGCCTGACTTTGATGGTGAATTCAAGACTTTAAAATGGTAAAAAAATAGCAGCAACAATAACAAAACTCTAAGTAACTGCAAGATTTTCACCATTTTCAAAATACTAAACAAATTAAGTCTACACTAAGGACTTCTTTATCTGCTTTTCTAATCTCCCCTCTTCATTGAACATGCTTTCTTGTGTTGGTTAGAAGATAAGAAATATGCTTTAAAAAACATGTAGAAGTGCATATGCAACTATACATGTAAGTACATGTTTATGAAAATTCACTTTAGAAACTCTTTTTCTTGGAAACCCATAGTCAAAAGTATATTATACTTTTTGCAATTCTATTCCATCTTTCGGATTTTTTTGTTCTTAGATACAGTATGCCTGAGTTTCTCTCTTTATTTCTTCTTGAGGTAGTTTAAGAGTTTCTTCAAACCATTTAATAAAACATCCAGTGTCACCACCTCCAGGATCTTCATACTTTATTATGTCAAATCGGAGGAGCCATTAGTCCTGAGTGTCCTTGTAACTTACGCATTGCAAAAAAGCACGTATAACTTGTCTAAGTGATACACTTGAAATGTTCTTCAATGTATAACCTAAATGTCTGATTAAAAACTATTTTTTCCCTCTTTCTTTTCTAGAGAAAATATGAGTATGCTACTCTGGATTCATAGTGTGCATCTATCTAAAGTTTGATTTGACTTACATGAACTTATATGTTTTTCTTGGTTTTTTTTCTGAGACAATAATACCATGTTGGATGACTGAGGATGGTGAAATTTCAGAGCTCTGGTCAGTTATTTTGGGAAGGTCATGGAGTTCTGCTAGATCCTGTATGGCTTGTAAAAAATCCAAATGGGGTGTCCATGTTTAACAAAGGAGATAAATAAGAGCTGTAGAAATGCAGATGAGTCAATCAGCTTTATTAATTTCCTAGAAAAATATCATAAAAAGATATATAGATGATTTATAACTATCTAGAAGATTTCAAAAGGGTGAATTACTGCCCATGTTGACATATCCAGAGTGATTTATATGAAACCAAGGCCAGGCTGGATGGGGCCTTGGGCAGTCTGATCTAGGGGAACGTGTCCCAGCCCGTCACAGGGGGGTTGGAACTGAATGATCTTTAAGGGCCCTTCCAACATCCAGAGTCACCTTTCCTGGAGGTGATTAAGGGACAGGTGGACAAGGTGTTGAGGGACATGGTTTAGTGTTTGATAGGAACGGTTGGACTCGATGACCCAGTGGGCCTCTTCCAACCTGGTTGTTCTATGATTCTATGATTCTATTCTATGATTCAACTGAAATGACTCTATGATTCTATAAACAAGTCTAGTCTCTCTTTTATAGCAAGGTAGAAGAATTCACGGGAAGAGGAAAAACAGTCATACTCCTGTCTTCATATGTTCTCATTGCCATCTATCTTCACTTTTGAATGGCTTCTCTCTATTTTGTCTCTTGCAGCATTCTTAAAAGTTTATTATAGAAAGAGTATTTGTGTAATATAAATGTAGCATAGGTGCAAAGATGTTTGAAAGCTGAATATAAAGACCGGATTTCAATAGTTCCTATTCAGACTACAAGGTTGCACCAAGCTTGTCCCTGCCAAGATCTATCTCATGTAGTACTTGTTGGTATTTTCATGAATAAATATTGTAATAAAGAGTAGACGCTTTAAATCTGCCAGCAACCGAGGTCAAAGGGAATGTTACTGTGTTGGAATATGCAAATAAAGTTCAAAATGATCTTTATACAGGAGAGAGATGACTCAGAAAAAACCCACCATTTGGTAGGAACAAGTGCAAGATGTCATTCTCAACTGAAAATAATCTAGCATACAAGCAGAGGATGGGAGAGAACTGACTGAAATAACACCACAAAAGTGGAGTTGAAGGCTATAGTGGATCAAAACCTGGATTTTATTTAAAAAGTTATAAAGGAATAAAATTCCTTACTGGGGATATAAAAAACATAAGTAGCATCTCCAGGACCCCTGAATAGATCTTATGGTGTTTCTCAGCAGATGGGAGAATTCAATCAGGGTTCCCTGAGTGGTACTATGCTTCTGTGACTCTAGTTAATAGGGTCCCTTAAGAAGCCTTAAAAGTAATTTTTCTGGTCAAAACAGACATTTCAACTAGTCCTCAATGTTGTTATAAAAGCTCTCATGAAGTTATTTCGGTTTCCACAGTTTTTTATGCAATTTTTTTATTTTTCTTTTCTTTTATATAGCAAGATGAGTCTTCAGAAGATAGATTTTTTTTGTTGCAGTCATGTTGTCTACAGTGATGTAACGTTAATCTTAGAAAAAGTTTTGTCTTAGAGTCAGTACTCACATGAACTTTCTTCTTAGCGTTCTGTTGTCTCTTTTGCTCTCTTGATTTTTGTATGTATGGTGGGAAACGTAAGTTATCAAAAAAAAGCTTGCAAACAGAAGTTCATGCATGGATTTGTCTCAAAAAAAAAAAAGAGATTAATTAAAACTTACAAAGTGCTTTAACAGGAAACTTTAAATTCATGTTATGAGGAAAATCTGCTTGCATACCCACAAGAATATTTTCCCATGATATACAGATACCAGTGTACTTTTCTCTTGGGCCTCAGGAAATCGAAGCAACTCGATGGCATTTTATCATTGGAGTCCAAGATATGTAAGATTTATTATATGTTCCCAGGACATATAATGAGACACACTTTTCTATCGCCTCTTAAGCCTTTGGAACTTCTAATGGTAGAGCAGATGGAGCTGTTAACTCTCTGAGGAACCATGTAACACTTTCAAGACTGGCTTTTCGTTTTCCCAGTTATATAGATATATATACACACAGACTCAGCCTTTTGCTACTTGTACAATTGCTTGACTCTCTCTCTTAA
The DNA here is from genome assembly GCA_013389865.1 of Piaya cayana. Taxonomy (NCBI): domain Eukaryota; kingdom Metazoa; phylum Chordata; class Aves; order Cuculiformes; family Coccyzidae; genus Piaya; species Piaya cayana. The sequence continues at coordinate 19,458 of WAAB01016659.1, read as the reverse complement.
GAGACACTGCTATTAAATCCTTCTCTGGGTTGGATGAGATTCAAGCCCACTATTTATAATGTGTATATATGCTTCATAGCAGACTTCTCTCCTTTCTGAAATAATTGGATGGTTGATGTCAAGAAGGGATGACACATGCCATATCTTTTACTTATCAGAGTCCCTTGAAAACTTTCAAAACCAACTTCTCTAACAAGGCGTTGTTCTATAATCTAGGTCTAATGAGGTGAACAATCTTTTGATTAAAAAATCACATCCACAGATGCTGACAATTTTGCAATGGTGGAAACAGTGAGAGTATAAATAGAAAATGTTATGGCTTGTGGCTATGTTTATTTTAATTCCCAAACAGTGCAAGGACTTGTTTTCTGGCCTTAAAGCCAGAAATTGCAAGACACTCATTTGACTAGTATCTCTCGGTTTCTAAAGCAGGTTGGCTACCTGCAAAGCATCTCATAAAAATGAGTCCTGGCCCATATCACCTTCTTGAATATACGTGTTACTTGAAAGTTCTGTTTGGCTCTGGTTAAAATGTTTTCAGTATTTCTCTGTTACCAATTATTGAGTTTCAGTGCAAGGCACCCATCCCCTCACACTAATGTGCTCAGGCACTGATGCAAATTTGGTTAGTTAGCTGAGTATGGGACTAGAAATAATTAGGGGTTTGGGTTTTGTTAAATTTTTTAGTTAATAATTTCTTCTGACATGTTGATTTCCTGGCTTGGAATACATTTATCTTGAAATGACATGTGCAGGCTAGGCTGTTTTCACACCACAGATTTTGTTCGGATACTTCAAGATCTCTTAAATAGAATAAGTTAACCCAAAAATTTGCGGATGGTATGACCATAAATAGATTTATATGAAGAAGTGAATTGGATAGTTTGAATTGAATTATAGGACACTTTTGAATACTGGTTCCTTATCAGGTTGCCCTTTAGTGTCTGCTGCTCGTTTACTCTGCCAGGCCAAGGAATTTGTGCATATGAAGTGAGTAATAAAACGCTTCCTTTCCATTACAGTCATTCTGGTTTCCTACTATTAAAAATTTATAAATGTTCATAGAAATCTTACTATGGTAATTAGAATTAACTAAACAAATGTAAATGGTGTTACCCAGCCTGAACATAATTCCACTATAATTTGAGATATTCAAAACTGGCGTGCTTCTATCCTCTTCTAACACATTGAATCCACAACTGTTACACTACTCTTTGCACTGCTATTATTTTCTGACACTGAACTGCAGACCCAGAAATACTCCCTAACATGGATTGAAAGGATTCTTGAACTACTTTTAAAGTTATCTTTTTTTTTTTACTGTCAAAAGGCCAATTCATTTAATGACATTTTTATATAACCAATCTGCTTTAGGTAAAGGGCAAAAGACCGAGAACATGTTTTTATTGATATTTAATTGAAACATTCTTGCAGGTACTTCTATTGATGAAAAGCCAGTCGAGTTTTGCATTCTGTTTCTATGCCACATTCTATAGCTACACAGTTGGGCTTGTACTTGCTGTGCTCTCTAAATAGTGTTTTCCCTCAAGCTTCGATACTGCTATTGTCCCTTCTAATCTCCAGAAGATGAAAAAGCAGAAGGCTTTTTTTCTTTTTTCTTTAATGGAATTATTCTTGTCATTTTTGAGGGGTATCACATTTCTGACTGCTGAAATTTATTGTGACCTTTCAGTAGGAAAAAAAAGAAGAAATGTTAGACCATTATACTTTGTTTTCTGTCTACAGAAAACCTATTGGATTTGTACATCTTTTCAATGAAAATCCAAACTTGCAAATGGGTCCAACCTATGACTAGATTTTATAAGAACTGAGGACCCACAAACAAATGTTGAACATGGTTTAAATAGTCTGTGCTCAGATCAGTGAAGCTGACACTTAGCCATCAGAATGGCAAGCACTGGGGCTCACTGAGATTTCTTTTGTCAAAGAAATTCTTTTTGTCCTTTGAAAATGCAGTTCAAGTTATAACAACTCTCTTGATATGAGTGCAGTATTTTCCTAGTAAATGTATAGGTCTGAGTGATTTCCAGATATTTAGAATGGGGAAAGGGGAAACGAGTAGGTTTATTTTATTTTATTTTATTGTCCTGGCAAAAAATTAATTGAGTAGTTTTAATTCAAGCCTAGCTGACCATAGCTGAATAGTTTGTATTTTGCTGGTGTACTTGACAGATATGAGGTAAAGCTGAGTATGTTGTACACTTGAAGTGATATGTTTCTTCTGTTCCTTTCTGCAGTATGAACACAATGCTGTGCAGCTTCATTTCATACCTTCAGAGTAATCTGATTACTTTTTGTTATTAGTGTATAAACAGTCTATCCAACAGAAAGCTTCTCGACAACTCAGCGCAGCACCTTTGCACTCTACCTGCCCAAACAATGATTTGCCATTTGATAAAGCTGTTTATTATCATCACAAGCATATGTACACTCCCTGAGATATTAACATTGCTCATCTAAATGTTATATTGGGGTTTACAGAGCCCTCTTTAAGAAATACTGTTTCCTTTAAAAATTCAGAATTCAGAATTCTCACATTTGTGGCCCATCAACTGGTGAAACCACACTGAGAAAGAAACAGGATGCTGGTCCCTACCGCAAATCATATGTTCCTATATTCTTTTCTAGTGAACAATGAGAATTAAATGCCATCAGAACTCAGTCCATCCTATCTTAAAATAGGAGATTAAAACAAACGGAATGCATGATCTACTATAATTTTTTATCTCTCTCAAATATATAGCCTAGACAATAAGTTTTAATTTTAAAACTAGCATTCAGACACCTAAAGTTAAAAAAAGACAAGTCTCACTTTTACAGGGATTTAATGAATAACGTGATTATGTACTTCAGGGAACTATTAGTCTGGGGTGATATAAAACTAAATCTTTTTACAAGATTCCATACTGTATAAGATTTTTTTTCCCCCCCTACTTTTCTCCCTTCCTTATGATTTCAAGATCCTGTAAATGTACGGGCTAGAGCTGCTGAGGTGTGTGTGGTCACTTGGAGGCTACTGCAGACTGCTTGAGACTATCATGTACTCAATATTTTTCATCTTATGTTACGAAGGAAATGATGGGTGATGAAGGAAAATAGGATTTCCTGAATAAGAAGTATTTATTGTTTTCATTATGGCTAAGTGAATAGACATAAAGTTGTGAGGAGTAGGTTTGTGTTCTAGAATAAATGACCTTGCCAGAGTCCCTATTTTTAATGTATTAATTTATTTTTTTAATCTTAATATTATTATTAATTTTTCTTTATTTTTTATTAAGCTTATGACTTTTATCATATGTAGTCCTACAACAGGTTTTAATTGTGATCCAGTACTTAATTCACTGCACTGACTGAAGAGCCCAAGTATTTCAGCTTTATAAAACCTGCGATGCAGTGTTGCATCATCAGCATCGCAAAGATAACATGGTAGCTAATAAAGAATCATCTAAAAGAACACTTTGACTACTGTATTGTCAGACCATTTTACGGGCTCCACATCACAAAGAAAAGCTGTGTGTTTCTCAAAATGTCATTACTTGTTATGATTGGGAAGTGGATTTTCCTGTAACCTCTGTCAGAGTCAACGGGCAGCTGAAATTGTTTTTTGAACTCCTAATACTCCTTTGATTTTAATCGCTTAAATGAAAACTTAGAAAAGGCAATTGCTATTGGCAGCATCTTTTCCACTCGTGTAATATGCTTTTATTGGCATATCCGAGCTAAAATTTTTGTACTCTGGATGAAAGGGCAGTCAGTTTTTCCTTCAAAAGTGTTTGGGTTTTGTTTGTATATTCAACTCACTGCTCAATGAAGAAAAATATTAATATGTCCATGTTAACATGAAGGATTTCTTTCCCATTATGTTAAAGAAGTATCTCCATTTTTAGGATTTCACACATAAAGAAAATTGATTTATTTTTCTGATAAGAGATGTCCCAAGTGATGAGAGACACCCAAAGCCATGTATTCTGTCAGATGCTACCTGACAAGAATTGCTAATAATTTTGTAGTTTTATTTATTTTTTCTAAAAACTTTTCATTTATTTGGTTATACAGAACTTTTTTTTTTGCATGAAGACATGCAGTTTTGGTCTGTTTTCCTATCCAAGTTGAGGATATATACATTTTGATTGCCATTACTTTTTCTCTTTTTTTAATAATTCATCTAGAAACTGTGGCAAGAGTGACTAATAGGATTTACGCAGTGGAATTCAACTTTAGATTAAGATACTTAAGCCTGTTAATTCACAATTTATATAAACGAGAACTAACATTTAAGGTCATGTTATGGTTGACAGAGAAATAGTTTATCATAGAATCACTAGGTTGGAAAGGACCCACTGGATCATTGAGTCCAACCATTCCTATCAACCATTCCTATCCATTTATATAGTCCTTCCAGTCTAGAACGTTGATTGCCACTAGCTATGTGTATACAAGCAAATTAATTGGAGAAAAGGCATGGATGAAGGTATTGGACGTTAGTCATTCACACTACCAAGTTGTCCTCAATCTAGTTTTATTTTATTTCCAGACAGTTCTTACCTGAATAATTCAAGCCATATTTTGAAACATAGCATAGATCAGAGACTATTTATGACAGATAATTTGAACAGTGCTCACCTGTTGTGGACACAGAGAGAAGTAATGACATACTTTTACCATACTAGTTGACTTCCCAGCCTGCACAGTTCAGGTCTGCTTAAGAGTTTGCTTTTGTTACTCACAGGTAGATGTTTACTGCCCCCCAAAGTGCTCTAGCAGATCCTATCCATCCCTCAGTGCTCTCTCGTAAAGGTCATGGAACTCCCTTAGGTTCTCTACTGCACCTGTGAGCAGTTTATAAAAGTTTCCTATAACTTAGTGTATGAGATATTTATGAGAGGCCAGCTGAATTGAGACCTTCAAGAAGACCTTGTCTTCTTCAGAGTTAGTTGAAAATCTGTCCACTTTCTGTTAACTGTATAGTCGAAAGTCTCTCATCTCACCAGGCTACTGTGTTTAGTCAACCGAATAAGTTCTAGGAATCTGAAATAATTTTAGCTCAGGCCTTGATACAATTTAATTCAAAGATTTATTTTCAAAGTGGGTTTTTTTTCAGGAAAGGAATATATATTTGTAGGGTCCTAAAAAGGTCATTTTGCATTGCCTGGGATGGGGTGACTTGCATTCCACAACTACTCTTCCTGCCCAGCAAATATAAAAAAGCCTCCATGCAGCTAATTCAGAAATAGATGCCCACACTGTAGATATTCAAAGTTATTAGTCCCCATTAATGTGCTGTATCATAATGACTTCTCTTTCCAGTACAAACAGCATTGATAGGGATGGTTGGACTCGATGATCTTGTGGGTCTCTTCCAACCTGGTTATTCTACGATTCTCTGATTACTAACCTCTTTGTTTTTCATGTGTACCACATCACCCTCAATCTTATTTATGTAGCCAGGTGTTTTATATATATCTGTAGATACTCCACTTGCTCTGAGAATTCAGCTGACCTACCACAAGTTCTCATGACTACATCTGCTGACAAAGTCAATCATTGTTTGTGAGCCTTGACATTTCTTTATAGCTTCTTTTTTTTTTTCATATACCCACAGATTTCCATTTGTGTGTCAGCATGTGAGTATCGTGTTCCTGCCTCTTTCAGTCCTTGGACATATTCCAGCTTCTCCACTTTCTGCAGTGGCTATGTTGCCAGCTGCTCTCACAGAGGTGTAATCATAAACTAGTTGTTATACTGTCTACTCGGGTTTGTCACTTTTTGCTAATGTCAGTGTGGGATTGAATTGGAAGTTTTCTGGCAGTTTCTGGCCCTTTTATACACACAATGTTCCTGTCTCTTCTCATTTCTTCATGTAAGTGAAGAAATGTGTTGGGTTGCACTAGGCTGTCTACAGCTGTTTGTGAGCCCTATTTAGTTTAAATTAAGCCTGGGCTCTTCTGCTGTCTTGTGGGAAAGTGAATCTCAAACATATGATGCTTTGACTTTTTTTTTTTTTAATGCCGAGTTAACAATTCCAAGAATTCACTGTCCATCCTTTCTTTTGTGCAAAACTTTGTAGCTTTGAGGTTTTCCTGTTCAGCCCATATGAAGCCCAAGTCTGATGAAGTTGTGAGATGAAAGAAAATAGTATTTATTTTAAAGTTTTCTTCTTTAAATTTTGGATGTTTGGAAATGTTCCATAGAAACCTTTCTGCTTTGGTCTTAGCCTCTCACATGTCTGTAGCTGAATTTGAATGTCCCATAGAAACTGGTATTAGTGACATCCCTTCTATTTTCTTTCTGTCTTTGTTTTTTTCCACGTATTTGACTTCTTCACAAGTGGAGCTCATCAGGAATCATCATCCTACTATTCCCTCATCTCAGCCTCAAGAAGCCAGTTAAAATCCTGTGCTTCCTGTATTCCTTTTGCATCTTTGCTTTTAAAAACAAAATCAGTCCTTCCTTCTGCTGCGTTCCTCTCCCCACCTACTCATTTTGCAGCGAGTAAAAATTGACCCCCTTAAATCTCTTTCATCACCTCATGTGTATTGAAATCGCCATCTCATATGTATTGAAATAATTCCCTGTGTTTGGAATATTTTATGTCATTCCTCAACACCCAATAGTTTAAAGTTTCTATGACTGGCTATATTTTTCTCTTGAATGCTTTCTGCACGTACATGAGTATTGATGGAGATGTACAGTGTAAATATGAACTGATTTGTGACTGGTAACAGGTCTGGATTTCCTGAGGTAGATAGTGTAAGTGCAAGTCTAACCCAGTGTGAAGGTTTGAGACAAAACCCTCCCAAAACCCCCACAGCGTCCTCAGCCCCCCGACAAGAGAAAATCACCACTTTCCTTCCAGATAGCAGAAACTCACTAATCAACGCCCGGCACTCTGCTGCTCCGAGCAGCTGAGCAGCCCCTGGAAGAAGAGAAGAGAGGGAGGAGTATCTGACTCCCTGATTTAATACCCCCAGATTACGTAGAAAATCACATGGAATACTGGGAAATGTAGTTCTTCCTCAGCCACAACCTGGCTATTCAGAAGGGTCCGAAAATCAAACCCATCACACCCAGATTAATAACCCTGAGGTTAATAATACTGTGTAATTCCCATTTTCACATTAACTACCCAAATTTCCTTCCATCTGGGTGTGGTTGTCTGTCTGTTTTTCCCAGTGAGAAAATTTAAGTGTATATTCTTAGCTCCACTTGATATCAACTAGAGCTATCACAAAATCATAGATCTTAGGAAAAGGCCTTGGAGGCAGTGGCTGTCACTGGTTGTGTGCTAGGCATTTATCTCAAATAGAGAAAGCATCAGCCCTGGAGAACTACACGAAAGGCTGGGCAAGGGACAGAAATCCAATTGTGTCTCATATCTGATTCTCCATGTACCATTTTACGTGTGAGAAGTTATAGGCTGTATATGCCCATCACATTCCTATTCCTTGGTATTTCATAACTATGTTTTTCTTAAGATTCTACCCTGTAAGTCTCACTTTTACTATGACCTTTTTCAGAGCCAAGGCCATGCCATCTTCCACCTAATTAGCTTTTTCTTCCAAGATATTTTGTGAGCATGTGTCATTTCTCAGTTTTAGAATCTGAGCCTGATTTGATGAGTTAATGATCCTATTAGTAGACTCAGCATGGTAGTGACATTTTCAGAAATAGTATATGGGAAAAGATTGGGAAATAGGTTGTGTTTCTTATATATTACTCATAATCTTCCTGCTCCATCCTTCCAAAGAATCTGCATAGTGACATTTTGAGGATAAATAGAATAAAAATATTTTATAACTGGGTGGCAACATTCTGCTGATTCTGAGTTTGTAAGGGTAAACAGCTCTTTGGGTCAGAATATATCTTGCTTCATTCCTCATTACCTAAGATTTGGGGGTTTTTTACTGTCTGCAACATTTTGCTGTATTTGTTTCCATTAGAACTAAATTGTGGCTGGAAATATCCTTTCTGTTTCTTACTATGCCAATTTTCTTTCCCACTTTTTATGAAAAAGTCAGACTCTGACATGAGCGGCTAAGGAGCCTATTGATATTCAGGACTGTGTTTCCAAATTTTAACTATTAGTTCTGAAATCAGAGGAAGATTGTTTCCATGTGGAAGATAGAAGTCTGAGACAGGAGCTACAGGGAATGGAAAGATCTGGAGAAATATTTTAGTGCTTTGAGAAGGGCTGCGATTTTCATTAGTTTTCTGCCAAACTGGACAAAACCATTCCACTTTTGAGTAGTCCTGGGTACACAGAGTGGATACAATACTCAGTGGGTAGCATATGTGAGCAGAGCTGACAGAGAAAACATGACATGACATTCTCATGGTTAGCAGATATGAAAGCTGGCAGCTGGACATCTCCTGTTTAAAAATAGCCTTGTATTATCTACTGCTGTTACCAGCGCTATCAGAAAACCTAAGTTACAAACATTTATATTAAGTCCTTGCATTCACTGTTTCAGCTGGGTGCAATTTTTCTTAATTACTATTGTGTTTAGAAGCAGTAGGACGACTACTGGTGAAGTTATAAGCCTCACCACACAGTTTTTTCACGAGAAAAAGAATCTTAATGTGAATCTAACTTAGACCAAAGCATTGGTGAATTTGGAAAATTAATTAATTCTCCAGTATTTTCAAGTGCCCAGCAGTGCTAATGAGGAAAGGGCACATGACTCCTGACACAGCCAGATTTCCCTATATCTAATGTGACTGTGATTTGTGCACAGTGTTGAAACATCACAAAGAGTATTATGATTACACATCTTTAACTTCAAAGGATTTTTAAGTTTCTGGTAAAACTGATTATATTTATTAGTCTTGTATTTTAAATTCAATATTCTCATCAAACAAAAAAAATCAAATTTAAGATAAAGGATTTTCCCATTCTTTTTTATAATGACTCTATTAAGACATTTCAGAGTAATGAATGAAAAATGCCATAATCTTTCATTGTTTTTTATTCTCTTAGAAGATCTCATCTGGTCCAAAATTGGGGGTTTTTTTCCTTTCTATATTCTTTACATCTTACACAGCACTGCTAAATTTGTTGAGTTCTATTCAGGTCTTTCTTCATACAGCTTGTTACATCCACTTGAATGTGACTAACCGTATACCCTAACTTTTGGACTTGCACATTATCTATCATCTATGCTGCATTAATATCTCATGAATGAATAGGTGTCCGCTTTAAATCGAGACAAAACAAACCAAAAATCCTCAAAGAACACTTCTCTAAGTTATAATTTGTCGTATTTTTCTTTTATTCTTCTTTTTTTTTTT